>JAAIXI010000240.1:1220259-1725114 GCA_013403645.1 Heliconius nattereri
CACCTGGAGGGTGGTTGAGTGGCCGCTGCGGAAGCCAAACTGTTCTTGCCGCGGATGGAGATGCGGCAGGAGAAGCGGAAGGAGTAGCTTCTCGAACAGTTTGGCTAGTGAGTTCAACAGGGTGATGGGCCGGTAGGCGTCAGGGCGGCGGGAGTTCTTGCCGGCCTTGGGGAGCATTATGACCAGGCCCACGACCAGGTCCACGCCTGGGGGAAGTAGCCCAGGCGCAGAATGGCGCTGAAGAGCCTGGCCAATGCTGCGACTGTCTTCTGCGGGAGGTGGCGGAGAGCCCCGTTTGTGATGCCGTCCAGGCCAGGCGCCTTCCTGGGCTTGAGACGGCAGATCGCCTTCCTTACGGCGGACGGGGAGAAGAAAGGTGGAGGCGGTAGGGGTAGAGCAGGGGAGGCGAGGCGAGCGAGGACCTCTTCTTCCATGCTGGCGTGGCGTTCTGGGCGTTCGCTCGGGTTAGGCTGGAAGACGGCCGCCAGGTGCTCCGCCAGGATCTCCGCTCT
The DNA here is from genome assembly GCA_013403645.1 of Heliconius nattereri. Classification (NCBI taxonomy): domain Eukaryota; kingdom Metazoa; phylum Arthropoda; class Insecta; order Lepidoptera; family Nymphalidae; genus Heliconius; species Heliconius nattereri. Next base: position 1,220,772 of record JAAIXI010000240.1, read on the forward strand.
CTCCTCTGCAGCGTAACGGAGGGAACCGTCAGGGTGGAGGAGCGGTCTGGTGGGCGGCTTCTTTTTGGACAGCTGGCGGCTTAGTCGGTGGAGCGAGGGTAGGTCCTCGCTTGCCCTGTTGATGCGGCGCTCCCATGCGTCGGCGGCCTCTTCATCGAGCGCGGCCCTAATGCGCTCGATGAGTTGGTTGACCCTGGTCTTCAGTGCAGGGTCCCTGGACGTCTGCCACTCCGTGCGAAGCCTCCTCTTCTGGCGGATTAGCTTGGCGACGTGCGCAGGGGTCGGTGAGAGGCGGTTGGAGCAGGGCGGTGCGGTCGCGGTCTGCATCGCGTCCTGGATGGACGAGGTGATGCCCGCGACTAGGCTGTCGACGGCGGCTGGGTCGTTGAGCTGTGGAATGCTCAGCTGCTTCCCGGAGAGGGTGACCTCGAAGCGCTCCCAGGATCCCTTTACCTTCAAAGTAATAAATCCCTATATTTATATGTATATAATTGGAACAAGCTCCGATATACTAGTTAGACTACCTATAATTATTCTTGGAACAATCTCGTGTTAAACATGAGAGGTCTAGTAACCCCAAATTAATTTATTGACTTTTATTTAGGTTATACTGTATATAATTATTATTATGGCCAGTCGCACCAGGGGCACAAGGTTCGATCCCCATTCGAGGAAATTAAATATTTATTTAAATTAGTATTTTCATTTCTTCACTCTAGTCGGCGTTGAGTTTTGCCACTCAACATGCAATGCCTTCGGATTCGACAGAAAGTTTGGAACGGAGTGTCTTAACACTAGGTTCCCTCTGCCTACCCTATTGTGTGCGGGATACAGCGTGAAGCTGGTTTTTTTTATACGCGACGTATATTTTGCAGCTCTCTTATACGTACAAACACTCTTCACACACACAAAAGCGTCTTGGTAAGCAGAAAGAGCTTAATAAGCTTAATAAGAAAAAACGTTTTTTCCACGCTCTGTTAGAAAGACTAATAGAGCGATGGAAAAGAAACATTTTCTGAGTAGGAATCGAACCCATAACTGTGCGCTCCACTAGGATATAATATACGAATACAGCTAATATAATAAATATAATAAAACTTATATATATATGTTCTTAGTAAATAATGCGGCACTACCTCTGAGTTCCGTGCCAAACGATCCGCCAGCTTAGACATTAATATTTCTTAAACGTATAACAGAATGTTAATTTAATTTCATTTTCGTTTACGGCTGCTCCCGTCTTTCGCACTTAGAAGTCACTGATATTAACATAACTTCCTTTATTATTTAACATTTATTTCTCTTGCATACATTTTGTTTTTCTGTAAACAACAATAGATCTCTTCTAGTAGAATAGCCTTCAGGCACAGTCAGTTAGGGTTCACTTGCAAATGCTATTTAGCTGTTTATTTTTACTTTTATTTTTCTGCGGTGACATCTTTTTACATCGAAAATAAGTAATATAATATTATATAGAGTTCAGACCGTCTAGTGGGGCCGACCCCTAATTGGGGGAATGAATTATTGTTTATTAATATTTTAATTTCTTCGCTCTAGCCCTAGAGCAAAAGCCGGGCGTTGTCACTCAGGACGCAATGCCTCGAAAAATTCAGCGAAAAGTGAGGAACAGGGTGTCATAACTCTGGGCCCCTCTGCCTACCCTGCAATGTGCGGGATACAGCGTGAAGCTGCTTTTTATTTATTTGATTTTATGATAGTAAAGTTACGCGTTCGTACTCACCTGGGACGTTACGAAAATTGATTGAATATATGGTTTTATTTGATACGTTTTGGGACAAGGAAAGCTGGAATTGCGACTTTTGACGTGTAAAATTAAGGAAATTGGCGAATGTTGAAGAGTTGTGGGATGTCTGTGTCATGTTTTTCTTTTATTATATTTATTTGAGATAATTATTTTGCTGAGAAAGAAAAATATTTTTAACAGTTTTAAAGTTTACGATAGAAAAACGCAAAATGTAAACAACTAAATATGAATATTGTTTAATATTTTTAACTGGCGGAATTAAACGTCACGCTTTACCTCGACACCACAGCGCAGAAATAAAAATATTAATTGAACCCAGAACCTGTCGCGTGGCAGTCACACAGTTGTGCCAGGGCGCCACGAATGGCCTCCTATTATTCACAATTCCGATTAGTTTACCTGAACTTTAATAATTAACAAAGCATTTGTAGATAAGGTAATTGCTTACATTTAAACTCTAATTACACGAAATATGGCGCTACTAACGCTTTTACTGTCCAATAAGTCTTCTTGAACGGAAACCCAAGAATTATTACCGACTATTCTCCGCGCATGTAATAAGACACATGAGTAGAGAAAAAACAAAAACCAAATATAAAAACACATAACTACAGCAAAAAACCAAACGCCAACTACAAAAACACGTAACTACAGTAAAAAAAACAAAAGCCAACTACAAAAACAATGCTACATAAACAAAATAAACTGAATAAGTTCGTTTCGAAATAAAAATCCTAATAAATTGTAGAATGAATAACGTGACACAGCGTATGCAATTTCAACCCCAAACAATTACGCAACTGAGTTAGTATTGGCCGCGGACCAAAGACCAGTAAATATTATGAAAATACTCGAAAAATTATAAAATAAATATGACTGTTTGAAAAAATCTTCTTTCAGAATGATTTTAAAGTTATTGGGTAAATTAATTGATAATTTTTTATAACACTAGTGGTCCCCATGTGGCTTCACTCGCATGTAATTTTCTCGCAATGTTGTCGTATTTGGTAGGAAAATGTTTAGTTATTTCACATATTATATACCTCGATAGGTATATGCAATTAGTTAATTGTTAACTTTTACACGATATCTATAATTATATCTCAAAATATATATTAAATAGAATAAGTTTTATTTTATCAATTTTAGGCTGTATCCCGGAAATAGTAGGGTAGGCGGAGGGAACCTAGTATACGAGTGTAGTCATTCCCTCACCCACATTCCGCCGCTCAAGGCATTGCATTTCGAGTGGTCGAATTCAACACCGCGCTTTACTTTGTCACCGTCGCACTTTTACTTAAGCCTTAGTATTTTTTTTAATCTGATTTATTACATTATTTTCTAATTCGGTGTTTTACATGGATTCTATTTAATAAATTACTCTAAGGCTTCGACAGTCGGATTTAAAATGACAAACATCATCCAAAGCCCTTTCCATGAACCGTCACAAATTTCAACTTGATCAACAAACGGGTAGCGCTCAAAACTGTACAAAAAATATTTGATGAATGTAACTGGCCCGTATATAGAGATTTGTGGTGAGGTGCTTTTGCAATTCTGTTGCCTATAGTTTTTAAATATATTAATGATATATTTTCACTTTAATTTTCAAGTTTTATTTCATTGAATTATATTGTTGTAAGGGCCGGTTAACCGGACCGGAATCTAGTGTTAAGACACTCCGTTCCCTACTTTCTGTCGAATTCTGAAGGCATTGCGTGTTGAGTGGCAGAACTCAAAGACGACTCGACACCAGAGCGAAGCGTAGCGTAGTAAATTAAAGATTACTATAAAAAACCCAATATTTTTTATATTATAATAGATATAATGTATGTTTATTTTATCAGTCAACTATGTTATAAGATAACATCAAACATCAATTGTATGTATGAGCCGTCACATTTCCCGGACACACATCTCGACATCTCTATTTCCGGAATTAAAATGACTATAATGTTGTATCATCATGACCTCGTCTGCTGAGATAATGTAGTGGAATATTTAACAAAACTCATATAACTCATGTAACTCATAAACTCATGTAACTGTAACGCGACGGTAGTGGATCCCCATTCGGGGAAGTGAAATATTTATTTACATTTATATTTCCACTTCTTCTGGTGTCGATGCAAAGCGTTGAGTTCTGCCACTTAACACGGAATGCCCTCAGAATTCGACAGATAGTGGGAAATGGGAGGTCTTAACACTGGGTTCCCTCTGCCTACCCCGCTGTGTGCGGGATACAGCGTGATTTTACTAACATTTTAAGTTCGTTGTGGTACAGCGTCCGGATGTAACCACTATAGTGGTGGGTTCAATTCCTACTCGCGTAATGTCAAATTTAATTTCGCCCACACAAATATGTAAATTATTTTCTTCGATTGAATAAATGTAAATACCATATCGATATTTTGTTAATTTAGAAATCTAGTTAAGCTAAAGGGCTGCCGTGGTGGAGTGAGACAGCGCTAGACTGTTAACACTACGGTTGGTGAATCCAATTCTCGCTGGAGAATATGATTATATTTAAATTAATTTCTTTTGCTCTGGTTGACAAAGCGCGGCGTCGAGTTACGTCATTCAATGCACAATGTCTCTAAGATTGGAGAAAGTGGGAAATGGAAAAGGGTTAAGACAGTAAATTCCCTGTCTAGAAACTGTTTTTTTTTTGTTATGACAATAACCATATATGTAATATAAAAATTTTATATGATAACTATAACATAAATATCAGTATAATATATTCCCAATTTACTACCTGAAAAAAAGGAAAAACTTTGAATAAAACATTTAATGGTCCACTTTCATAGTATTATAACATTTTTGTCTAAAAGTTTACAGCACACGGCGGCGGTACACACTCTTTTTTATGAAAGGTCACAAAGCGGCTCACCTGAATATTAACAAACTTTTATATGTGCGCTACAAACTTTCCGATACAAAGAAAACCCGCAAATACATTTTGTTTATTACACCATTCATTTTTTTGTTCCATATTATTATTATAATAATATTTTCATTTTCATTTTCTTTCTATATTTATTATTATAAAAGGGATCTTCTCTTAATAACCTTGACGTATTTGGTAACGGTTAAAATTATATTTACAGCTCTGGCTGAATAATAGCAAAAAATACATATTTAGAATATATACCTATTTTTAATTTCTTCATCCTTAAATTATTTTAAAAATAATACAACTATTACCTTAGATATAAGTTATTAAATAGACATAGTGATTTTTTTAAAATAAATTAAATACCCGTCAAGTACCTACCTGTATATGTACATATATCATATATAGGATGATACCACATATAACCTATATAAAATTCTGATGTGATACGTAAATAATCAAATCTAAAAAAATAATGAACCGATTTTGATGCAACTTGGATTGTTCCTTTATTGAGAACTAGCGATCCCCTCGCGGCTTCGCCCACTTTAACTACTAAATNATTGATTCAAGCTTCCCTCAGTAATTTTACTTCGTATTTTAGTGTCCAAGTTATTTATTAAGTAAGGAACCATGTATGCCCTGGTGCGCTATCCGTATTTATTATTAGCTGATAATGAAACTAATCTCTTCAGTGTCATATTGCGTGTTGCAATTTTATGAAAAATTTTATTTCGGAACTGCGAGTCGAAATAATTTTCTTTTAATATTGTAAAATTAATTTTATTATAAATGGGAATGACTTGGCAGTATTTAAAGAGAAGGTTTTCATCAGTAGACGCTTGCAATTTAATTTTTAAAGGGCCGATGTCCTTTAATATTCTAACCTGTAGCCGGTATATGTAACTCAAGTAAGTTTTGTCGGTTCTGCCGTAACTACTACGTCCATATGACAAAATTGAATCAGCTAACGCGTTATAAAGCATCATCTTAGTTTTATACGTTAATCTATTGTTGACAATAAAAATATTTGCCAAAAAATTAGTTTATGACATACATAATTAATATGCTTATGCCAGTTGAAGTTCTGATCAATTGTTAATCCTAAATATTTATGGGATAGTGCTACTTCAATGGAAGGATAGCCACAGTGGCTACTGGGATGGTGCAAGCAGCCGTGAGTGTGAGCTATAAGACTACAATTCATATCGCTACCTGCTTTGACGTCTGGTGAATGAATATGTATCCATTTAGTTTTTTGCGGATTTAATACTAGATGACTATCACGACACCATTTGTTTAACATATCGAAATCTTCCTGTAATAACGTTATTCCCTCATTCACGTCTTTAGCACCTACAAGCATATAAGTATCGTCAGCATATTGATAAGTTATACAATTGCTAAAAATTTTACTCATATTATTAATATAAGCTATAAAATGTAAAGGCCCCAATACAGAGCCTTGACCGTGCCCTCCGAGACTTCTATGCTAGTGCTAAAACTATCGCCTATTTTTACGCAATAATTCCTACCTCTAAGGTAATTTTCACACCATTTAAACAATGGACCACGTATTCCAGTGTTTTCTAATCTTTATGCAAGTATTTTGTGATCTAATGCGTCAAAAGCACGGGAAAAGTCAATAAACAGCGCCAAAACATGTAGTTTCTGGTCCAACCACGTATTTACTTGGTCCGTAAATGTTGACAATAACATTGTCGTATTTTTACCTGGTCGAAATACGTATTGTGTATTGTTCAGTATATCATTTTTTCCGTAAAAAGAATTAATTTGATTACTTATAAATTTTTCAGTATTTTTATTTAACACAGAAGTTACCGTGGTCAGTCTAAGTTTGGCCAAAGGTTTACAGATTTTTTTCATCAATGCTTTAACTTCAAAACTTATACTATCGATACCTGGGGCTTTATTAGCATTTAAATTTTTAATTAATTTTAACACGTCATTTTCAGATGGTTTTTTAAATTTTATGCTACAAATGGATAAATGATTATTATCTATTGTACTATCTAGTAATTTTATTTTACAATTTGGGATAATTTTTTAACGGCATCTGAAAAACCTACTGCGAAGATTTGTGCAATCTTTTTCGATGACAAATTAGTACAATTAAATGCCGACAACACTACTTCGTCAATTGACTTCCATATTCTGCCCGAGATTTTATTTAGTATATTCCACAGTTTTTAGTATTCCCATAATTCATATTTATTTTGTTTTTATAATATAAATTTCTATAGTATTCAATAACTTTATGAACTTTATTTATCGTCTTATTATACTGTAGTCTTAGGTAAGCATTATACGGATTACGTCTCCACCTGTTAAATAGCTTATCTCTTTTTTTAGACAGATTAATAATGTTTTTATTAATCCAGGGTGCAACGCGTAAGTTATTTTTAGTTTTACAAATAGTTTTTCTAGCTTTCGAGTATGCGGATTGAAATAAATCTTTAATATATGTATATATTTCCAGTGGTGTGCCTAAACCATCAACGCGCTCCCAGTTTGCATTATATAGTTCCTTTCTTAATATTACAGAGTCGTAAACATTTATTTGTTTGTTAAATTGATAATTATTGACCGGTGATTCATAGACGTTGCATAGTGCAATGACGGTAAGCCTATGGTCCGCTAGTACAGTGTCGACTGCAGCGGTGAACGGACTGTTCCCGCGCGACCTTACAAATATGTGATCTATACACGATTTTGTAATTGTGTCTATTCTCTTTTCAATACGCGTATACGAGTATTCTGTAATGCCACAAAATAGTCCGTTCTCCGCCAACAGATCAAGATAATTATCTCTTATACTTGATGATCTTTTTATGTCAAGGTTCATATCCCCTGCTATTACAATATTTAATGACATAGGTACATTTTTTAATAGTAGTGAAAGTTCAGATACAAAAAGTTGCTTATTATATGAGGGAGGTCTATAAATTGCACATATTGTGACAGCTTGGTTACAGGGAGTTTTAATAGTACCTACTAGTGACTCGAACAAATATGTATTGTAGTTGTAAGCTGTGAACTTTAAGTAATCTTTTATATAAGTAATTATACCGCCACCTTTTTTATTTTTGCGTAATTTTGTGTACATTTTATATCCTGGAATGTTAAATAAATTACTAGTTTCATCTGACACTCCTACCTCCGTTAAAATGTATGTATACATAAAAGATTTATATGACTGCTAGGTATTTTTTTAATAATGCTGTTGCAATTTTTACAGTTATTTAGTTTTATTATTCCTGATGAGTTATTTGTGCTATCCATGTTATTATTATTTATTATGAGAAAAAGCCAAATTTACACAAGGAAAAATTATTTTTCAATTTTTGAAATTGCTTCAATATCTAGTAAACATCTTGTAGTATGGACTTTACTCACTTTTGTTTTCCTTGCATAAATTTTGCCATTCCTGCACCATACGAATTCAAAATTATTACTCAGCTGTTTTTACTGTTATATAATAACATTTTATTATAGGGCGTTAGTGCTTCACGAATAAATATGGGAGTGTTTGTAAGTTCACGCGGCGCACTTTGCACAATATCACCGAGTGTAGACCGTGTCTGTTTATTTGCCGCTAGCCATTGATCCCTGCTGGTTCTTCATTTCCACCACAAGAGATCCGGGTCGTTCTTTATGCGGTTGCACGACGCGTGTGCATTTAACGTCACCGTCGTCCATTTTTAAATTTACAGCAACGGATTTTATGACTTTTTGGGATTTTTGTAGTGCAAATTCTGGTAATCCCGATATTTCTAAGGAACTCCCAAGGGACTTTTGTTCTATTTCATGTAGTTTGAATTCCGCGGACGCAACGCGAAGTTCAAAATATTTGTAACTGTTTTGAAGTTCAATATTTTTATTCTCTAGCATTTTTATTTTGTTTTCATGTTTTTTAAAAGACTCCTCGATACTTGAAATTTGATCACTGAGAAAATTAAGCGAAACTTCAAATTCTTTTTTTAGTGTTTCAAACTAATTTTTTATTATTCTTTTCATTTTTGCGGAAATGTCGCGAATCAATTTCGATCCAGCTTTGTTACTGGAAACAAGTTCCTCTTCTTCTTTATCATCGGAATCATCGCCTTGTATTAAGATAGATGATCTATGCGAGGCATTACACAAGCATTCTTCACAGCTCCATTCCAGTCCGGGGGCGTTACGAAGAGTTGCTCATTGCTTTGCAGAGAGTTTAGCGCAAGTAGTAGTACCATGAACACACTTCTCACAACGGCTACATGTTATACCGAGTCCTTTTTTCGTAATATTTTTGTTACACGTATTACACTTTGATATTGGCATCTTGAGGGTAATCAGCGCACAAATAGGGGCAACGTGTGTATAGTTTGGAACTAGAATGACGACTGTATATCATATATAGGATGATACCACATATAACCTATAAAAAATTCTGATGTAATACGTAAATAATCAAATCTAAAAAAATAATAAACCAATTTTGATGCAACTTGGATTGTTCGTTTATTTTGAATATACCACACTTACATCACACAGAATTGTTCGAAGGAAGTAGTCCAATAAGTACATTAATCTCCAAAAAGACATAGACAAGTGTCTAGACAAGTGTCTAGTCACTAGCTCCTCTCAAGCTACTCCACAAAATAATGGTAATAAATGAATATATGAAGACAAACAAATCCAATGCGCAACTTTAAAAATATTTGTTTTCAGTAAAGTCATATAAAGCCATTATTTTAAAAAGCTGCTATAACTTACTGCAATTCTGTAGCAAGTATTGGCTGCTAATGGTCGTTATATAAATTATATGAACAGAGCTGCTCGAAACCAATTACATTGAATGATTATGTTGCTCATTTTCCTTAATATAGGTCATTATCGATAATTTCAAGAGTAAACATTTCAAATAGGTGTTAGGTACAGTGAAATATGACCACTTTAAGTCAGCTTCACGGTGTATCCCGCACACTAGTAGGGTGGGCAGGGGGAACCTAGTCTTAAGACACTCCGTTCCCCACTAACCGCTGAATATTTCGGGCTTTTGCCTTTCTACCAGAGCGTAAAAATTAAAATATTAATAAATAATAATTCATCTGTACACCGATAATTTATGTTTCCATTTCTTCAAAGGCAAAGGGCGACGTTGAGGCCTCCAGAATTTGGCAGCAAATGGGAGAACGGAGTGTCTTAGCACTAGGATCCCTCTACAGACAATGCTGTGTACGGGAAGCAGCGTGACCCAAAGACACATAGTAGAGTAAATATAACAATTTCTTTAGAACTGTAAGTTCTATTAACACTTAAAGAGGCGCAATTATCGCAACATCCAATCCACGATACAGGTGCAATTAAAAGTCGAATCCTACTAATTTCACGTTCTTTTATACTGTAACTCGATTGTGCAGAGAGAGAGAGAGATAAAAGGAGGTTAACTCATTACGTATGTTAAATATTTTTATTTTCACCTTTACACTGTAATTCGCACATAACAGGGTAAGCAGAGGGACCCTAGGAACCTAGTGTTTCTATTTAGAACCTTCTGTTCCCCATCTTGCACCGAATTCTCCAGGCATTCCGTATTGAATGGCGGAACTCAACTCCGTATGTTAAATATACTATATTAAGTTAGTAAATTTGTCTTGTTACTGGAGAGGGAAAGTCAACATAATTTATTACGTTGGTTGGAATTGAATCTACTACCGCCGCGTTTACGATAAAACTCTGGCTTACCAGAGAAACACAACCGTCGCACTCACATTCACATGCCTGCGGCCTTTTCAACATTCTCATTTAAAACATCTATATGTTTTCTTTTAATAAAAACGGCTATTTTATAACAAAAATATTTAACTTAAGCGATGTAGGCGGTAACTGTTTGGGATGACATAAATAACTGAGGGAGGACCCGAGGCGGCTTCAGCAGGGTGTGAGGGTAATTTGAATTCAGAGATTAAGCCATATGCCAGATTAGGCGAGCAAATTTTATTTACTCCGTTTTGTATCGTGTTAAGAGTTTTTTGATTAGGGTTCGTTGTATATTTTAACTCCAAAGTCCATATTTTTCGGCAATTTAAAATATAAGAATAAAATTGTTATTATAATTATTTTTTTATGTCAATTCTTAACAATCTTCTCATGAATTCACGTAAAATTATTATACAGTTGCTGCGTCAACAAACAACATATAATATAGTTTTATATATTATAGAATTTATAGATATTTATAGAGTAAAGATGAGAATGATAAGTCACTCCTCTTTAAACTCCGCTTGTCTAAAAAACATTGTTTGCGGGACAACGGGACTGATCGTTGAATATTATCTAAGTAAATCCGAGTTGCAAAAATATTTCAAGTATAAACATGGGCATGGACAATTATGACATAGAATATTTGTAACCAATTTTGTGCGCTAAGTTTTTCTATTTTCCTACAGAACTAAAAGAAATGAATATATTACAACAAAAAAAGCTTTACTCTATATTCTATGTAATACAGGATAGGTAAAAGAAACATATTGTTAAAACAGTCCGCTTCCCACCTCACTTCTAATTTTAGAGAGAGCGTATTGAGTGGTGGAACTCTACGCCACGCTTTACCATGTTACCAGACAATAAAAAAAAATTAAAAACATAAAAAAATAAAGCTAAAAAAGTCATAAATTAATTATACGTGGTTAGCGGTCCGCGTTTCATGTTGTAATTTTGTTTACTTTTATTCTCTGGTGATATTAAAATGCAAATATTTTCGTTAGCACGACTCGTTTCTGTTCCTGCATCCATGTAAATTGTTCGCTTCCAGTCGACACGTATTTTATTTAGTTATTACTAAGTGTGGAATATGTAGTGTGAAAAATGTGAAGAAACTAAAACTGGGAGTTATTTTTAGTTTCCGAGTAGGATTTATGTAAAAAATATAATGTTCTTACGTCGTACTGCATAGGTAATGTTTGTAAAATGATTTATTTTTGTTTCTCCGCTTTAGCATGATATAGCGCGGTGTTGAATATCTCCAATCCGAGTGAAATATAGAGAAAGGAGTGTCTTGACATTAAATTCTCTTGTCTACCCAACCTAAACCTTAATATAAATAGTATTATCGTCGTATATCACAAGCATTGAATAGCTGAAAACAAGCTGAAAAGACTAGTGGTACGATTCTCATTTTGTCAAAATGACAAGAAACTAAATTTCGTTATGCAAATTTTTATATAATCTGTAACGCGACTGCAAATACTTTTTACACAAAATGACACTCTCAAATGAATTTGAGTCCAGTACTGCCATCAACATTAAAACACAGCAAAAGTCACCAGCGCATACTTGTATAATATTTCAATATTTTTACTCAGAAATCGAATCGATAATAAAATTTAACTAATAATAACTTAGTTATAAAAACAACAAAACAAAATACACAGTACACATTCAGTGCTAAGTTCGATGTAAACACATTTCAGTATCGAGTTTATCGTATCGTAACGTAAATAACGCGCTCCCAGAGGAACAACAAACTTTGATAAAACGGAACGGGACGATCTCTTTTTATTCTCACGATAAAACTTAGTTCATCGAGTTGGAGAATAATTTTTAATTGCACAAATGGGAGAAGCGAGCTTTTACAGTCATAAGAATGGCAGTGGAAGTCATTCAGCGCGGACCTTGTCTCGGAGACTGTACTTCATAGAACTTCGCTTTACTGAAAAATCTTATTTTACAACATGTTTTTTTTTTCCAATTTGAATGATATTTTAGGCTATATTGTATAATTTTCTTGTACAATAATGTTTACAAGCTCGGTATTTTCATTCGCAATGCTGTACATTGACCTAATTAATGTTGCTATATTTGCTTTTAGCGGAGTATTGTTTTAGCATCCACTATGGAAGCTGTTCTCGTTTACAAAGAATGTCTAGGTTTGTGTTATTATTTATTATTGAAAATCTTCTGTGTTTTTCTTATTGATATAATAATTCTTTTTTTCTAGATAGTTCAATTTTTAAAAAATGGTAAATATAATATATAATTTAATAATAAATAAAAAATCCAACGTCATTGTTCGTCTCGTTATCGGCGACAAATCACTTTAGTTGAGAACTAGAATGTGACTAATATATCACAAAGTTTCGTAAGTTCGTCCCTACGAATACTTCAAGACTTCAAGTACATGAATCACTTTTTGAATACTAAAATAATAATTTATTTATGTATAGTTTCATTTTGAAAAATAAAATAGGTTTTAATAAATATACATACATGCCATGGTTTTTTTCAGATTCACGCTGTACCTCGCACGTAGAAGAATAGGCAGAGGGAACAAGGTAATCTATGTAATGCTATAACACTTCGTTCCCATCAAGACAATTGCGTTCCCCACTTTTCTCTAAATTCTGAAAATATTGCAATGGAACTCAACGCCGCGCTTTGCCTCGATATCAGATCAAGGAAAATTAAGTCATTCCCGCGTGTGGGAATCGAACGGACAACCGTCACGCTCACAGTCACACGGATTAGCACTTGCGCCTCGACGATCTCTACCTGCTATATATTCGTAACATTTTCGAAGGACAAAAAATATTTTTAGAAAACGAAAATTTTAAACATAGCGGGACTCAAGTCCTTTTTAGACGTTAAAAAAATATATACGTAAGCTTAAAAAAATAATACCAAATACAAGTAACTTAATAAAGTAAAATCATTTTTATGTAAACCTGGAATCCAATTTCCTTGGGAACCATCTCATATATAATTATAATTAATATTTTTGTTCCTACATTTAGTTTTATAATGTCTACAAAATTATACATAACAAGAAGGAAGCTGAAAATTTTATTAAAATTACTTGCTCTATTTCTAACAGAGTACATTCCCAACTTCATTGTTGCTGCGTAGCCATTGTTCGAGAGTTATGTCAAGAAATCTCATATATAAATTTGAAAAGCACATTTTACCATATGTCATAGACAATATTTTGTGATGAATACAGGTTTTTGGGGATTTAGCGTTTATGGATTTGAAAAGTTTCTGTCATTTTTCATATTAGAGATTTGTGGATATCTATTTCAATATAGTTTTTAAATTTAAATTTCTAATTGAAATATAAGTGAGATTGTAAACGTGATAGGTTCGATGCAAAGCGATGCTTTAAGTTCCGCCAGAATTTGGCAGAAATAGTATCTTCAGGCTAGGTTTCCAGGTTCCCTCCACCTATTCTGCTATATGCGTGATTACGATTCCTACATAAAAATATATAAAAGATTAGTATATAACAAATTATTAGTACATATTAAGGCGAATGCTCGGCTGCACGTTTCGCAACGAGTAGATACTTCGTCGGCACTAAATCAAATGACGTAGCGCAAGCGTAGCTCTCTCATACAAGTTAGTTATTTTGAAATGTATTTATGTTGGTTAGTTCTCATATAACAGGATTTTGGTTGCGGATCTATAAAAGTTTTAAAATCCATCTGTTTGTTCTTTAACATTTCGGGTCATACTCATATGAGTGTTATGTTACAATAGCAATAATAAATGAAAGAAAATAGAACGATTTTTCATTCTTAATTCGACTATGCCTACCCCTTTATGATAAGTGGATAGTCAACACATAAAAATTTTTAAAAAATGTACAGAAAAAATTTCTAATTCCTTCATTTGTCCCCTTCTGTGGACTGTTCAGATTCGTAGTTCATAGTTTCAAAAATATGTAATATTACGCCCGTGTTATCAAAATTACACATATTTTCATCATAGAATATACTTGAGTTTAGTTTTATTATTTCCAAAATGTGCTTCAGCCTTTTTACTATAATTTCTAATAAACAAGCCGTTACACGTATATGATTCTTTTCTGTGATCCAAAAAATCTGCATTAAAAAAATGTCTACTAAAGTTACCATAAATGTAATATCTTTTAATTTGGTAATATTAGACAGCTATACTTTGCTTACACCCTTTACGCAAGACGGATGTGTATTTTTATATTCCAATAATAAGAATCGTGTATTTTATTCATTTTGTAAAAGATCAATGAATCTTTCCTATTTTTAGTGTGTTTTGGTAAGTATGTGCTACTTTTATTTGTGTTTATTTAGGCACAATGGCTTTAAAGGAGTATTTTTGAAATCTCACTCGCCATTTCTCTATCCTTGAAAACTAAAGACCATTGCTGATTTTTGATTGGAAAATTATTTCTGTAGACATATTTTCTGTTACTCTAGGTGTCCACAGGAAAGATGTATGTCCACATAAAATACTATTAAAAATAAAAAATATATGTTGTAATGTCAAAATCACTTTTTTGTTTATTTGTTTATGCTTGCGCTTGTAGAACTAAACTAACAGCTTGCTATTTTATAATGACCAAAATAAAATCAATATATCGTATATATCTTGAAAAATTAAATGTAGACTAATTTTTCAGATTATACTAAACATATAGCATTTTCAAGTGTCAAGTGGTGTAAGTTATATTAGCTTAAATAACGAAATCTTAGCTTAGCTAGCTTTTTTTACATTGATCCAGCCACATTGCCCTATTCCAATAGATCTGGGGTGCACTAAAACAATGAAGAGAAAAAAAAACGAAGACGTGAGACAAGTAGAGCTAAACAAGATCCTGTTATTAACTAATATCGTGCCATGATGTCTATAAAACAAAACATTGATCAACATTGATCATCATCACCAGCCGATGATTTACATATTAGCTTCTGAATCATCACCGGCTGCGAGGCTGAAGCTAATAACTGCAACACAGTTAATACTACTGCAGTTATTAACGATTAAAGTTGCTATTGTTATGTATGAAATATTAATTTAATAAATATTATTATTATTATTATTATGTTTCTTTTTCAAGATTCACGAGTTCAAAAGAACCCGGTCCTTTGGAAGGCTTGCGTGGGGACACAGGTCCAACACGTAGAGAATATACAAATGTTTTACTGTGACGCATCAGCCGGGATCCATCGTTGGGCAGTAGGTGGGCAGTGGGCAGGCAGTAGGTGGGCAGTGGGCAGTAGCAGTAGGCAGGTTAATGCGTAGGAACTGTAGAAAATATGGAAATCTAAACTAGGACTATGGAATGGAATTTAGATGGGCTGGCTATTGGATGAGACTACCGGACATCCGCCTTTACAATAGTCTCAAATTGAATGGTTGGTGGACGGTGACTCACCGCCCACAAAGCGGCGTAATGTCTCGGGCGCAACATCAGGGTGGTCAGCTAAGGGTTTAGAGAGAAGCAGCAGCAGAGCTGACCATCCAAGAGGAGCTCGTGAGCGAGATTCCCCATTATTACGCATTAAGTTTGAGCACTTCCACCCTTTTGAGCATATAGCTCTTGCGCTCCACTCTGCCGGCCAATAAAGGAAAGCCAGAGGCGGGGGATAAATTACAACTCTCCTCTGGAGGACTGAGGTCTGTGGGGTCGCCACTCCCCAACAGCTCGCCTCACGCTGCCCTGCAGGCTTATTACTATTATTCTCTGAAAATTACTGTTGTAAATATGGATCCAAAGTTCAACCAATCCATTTTGGTGGTTTAAAAATACATCTTTATTTACACACTTGGGTCTTTCTTTACTACTCGTTGATTATCAGTCGCTACAACTTAAGACAACATCTATCTGTTCTATTTCTACAAATTTGAGATATACTTAAAGATCTGATTAAGAAACAAAGAGTTTTTTGAAAATGACGAAGAAAACTTAATTTTATCAATTTTTTTCGATATAATTGTTGGCCATTCATTATTGATCAGATATTGTTTAGTTTGATTAGGACTCTTTCTAATTGTTTTAAGAGGCTAGTATTTGTTACAGTATCATTATCGTTACGTTAACATTGTTTATAAATTTATTGATTGTTTAAATAAAGATTTTGAGTTTAGTTCCGTTGAGTTATGCAGAAAATAACTGAAACTATTATGAACAATCAAATAATGATAAGAAAACATGGATTAATATACTTGTTACTGTAAGAAATGATATTTTTCTTCTATTTATTACCTTACATTCTTAAGACTGAAAGAATCTGCTGTATGAATCTAACATTTACTAGATTTTTTTTAATTTTTTCGTGACAATATTGGTGTCATATCGTAATCAAGGACGTTATTGACCAATACGATTATTATAAGAAGTAGGAAACCAATCAGTACATGTAGCACTAATACTTTATACTTTTCTGTAGAACTGTGTCCGTTATGTGGTCATCAAAAAAGTTATGCATCGAATATCTTTCTCGAAAACGAATAATGATCTGGTCTCATATTTTTCCGGTATTAGGTTAATCTATAAGAATTAAATGAGAGTGATTTTGAACAAATATTATCTTACAGGCAACCTTTTATTAACAAAAACTAATAATAGGAGATCATAGTTGGTGGACGCAGCACAAAGATATTTTAAATACATGTATACATACATACAAACTAAAAATATGTGTGTATACGGCAAACCATCCAATGCTCAATGTCTATAAATACACATATATTATACAAAAAAAAGAATGTAAATGTACTCTATTGCCAACCCCTTAAGTCTTTGAAATTAAAATGAAATAAGGGCATATACCATTATTTCAATAATTTCAGTAAAATATCAATACAACTGTCTCTAAGTACACGGTAAAGCTATAAGAAAGACTGTAGAAATTTAATAAATATGTCACATGTAAGTATGTCATCATAATAAATCAAATATCCAGTAAAAGGCTTTTTATAACCGAGATCTTTATGGATAGTAAATCAAATGTCGTAGCGGCTTCGTAGCGCTCTCGTAGCACTTGAGAACTTTGCAATTTACAAACGCACAATACGTTTTTCTTCATATTATTGTATATCTCAGACATTCCTTTAGAAATAATACTTTTAGTTTTGTTCTTAACTTCTATGTACTTCTTTTTTTTACTTAATTTTCTAGAGTTTTCTTTAAAACGTTCTTATAGTCACATAAATCAAATTTAATACACTCATATATTTTATAACTGTGAAAATAAAATTTTCATTTTAAAACTTTAAATCCGACTAAAGCTGTAATACATTTCAATAAAAATGAAAATACAGTGCAATTTAAGTATTCCACTATATCATACTTCTTCTTATTTAGCTATTCCTATAAATTACTTTGAATGTTAGAATTATTTCTTTAAAAGTAAAATTTAAAGTTATTCTGTAATATAAATAAGGAAAACCATATCTTATTCATACATAGTTATAACTTTTTAAAATTTTAATTACAAAATAGTTATATTATTATTAAATGATAAGAATATTGTAAATTACAGAACAAGAATCAAAAATATCCTCTACTATGCATTTTGCATTATAAAACGAGTAAGACTAAATCGCAAAAGTAAGCGATACGTACAGTTAAAGCTATCTCCATTTCAAATGAGGCTTTGCTAAATATGTTAATTGTAGTTTAAACGATTTAAATCTAGAGCAGTGTTTCTTACATTCGAGTAAATTTACAATACAACACATAAATTTTAATTGATTTCGTCTATTTTATCTCTGGAATATAAGCGCAAAGGAAATTTGTTTATTTATTTATTCTTGTGTTTATTACATTGTCATTTCTTCGTTAACTTTGAATGTTAATAATAAAAATAGTGTTTATCTTTAATTAAATCAATATCGAGAATTTAATCAATAAGAGAATTAGGGGGAGACCTGGGTTGACCTTTGAAAACACAGTATCATAGATACTGGAAGAAGGTCACGTAAAAAGTATGGGACCCCTCGAAGGGCAGGTATGAAGTTGATGACAGTGGACGAGGCGAAGAGAGGTATGTAGAGACCGTAGCGTTTGGCACTCCATTCCTCTGACTATCCCGCTAGGGATAAAACGTGAAGTTAAGTATGTAAGTAAGTAAGTGAGAATTTAACATAAATGTTGATAGTGTTTCGTGGACATATTTATAAAAATGATCCAAGAATTTTTATTTGATTTCATAGAAATATTTAAAAACGTACGCCTTTATTTTTATCATTAAAAATATTCACATTAGACACATGTAATTCTCTAAAAAAGTAACTTACGATTACTATATAATTACAATTACCTACGAAAATCATACTCAAAATTACCTTCTGTCGAATAAATGTCGCGGCCAGTACGTTTTGTGGCTCCGAAACAATCACACCGCCCAATTAGTGGTTGAAAGTTCAACGCAGATAATGAAAATAAAAATAAAATAAGCCTTTATTAGATATATATAAGTAGTAATTGTAAATAAAAAAATTAATAAAATATTTATTTTGTACGGCACTTTGACCATGTCTGTATAGAGTAGGTTCAAAAAGTATTTTAAATACATAAAAAATCAATTAGAATTTAGATCCAAAGACCATTAGTGGTAATTGAAACATCTTAGATGCATCATCTAAGCCTGCTGCCTGACTGTTAATGCGACTGTTGTAGCTTCAATTACCACTCGAAAGAATGAGTTATTTACATTTTCTTGTAAATTCGGTGGGAATTGTAAAACGGAGTGGCTTAACACTAGATTCCCTCTGTCTACCCTGTTATTTACATATAAAAAATCCAATGCATATTTAAATCCAAGCTGAATATTTTATAAATCTTGTTTTATTGTAGACAAAGTCAGACAAAATCAAATTTATAAAGAAATACAGAATTGAATCTAGCGATTTTTTTATTTGTTAAAAGTCGTTTCTCTGACAGGTCTACCATAGACAAAGTGTCAGTCGTCGAGCGCGCAGCTTTTAATTCTTACAATGTCATCATTCCGTTAGCGGACCATTTGAAACTTTCAACGTTTGAACAGTCGAGATTTGGCTTGGTTTCAGTTTTATAAAGAAATTTTTACTTTTATTTGTGTTTTTTAGTATTCGATATTTTATTGTTTTTTATTATAACTTTTTTGTTTTCACGCAGTATAACGCACGGGTTAACGGTAAACTGTTAACTAAGCAGGGAGACTCAAGTGAAAATACATTTAATTTTCTAGTTTTCATGTTAAATATAAAAAAATATAATTTTAATTTCATGGCCAGATTTTTTTTTTAAATTAAGTAAGAAATATTCATATAATAACTACACTAAGTGGTTTAACATAGTTAAAATCAATAATTGAATGAATTGTTATTCATAATTTTCATATAAAACTACCCCAATTTCACTGTATCCAAAGTATTTCTCGATTACTTACCTGTAATAAGTCCTTGTTTCAATGTATTTTCCAAGTGTTAATTAAATATTACAATTCACGCCCTGACGCCCGATAAATAAAGTTAGCGTTACTTTTCATTTCTCTACAGTTTAAATTATGACTTGAACTTTGATTGTGGACAATGTGAAATAAAAACTAATACGTATAATAAATAAAACAAACAGATAAATTTAGTAGTTTCGTTGAAGATGAAACAAACGCCGTTTCCTTCACATGACAAGGTCGAAAGAGGGACCCTAGTGTTAAGATTCTGCGTTCTCCATTTTCAGTTCAGTGGCAGATCTCAATGCATTTTGCCACGACAGCAGAGTAAAGAAAAGAAAAGAAAATATTAAATATTTCCTCGAGTGCGAATCGAACTCACAAATTTTCGCGTTTACAATCAACATAATATAACATAAAAACATAATAAAAATTATATGATCTGCGAACTGGTGGATGATTACGTCCTAGCTATTGTACCCCGGCGCCTGCGAGCCCGCAGATAAAACCGGCTGTTCATTGGCCATTCCATCTCAGTCCATACTAAATAGTTACAGTGTTGTGTTTGTTGTCCACTAACTGCAGCTATAGAAAACGGTAAACGAAAAAATATATTATCTTATGTTTACCAGTGAATAGACATATTAAAAAGAAACTATATTTAATTATACTAAATAAAAAACTTTAGTTCCCAGTTGGCACTAGTCGTGGCGAAGGGGCACGTGTGACTATAAACGTGGCAGGCTGCGGGTTCAATTTTCACTCAATGAATAGATATATTTAATATTTCATTACGCTAGTGTCGAGGCGTAGTGCCTTCAGAATTCGGTAGCAAGTGGGGAGCGAAGTATCTTAACACTAGGCTCTCTCTGCGTACCTTGTTACATGTGGGATACAGCGTGAAGCTGAAAAAAATAAATTATTTATATAAAAGATAAGATAAATAAGATATTTTTTTACCACAAAGTGTATAATATAGCTTCAAATAATGAAGTGGACGACAGTAACAAAGGATTGAGTAGAATTAAATATCAGATACCCTTTATTATTGATGCTGATTGGCCTATTAAGCTTTTGCTCGGAATTTTGTTGGATAAACTGAGCAGACAGTGTAAAACGGAATGTTTATTTAGTTACTTGATTATGTAATATTATAACGGTTCGCTTCGGATTAGAGATTTTTCGCTCTTATTTCTTACAGCGTACATAACAGGGTAGGCAGAGGGAACCTTGAAATCTAGTATTAAGATACTTAAGTGGAAAATTAATTATAATTTCACTATACCTAAGTTTGCTTACAAATTATATAAAAAATGATTATTAGATGTTAGACTTAAAGAGTGATGTTGAATCACCGATCAACATGCAATGCCTCCTGAACTAGGTGGAAAGTGAGGAATGGAAGTAACTAAATGGGAACGAAGTATGTTAACACTGGGTTCCCAAGTTTCATCTGTCTACCCTGCTACCTATTCATACACATATAAATAAAAACACATTTAGATAATTTATTTTGAACTTAAAAACAAAGTAGTTTTTAGTTATTCAATTCATCAATGGTTAAGCTGTATAGATTGTAGAGTTCACTACATCGCAATAAAAAAATATTTAAGGAGCGTCAAGGCGTGAAATTAAATTAATAATTGACACTTGAAATATACATCGAAAGTCCCAACGAACGTAATATTCTGTTCGATTATTTGAAATCAATCTACTATAAGCTAATAATTATCGGAAGATACCTGAAATACAGTGAAATTGGGGTAATCCTATATAAAAATAATAAATAAATATTAAAACCACTTGCAGTACCTATTGTCCAATAAGTCTTATCTTACTTCATTGCAAACAAAGCATCTGGTAATAAAATGAAATTTCGAATATCATCTGAGAGATCTTAAAGAAATACTCGACTAACCCTTAAAAAAATAATTAACTTTTTACCTCTTCAATATTCAATCAAAATAAAAACCCTTGTAACGCAAAATGTACGTACATATATAAATTACCCTTTTCATAAGAAATAATTAAAGTGCATTTTCTGCACTGTAGAGCTTGTAAAAGAGCACTCACCCTGAGATTGTGTCATCTCGCAATGAGGTCACTGGATATTGACTTTTTTTTGGAAAAATCTACTAACAATGTCTCGTTGAAGATACTTCCATTTAATTAAGCACTTAATTATACTCCATGTATGGACGTAGAGCCACAAGTGTGTGACTGTAAACGCGACTGATTGTAGGTTCGATACCTGCTTGAGGAAATAAAATATTTAAGTTAAATGTATACTTTCATTTCTTCGCTCTAATGTAGAGGCAAAGCGTGGCGTTTGAATTCTGCCTTTCAACGCGCAATGCCTTTAGAATCCGACGGAAAATGGAGAACGGAGTGTCTTAACACTAGTGACGAAGCGTGAAGCTGTTATATTTGTACGAAATTACTGCAAAAAAACCTTTTGTTTTTATTTGAGCAGACGAAATGAGTGTTTTAATGAATTTTTGAAATGGAAGGATTAACTGATCCTGTGGGATTGTACTTTATTTCGTTTATACGTCCATTGTACCGCACACAGGAACATCAAATATGCAAGCGCATTTCCACACGACAAGTGTTAAATAATATATGTGATATTATGAATGGTTTGTGAACCTATACGTATAGAATAAATATTTATACATTGTTAAATTTATAATTTGATTTGTATGGAAGGTTAATTCTAATCGTATATACGATGTGAAAAAAAAATATTTTTCAAGTTTATTTTGAAACGGTCATTTAAACTGTAATTATTTAATATTGTTTTTATTACAAGAAAAATATATAATGTGATATATATATATATATATATTATCCTGCAAAGCACGATAGGTAGAGGGAACCTGGGTACCTAGTATTAAGACATCTCTCTCCTTAATATAATCAATTTTACAAGAAACTAAAACCATCGCGTTTATAGTTAAAAACAATCATTTTCTAAAGTACTGCCTGTTTGCATTAGTGCTGATGTATCCTGCAGCACTAAATTTATTTGAGTACTAATACATTTATAGTGCTCCTATAGACCCGATCTTTTATCTGAACTCTATACTGTTTTTGTCTCTAAATAAAACTATAAATATAAATGGACAGTGAACTAGCTCGAAAAACAGATAATTCTGAATAGAATAATGTGCGTTTATTAGACAAATAATAGCTAATCAAATAAACACTACTTGATGGTTGTAGGAAACTTTTTTTGTGTTGGTAAATAAATTTTATCCAACATATTTATTAATTTACAATAAAATTTAATCAGCTTCACGCTGTATCCCGCACACAGCAGGGTAGGCAGAGGAAACCTAGTGTTAAGAAACTCCGTTCCCCACTTTCTGCAGAATTCTAGAGGCATTGCGGTCTCAATCATCATAAAGAATTAAATTATCAAAGTAAAAAAAACTTAATGAAAAACATAATAATTAACTTATACTACGTTCATAGTACATAAACCATTTAGTAATGCTAACCATTATTGTTTTAACGAAAACAGCGTTCGCCTTCATAATAAGTAAAAATGAACAAAATAAATTTAAACGTGTAACGAGAGAGACGTGACGAGAATACTGTTTTGCAAAGTGAAATTTAGCGTAAAACTAAAAAATTGTTTCATCGCCCTCTTTCCAGGATAAGGTCAGAGCTTCGATTCTTAACATTCCGGATGAGTACAGCAGGCAAATACTAGCGGGGCATAAATAATGTTTTGGTGCAAGTTGTAAGCATATTGCTTAATATGATAATTTTAACAATGTATAGCACAGTAGCCAAGGGGAACCTGGTGTTAGGACAGTTTTTCCCCCTTTTTCCGCCTTATTTTGGTAGTTAATCAACGCCGTTGGTCAAAAATCCACGCCGCGCTTTGTCTTGTTTCCGCTAAGTGGGAATTGAACCTGCAACTGTCCTGTTCACAATCATATCTTGTACCGCTGCGCCATATAAAAATCACATGTTTGATTGATATGATAACGGAATCCATAACTCTTTTAACCTAAACGTAATTCGTACGTAAAAGGTATTAAGTTCCTTTTTAGACGGCCCGTGTGATATTATTATATATAAAAAAATCCTTTTTATCATCTCAAGTATATACTGTAAATTGTGAACATGGTTCAGGTAATACCTAATAAATATTTTTAAAATTAGTTTACATTAATAAAAGGCAAAGCTTTATGTACTGTACGTATTATTTTAGCGATATCAGAAAGAAATCAAGTCTAATTGAAAATATTTATACTTTAGACCAATCTTAAAAGCCACCTAGGAACAGATATCTAAGTGCTTAAATTACCCGCGTCCTGCAAAAGAAGCGTGACTACTACAGTAAATCTTTGCTGGAGCTAAGAATGAATCATAGCGCTGCAGTAATATTTTAAGTTTTATGGCATTACACCGCTTTCGACCACGCTTTAACCCTATATATTATCTCATTATTATATTATTTTATGTGGTAAACTTGTTTTTCTTTTTACTACTACTGTTATATAAGATAAGCGGGTTAGTCAGTCAGTCATTCACGCTTTATCCCGCATGTATCAGGGTAGGCAGGGGAACACTAATCTCTAAACGCTACAAGCTGTCGCGTTTACGACTGGCCTCGGAGCCAATAGGTTTATTTTAAACTATTCTATAAACCATCATTTTTAATATTATTTTACAGAAAAAATCGCTTTCACTAGCAATTTGTATTGTATACGAACATTCCAGAGGCGTCAAAGAAAAATCGTAACAATTTATTTGCCGCGGTCGGGCCCGAAATGAATGGAGTGTTATTACGCTGTCCTAGCATTAACGTTTGTTTCTACCGCAGCCTATATAACTACTTAGTACTAATTTTATTACTATGGCAATTATATTTTATTATATTATATTATAGTGTAATGTATTCGCGTTTTTATTATTATTATAAGTTCAAAAGTTTATCTGTTTGTATGTTCCGAAAGAGATTTGAATGTCATTTAGTGATGTAACTTTTTTAAAAGCAAAGGCTTATCTTAGTTCTTAGATAGAGAATGGTGTATATCCTCCACTCTGCTCTAAGGGGGTCCCCATGTTAATTATATGAACTTCCTCCGGTATCGTCGATAATGTGTTTTTAAACAAAACCGAGGTCTCTCTCGTCTCTTACGAGTTGTAAGTAACTCGTGTTTCATATATCTCTTTTTTCGTAATTCTTTCTCATTTTCGATTCCCACTCAACAAATTAAATATTTAATATTTTCATTTCGTCTAGTGAGAAGGCAAAGCGCAGCGTTGAATTCCGCCACTCAACACGCAATACCTCGAGCGGCGGAAAGTGGAGAACGGATATTCTTAACACTAAGTTCTCTCTGCCTACCCTGCTATTGGCGGGAAACAGCGTGAAATTGAAAAGAAGAACATTATTTAAATCTTCTGCTTTACTTGAGTACGCTGTTCTCAATCTTCTAAAATACGGGACGTTAAGTAAGAAAATATAAATTTACCATATTTCATAGCACTTTATAAATATTAAGCCTAAGGGCTTAATATTGAGAACTTTAAGTTATTATATTATTTCTGTTACTTAGTTTAATTAAGATTAGAATTCTCAGAATCTAATACTAATATTAAATAATTAAGTAAGTTACATGTAATTCCAATCGATCAACTTATTATTTTAAATAGAAATAAATAACAATAACATTTTAATTTAAATTTAATTGAAATAATATCTTCAAACGGCAGTAAGTAAGAGATATTCCTATTTGACTTCCTCTTAGCTTTGAGTCTTGGAATTTCCCCAGAGCTATTTTAGGCTAAAAATGTTATGTTATCAAAAGAAAAATATTAAAACTGTAGTTTGAAACGGCTGTGTTTGTACGAGGTGAGGCTTTATACGATGTGTTCCTCGCTATTTTAGTTATAGACTTATTTTAAAAAGAAGTGAATATGTACGGCTGTTTTACCTAAGCTATTTCCAATATTAAAACATTTGAATGTTAAAAGATTTTTAACTTATTTCTAGCAGCATTGAAGGCGTAGAAGCTTTTCTTAATATTATATAACTTTATGCTATATTCGTCATACAGCATGGTAGGTAAATGTTTCATTTCCTCGAGTAGGAATCGAACCTACAATCTGTTGCCTTTTCAGTGTCTCGCTTATTCAATTGCGCCACGAGTTATGCAGTAGTTGTTTAAAATATTAGAATATTTTTATATCTTCCTACAATAGTTAGAAGCCATCACGGTACAGCGCGCTTTGCCCTGGTACTGCAGCGAAGAGGTAAAAATATTAACAAACAATAATTCATTCCGTGAGAATCGAACCAACGACCTTCGACTCACAACCTTTTCTCAAAGAGAAAAGTTCCCATAACGGAAACTATGGAAATATTTTTTTTGTATGTAAAATCTTAGATAACATATAGTACTCCGTTTATTATGGCGCGGGGTGACGCGGGTGCGACAGCGGTTCGGGCAGATGCGCTTGTTTGTTTCGCTAATTAACTAAGCTTCTTACTGTCGTCTTGTCCTTATCCTGTTATAGATCAGAATGGAGCTAAATATTGACATTATTTTGACAATGGAGTTAATATAGATTGATTTTCTATGGAAAGCTAATAATTATCTATTAATGTTTTTATTTCTTCGCTCTAGCACCAAGTGCGGCGTTAAGTTTCGCCACCTATACATACATACGCAAAGCCTCGAAAATTTATCGGAAGGTGGGAACATAGTTATATTTTATTATAGTTTTAAGAAACTACGCATGTAGCAGGGTAAGCAGAGAGACTCTAGTTTTAATACACTAGAGTCTCTGAAGAATGCAAATTATCGAAAGTAGCGAAGATATTTTACGAATTAATAGCAATAAATTACTCTTTAAGTATTTCAAATACATTTCGGCTCTCTATATTAATATTAGAATACAAGTCTATTATAATCTAGTGATATTATGTATGTACGAGACATTACGTTCTTATCTGAGCCTCAGGTGATCTTGTGATTGGACGTTCAGCCTAGAAATTGGTTTAGCTATAGAAAGGGGTAATTTAGTTTGCTTTATGCCTAGCTATAGACTGGCCCTAGATGTTGAGATTAAAATATTCAGTGTTTGGGCTGGTTGGTTTCAAACAATTCCTAAAATAACGTTTTACCAGTTGATGGGTGAAGATAGTAAATCATGTCTTAGATTTTTTTTTGCGAAGACTTTTGTATGGCTCAGAAGGGACAAAAAAAGACTGGGACCACTGCAGTTATTCAAAGATAATAAATTTAGAACCATGAAACTCTGTGGATGGACTATCCTCTCATTTATTATTATCTTAACTTTATTTGCCGCGAATTCTTCTTTCGAATACCAATAAAGACATCTTATGACGAGAAATACATTTCTAAATGTCATTAAATAACTCACACCAGACAAATGAATCGTAACTGAGAATCGAACCCCTACTGACTTGAAGTTGTCTCATGGCACATATAGTACATGAAGAGTGCGATGAGAAGCATGTATTTCCACCATTTCGCAGCATTTCTGCGGTCGCTACCAGTGACCTGTGGAGAAATGTGCGGAAATTCACAAACACCGTAATAATGTTATCGCAAGCAAAGAATGTTGCTTAATTAAATTACTTGGCGCTAATGAAGATTTATATTTGACATTACCTTTGAATTTCTTTAACTTTCTTTTTTATATTTCAAGCAACTTAACTTCTAAAAATATAATAAGAAAAGAAAAATATATACAATATACAATTTATGTGTATTTACTTGTACCTATTTAGAGCGACGCGATTAAAGCAATTTAGCTTATGAAATTCATATCAGTTATTACAATTTAGTTCTTGTATTTACTTAGTATGCTTTATATATTATCTTTAATTTTCTACAAGTCATTTTTTTTAACTTCACGCATAACAGTGTAGCAAAGGGAACCTGGGAATCTAGTGTTAAAGCACTAGGTTCCCATTAATACACTTCCGTTCCTCACGTTCCGCCGAATTCTGGGGGAATTGTGTGTTAAATGGCGGAACACAACGCCACGCTTTGCCTCGTTACCAGAGCGAAGAAATGAAAGCATTAAATAAAATATTTCGTATCAAATCAAAAATATCACAAAACTCCCCCCAATATACTTTAACATATAAAATTACAATACGTAAATGTTACCAGCACCCTTTAATTACCCAATTCGTCCATTCGTACATTCGATGTTGGCAAAGTGCGCAATTTCGTTGAAACTCATTCATTTAAGTAAATAACTGACTTTAACTTCAATTCAACAGCTGAATTGATTCATATTTTGCAGAAAGCCTACTTTTCTCACAATATATTTCGTTTCGAGGCCAGGTGTGGCCCAGGAGAATAAAGGGTGACTGTAAATGCGACAGGTCGTGGACTCAATTCTCACTCAAGGAAGTGAAATATTTAATATTTCTACTTTCTTCGATACTGTGGTGTTGGTGTGATCCTTATATTAGATACTGTTTTCATATTTAGGGTTCTGTACTTCAAAATGAAAAAACTGAATCCTTATAAGGCCATTATGTTTTCCGTATTTCCGTTTATGAAGACCATTTATTTCGAGTATGAGTAGAGATTTCAAACTAAAATCAATATCAAATCAACGCTACCAAAAGATATAAGCATTTATGTATCATTATTGATCAAACCTTACAGAGCACTTCTGGTGAACCTACAGTTATGAAATTTGGAACGAAGTGACCACTTACAATACAAATAAAGCAAAAACATCCAAAAAGCGAAAATTACGACAAAAACGACAAAAATTATTCATAAAAAAAACTTAAATTTATCAACTTGTACTTCTCGTTGGTTTTCAACCTTAAATCTTGAAATATGTACTAAACCATCAGTGGGCAAGTCCGACTCGCCCTTCACCGGTTTTTTATGCTACTATACCAATAGGAAAATTTTGAATAAAAGAACGAACTGAAACCCCAAACCTATATTCCTTAAACATTTAATATCATTATCTAGAATTACGTTTAACAACGTTCACTATTTTCACTTATAGAAGATGGTCTTATAAAAATAATATATATTTTATTGTTCTCTCATCTCTCTTAACCTAATTAATTCTATTCTCGAAGGCAATCAGGGATTTCTTGATAACTTGCAGTTGCTATTGCTCATTTAAATGAGATAATACTCACTACATTTGTACAAGAAAATGTTCAGTAAAATGAAAATATCATCTTTATTATCGAGGGAATATTTTATTATTTTTATTATAACAAAAAACATTTTACTACTACTATATTTGCAGCTATTGCAAAATATTTAATATTATAAATGTTTAAATTTTTTAGAGCGTCGTGGCTTAGGGGCCCAATTGTGCGACTGGAACGCGATAGTTGTGAGTTTGGAGTTCAATCCCCACTTCCCTAATCGGCAGAAAGTGAAAAACGGAGTGTCTTAATACTAGGTTCCCTCTGCCTACCCTGCTGAGTGCGTGATACAGCGTGAAGCTGCGTGAAGCTGATATTGTTATTTTTATCTAAATCCACAACATTATGACTAGTGATTACAACCAAAACGACTATTTTAAAAAAAACTAAACTGAAAACTACACCATAAACATAAATCTCCATAAACACCCAGTAATTTAATTAAGCTGGATTCCTTGCAAGTGGGCGGCGGCGGGACAAACTTATCACGCTGCCTGAGAATTCCCGTGTGCTTCCTTAACGGCGACTAACAGCTACCGCAGCGACGCTATTTAGTTATGTTGCCAAAGTAAGCTATAATTATACTACTAATATGTTTATATATAACTAATAACTTAGATTAGGTCTTTTGACAATTTTTGGGTTAAAAAGATAAGTTAAGACACTCTCTTATCAATTTTAAAGATTGCTCGTTGTGTTGATATCTAAATATCATCAACCTTTGCCTAATATAACTGGTAAAAAGAAAATAATTGTATATAAAATATTCCTATGAGAGTACTGTTTTATAATTCCCGTCTTCGTTAATATAATGTAGTAATGTTCCTATAGGCGTGGTAGAGAAAAAAACTAAGCGAGATTTAAACCTTGTTTTTGAGCAGGAACAGATTTAATGTTAATTTTATGCTTAGTAAAATTAAAAAAATAGTCTGTCTAGAGTTTGCTAAAAGACCTCAGTCTAGAGACTGAAGATTATCATCAGTTCATTTTTGTAAGGTCTAGAGGAGTTTGGGAGGCGAGCAATACGAGCTCCCTCTGCAACGCTTTGAGTGCATTGAATCACGGAATGCTAAGAAGTTTCTTCTCTTTATATATATAATAACTAGTGGATCCGAACGCGGCTACGCTCGCTTGGACTATACCTACGAATATTTATGAAATTATTTTCAGTTTTCAATAGAGGGATGCGTTACGCAAGCTCATTTTGGGTGACGTCTTCTAACAACAAACTTTGCAAATCGTTGCTTAGCAACGACAATTGTTATTAACATGGCGGAATAAATTGCATGTCAAATTAATAAGTATTTTAATATTGGATATATATCGAAAATATTATAAATATGAGAAAAAAAGTTTCNCATACCACGTAGAAAGGGTAGTACTATTTTTTAAAAAACTTTAATAACATGCAAAAGCTGTGTTATAGATGATAACGTTAGTTGACGGAAGCTTGTATGAAAATTCTTTGAGCATATGAAAAATTTAAAAATATTTTATAATATATGGTATACCATATATTGACGTATAAAACATTTTGAAATATTATCTGCATAATGTCTCGAAAATTGAACAGAGAGTGAGGAGTCTAGACACTACTCTTTTCAAAGAAAATTTGCATATTTTTGGACAGACAGACGTCATAAGCTTATCCATAGTAATAAGTTACTACATTTTCCACTTTTCATTTACTTAAAAGCAAAGTGGGTCACACAGGCACTAACGCAACGTCTGGCAATGTTGTTATTATTATTAATATGTTTCACGATATATTCTGCTTATAGCAGGTAACGCAGAGGGATCCCTATTAAGCGACTCTCACCAGAGCGAGGTACATGAAAATTCTAAATATTTCACTACCCAGAGCAGGAATTGAACACACAACCGTCACGTTTACAGTCGCACGACCATCGTGTTACAATGTACATACCTGTTTTCTAAATTTATCAGGCGAAAAGAAAAGAACTGTCAACCAAAAAAAACTATATCAAATATTTTTACAGAGGCTCCATTGTCACATTCAAAACACTTGGTCCAACGGACATTTAAAAAAACCAATTCAAAACGGAGTTAAAAAAACTATTATACCTCATGTATGTCAATACCACGTTTAAACGACCCAAATACAACTTTGGTTCTATAAATGTGGAGGCCATTAGGGCTATTTTCTGGGTTCGCTGGCAAAAGCATATCTGCTTGAAACATCGCTTTATTTGCGAATGGATTCAACGATAGTGAGTCTAGAGTGAATATGCTTTTCTATTAAGCCAAAAGCCAACATCTCGATTAAGATTTCAAAAGCATGAATGACTTCGCTGAGTATAATAAATTTTGAAATAGCTTCGCATAACATTATTTAAGTATACCTACCTACATGTTATTATTTACCCCATACGCGCGGCTTCGCCCGCATAGTGAAATTATATTAAATCTTTATATTAATTATAGATTATGTATTATTCTAATGTATAAACTATATTACAGTAATGTTTAATCCAAATCTGTTCAGTATTTTTGCGTGAAAATGGAATGAATTTTTTGTTCCATTCTTCTCACAAATTCACATTTATTATATTAGTAGATTAGGATGAGCTAGTACATTATCGTGATATAATAGTCACGTATCGAATTGAACGCAGAGATGTGGATTTAGGCTTTGCTTTTCGAGAACTTTTATATTAATGACGAAACAACTGAAAACAACAAGCAACTTCAAGCCATCGTGGTGCAATGACACAAGCGTGAGTCTCCATAGCGGTGGTTGTAGGTTCAATCCTCTCTCGGGGACATTAATTATAATTTATCAATCAATTTTCTTTTCTGTGCTCTGGTATCAAGAAAAAAGAGCGACGTTGACTTCCGCCACTCAATGCGCAATGCATGGAAAATGTGGAACGAAGTGACTTAACAGTAGGTTCCTTCTGCCTACCCTGCTGTGTTCATTGTATCCCAGTGGAAAACTGAAAAAACAAAACAGAGTTTTGTGAGAGTGAGAGGAATATTTCAATTAAATTTTGAATATATTCCATCACTCAATACTCAATGTATTGATTTGGAGTGAGGAGAGAACTGAGTCCCTTCACTCTTGATGCTTCCTTCTGGTACTTTCTGTTATGTTAAAAATACGTCAAGCTGAACTAAAATATATTCACATACTAATATCGATTACTTCGCACTTACTATATTACACGAATTCGTTAATCCAACTGCGTACATTTGTCTACATACATAAAGTACGTACTAGTGAAACCATTTCTAAAATGGTCAAGCAGTTAGCTTCAGATTCATACATTTATCTTCTAAACGAGTACATTCTTTACCGTTATTGGTCTTTAAATGTCTATTGACTGTGGTTCTAAAACAGTCCGTTTACAAGTATTCTCTTTGTGTATATTTAAAAAGCAATTTGAATAGTTTATTTCTGGAAGGTTTTGTTTTTTTTATTTTCAGTTATATTCTGTAAATTCTTTCTTATTTATTTTATTTGACAGAAGTAAATAGTGAATTTTATTTTATAAAACATATTTTTTACAACAAACTATTGTAAAACTTTATTCTTCAAATCTTGTTAGTATCAGTGCTAATTATTCCATATATCATTATTAATTATTTTATCATTGCGACTAACTATGGTAAACCATCGACCCCGACGACGACCCCTCTATCAAATGGAAATAACTAAGGGTTGTTACATATACAATCCTTAGTTAACCAACTTTATGATTTTACGTTGTATGCCGCACGTATAGCAGGGTAGGCAGAGAGAATCTGGGCACCTAGTGTTATGACACTCCGTTTACATTACGATACTTCCGTTTCGCGTTTACAGTCACACTCTTCTTCATTACAATTAATAAAAATTTTAACATGGCAGGCCAACCAACGCCTTTTGGATACCATCCAAGCGCACAAGCCAATTAGAGTGCGTTCACGTCCTGCTATGTCTAAACCGCTATACAATTTATATATTATAGTTATATATTTTGTTACAGTGACTAAAAATATTCTACAAAACAAATACAAAAGAAATTGTATATTCTACAATAAATATGCTATAGTATTTTCTATATACCTATATCAAATATTTAAATATCCATAAATTAACTTAAATAATAACTAGACTTAAACTTAAATATTTACAATTTTCTCACAATTAACAAGTTAATATTCCTGAAGCGTACTTAGAACTGTAGTATTTCGGTCTCGACCTTCTAGCATCTTAATTATTATATTCGACTCGGCCGCTGAGACGTTAAGCTCTTAAGCTTTTTCCACAAAACACACAATAAATTACTGGGATTTGCTTGGGAGCTTTTATAGAAACAAAAGATTAAATTGAATTTTGGAATATGTTTTGATAATTGATACGGATTAGCAAATATAACAACAATGGCGCAGTAAATGAAAATAACTTGTGTAAACCCCGAAACAATTTCTTTTATTCTATGAATAGGTGCCTAATATAAATATGTTTCTACCTAAATGTATGTATAGCAGAAAAAGCAACTTCAAGAGTTTTTCCGAACAGTAAGGTTATTTGATTAAACCAAGTGTTAAGACACTCCGTTCTTCAAGCAATCGAATCGAATCCTGAAGGCATTCAACGTCACGTTTCACATACCAGATCGGAAATGAAAATAAATTAAATATAATTATTCCCCCGAATACGAAACGAACCTACGACTGTTCCTACGATGGCCTTTAAACAACAAACTCTTTATTAATTATAATTAAGCAACATTATAAAGAAAAGATATATAAAACATAGAACCCTTACAGTTAAGCAGTTTAAAGTAATATGAAACTTTAATTGATAAAATAAAATAATCCCACGAAAGCGGGCCACAGTAATTGTTAACGCGCGAACGAATAATCTGGTCACATTCAGAGCAAGTATTGTTAATAATTGTGTGCGAAATTAATTAATATCAATGAAACGTCCTAATTGTTGGGAGTTCACTCGTTCGGAAATATCCAAATATCATATATAACTTAAACTTTACATGTATATGAAAGTTTTCTAATATACATTTATATGGTGAGGACAGTCGTGGCTGTATACGATTCGATTCCCACTCAAGAAAATTTTATATGCAATATTTTTATTTATTCAAGTTAAGAACTGCTACATGTGTCTTAATGGGTACTGAGTATCTTAATGCTGGATTAAACAAAAGTTAAAATTTGACATCATATTTTAATACGGCAAAATTAATATTAATTAAAAAAATAATAATCTAACCAACGCATCATATAAACAGTATACACAAATACTTTAATAAAGAAAATAATATTTGAAACTTATCCTAATAGGTAAAGTTAAACAGCAGGCCTGTATCTCACAAAACAACCATTTAATTAAAACTGAACGACTTGCCAAACACACATTGACGAGATGTCTTTAATAAACTCTAATATTAGCAGGTGGGTAGTTTTGAAACACCTTTATATACTCAAACAGAATTTATGAAACTAATAATGCCCGGAAAGAGGAGCTAGAGATCCGTTATTAAATTCGTTTATGTTTATTACTATATTCTCAACCAAGGCTATATTTTCAAGCTATGGCACAGCGGCACAAGGGTGTAACTGTAACGACGGTTGTGAGTTCAATCTTCACTCGAGGGAATGAACTATTATTTATTAATATTTTCATTCCTTCACTTAACACGTAATATCTCGAAAAATTCAGCGGAAAGTGAGGAACGAAATGTCTTAAGACGTTCCCTTTGCCTACTCTGCTCTGTGCGGGATACATCGTGAAACTGGAAAAAATATATAAGAAATCCTACCATAATCATTAAAAAAAATGTAATGCAGGATAATAAATCACCGCGTTCACTTTGTCCGCCTCACAAAAAGGCAAAGATTAAAAAATCACGACTAAAAATGAACGTTTCCCCAATCTTACTTCGACATATGAAACTTTTATAACCCGACCAAAAAGCGAACCAGTATTTACATAGCTCAAATTGCAAACATTAAGCTTATTTCACATTTCTAAAGCAGACTTCATACCAGAGCCTTTCATTTCATCCACTACATGAAGTCAGATGGCCAGTTAAGATAGGCGACGTCCATTCACTCGTCAATGCGTACTATTCAGTCCGAATAGAGCCAGTGTAGCTCGAGCGTAAGTGTTCCTTTAGTGGCGCATGTATGCAAATATGGGGTGACCTTCAGAGGGAATGAATATTCATGTGGGGGCAAATGCTGGTCTGTGTTTATGTTAAACTTGTACGTCAGGGTGTTGGAATACCATCATTATTCAATTATACGAGTATATCCTCGCCTTTGACTCCGTTTTGGTTCATGTTTTGGTTGTCTTTCTTGGTGTACTATTTGAATATTGTATTAATAATGTCAGTATATTTGTTTTGTGCTATAGAGTATTATATTATTCTATAGGTTCAGGGTTCGATTCCCACTCGAGGCAATGAAATATTTAATATTTTAATTTCTTCCCACTGGTGTCGAGACAAAGCGCAGCGTTGAGTTCCACCACTCAAAACGCGATCCCTCTAGAATTTAGGAAAGTGGGATATAGATGAAATGGATCCCTCTGCCTACCCCGCTTACAGCGTGAAATTGGAAAAAATTGTAAAGAAAGAATATCTATTTCTCTTCTTTGTTGAAACTATGTAATCATCAAAAACAATAGACTATAATCTTATAGTTAAACGTTTTCTATCGCTCTACATTGCTAATTTGGTTACCATCGTTCCCTTTGTATAATGCATAGTTCTATAACGAAATTTCCCATCTATTCAACTGTAACATGTTAATTAGTCAATTATGCTTCAAAGTAACAGATGCATAATATCTTTTGTTCATACAAACAATATGATATCACTCAATCTTATGAACTCAAAAGTAAACTCGAAGATATGAAATATTTAATATTCTCATTTGCTTGCTCTGGTGTCGAGGACAAGCGCGGCGTTGAGTTCCGCCATTCAGCACGCAATGCCTCCAGAATTCAGCGGAAAGTGGGGAACGGAGTTTAAATTTAAATAAATATTCCATTTCCTCGAATAGGGATCGAACC
This sequence comes from Heliconius nattereri, assembly GCA_013403645.1. Classification (NCBI taxonomy): domain Eukaryota; kingdom Metazoa; phylum Arthropoda; class Insecta; order Lepidoptera; family Nymphalidae; genus Heliconius; species Heliconius nattereri. Next base: position 1,256,862 of record JAAIXI010000240.1, read on the forward strand.
CACGACCAGTTCCTGTGCCACCACTGACCTCGATTGAATGAATGAATTGAACGATAACATTGAATTGAAATTGCATTCTGAGCAAAACAGTGGTAATTAAAATGTTTACAAGCACAAGTCTTGCCGGAAACAAAGTACCGGATGTATATATAACTCATTATATCTACTACAGAAAATGTGAGAAAATAAAAAATATATCTTAAAGAATTCTAAAAACTTAATAACGTGTGGGTTTCCCTTTTAATGACTTTTTACGTGAAAATACTAAAGTTAAATATATAAAATATTATAATAAAATCTTATAAATATCAAACTTAGTTGAAAACGACTGCATATGGAGATTATTCGGATTGAAACAAGTGCTAATTGAAAATATATTATTTTATTTGACTCTTTGGTTTTTAACCTCAAAGTTTGCTACTTTCATAAATTTTAACTACGAAAAATTGCGATTATTTCGAATTTCGCAAAATAAAATTACAACAACTCGGACTGGTGGAGTTTGTTTGAATTTTAATTAAAAACTTATGTTACGCCAAAACATGATGCATTTTACAAAAAAGTTTACTTCCACCATGAGTTATTACGGCTAACGTCGAATAACTATAGATGTTGAGAATATTTCACATACATTTATTTATTTATTTATATTCTTTAGTGCACAAAATAAGAAATAAAAAATGTACAATAGGCGAGCTTAACGCTAAAAAGCATTTTCTACCAGCCAACCTGTCATGTGGGAGAACAAAATATGTAGGTGTGAAAAAAAATTAAAAATAAAATATCAATTTTTAAAATACATACAGGTATATATAATAAATACAATATAATATATACAAACTAATAAAACTAAAATACACTGAAAATTGCATATTGATTTCTGGATAAAATAATGTATTATATAAAATATGGCATTTTAATATAAATATTGTAAGCGTACTCGTGTGGAAGTGGGTAAGCTCGTGTCAAGCGGTGAAAGCACCAGTTGACAGCAATGGAAACTAGTGTGAAGTATTGATATTGAGTGATACACATCACTTATTGCAATTACGTAGAATCTTTTTCCGAATACATTAGAAACATATATATAATAAAAGAAAGAATAAATAAAACAGCTTCACGCTGTATCCCGCAAACAGGCATAGGCAGAGGGAATCTAGTGTTAAGACAATCCATTCCCCACTTTCTGCCCAATTCTGGAAACATTGCGTGTTGATTGGAAGAACTCCGTCCGCCGTAATTTGGGTTTTTATCTTGTTTTTTTTTTAAAACGTTAACCGCTTCCGATTTCTAACAATACAATATGTGTTTGCACATTTTAAACTTGAATTAATAAAACGAATTCTTATAAAACAAATTTACTTGCAACACATGCCATAATTTAATTTAACAAGATTGTACACGAGACGACAAACGTATTAAGCGGAGAGTATTTACTCACGCATAGTTGGTGCTAACTAACTATGTATGTATACCGCAGTACAGTCTAAGTTGAAAAGGCAACCAAGTGTACGGAGAGTTAGCACAGAAAGTATGTACCAGCGTTAATTAAAACATTTTGTTTCAATTATGTTTTATAAATTCAATGTTGTTATTTATTTTAAGGAAATATGTACTTTGCTATAGCTTCAATCTACGAAATACAGAAGCAAATCATGGTAAGCAGAAAGTATATAGTGACAAGATATTCTGTTCTCCTTTTTCGTTCCGAATTCTGAAACACTAAGTGTACCCATAATGATTGTGCATATAGAGTAAAACAATTGCAAGGACTTCGGCATCAATTATTGAATATAACGGAAATAGAGGTATTAGTAGAATTTATACTTTATTCGTTATTCCCCTACTGAAGACTTATGAGATTAATTGTGTATATACTACTTCAAAATACGTAGAGTAAAAGAAAAATTCCAGTTCAAGTACAAAAAAAAACATTGAAGCTTACACAAGTTATCCCAACTAACGAAGCTGTGAAATGAAACTTTTACAAAGAAAGATACAAAAATGTTAAGTTTTTATTTTCCAGTAAATATATAGAACAAGTACTGAGTGTATTTCATTTAGACTCATCACCACATACCAGAGTTAATAAATAGTTATCCTAGCGCGCTCTACAATTACATTTTCTACAGTCAGCCAGTTAGACAGTCATATACCAAGAGTACTGTTGTGCTGAAAAGTGTAAACGAAAATAGAAAAATAACTTATTTCTAGATTGGTGTTGTCAGGGCGAAAAATAGAAATAATTTTAAAATAATCTGTTGCTTGAGTAGGAATCGAAGCTAGAACCTGCGTGTTTGTAGTGAGAACTGTGCTATCGTGCCCTCATCATTAATATATAATTTTATAATATATATCAATTGATGTATTTTATTCAGTATAGGTGCGATTTTTTATGGACTATCATAACATTTGTTTAAAACATATGTATAGTTTATGCTGTCGCCTTGTTTAAATAAAAACGTGGACGTGACGAAATATAAAATTGTATAATTTCGACATATTTCCCCTTGTTTGTATTGTAATTTTTGTTATAGAGATAGGAAGACTAAAAAAATAGTAATGGTAAATTTACCTGTTACATTTACATAGTGAGTTGCTATTTTTATTATATAAAAATTTTAAAAAAGCGAATTTTCGATATCATAACTGTTTTACGAGCGAGACTGTACCTAAAGCGCAGTACACACAGTCACAGTTGCGTCTCATGGCTTAAATTACTCGTCCAGGACATGTCGGCCGCGGCAGCTGGCGACTGATCGAAGTAGACTTACTTGTGGATAGTCGACTTACTGATATATTCTATTTATAGCTATATTTTTTTAGATATATTTTATTTATAGCATTGGGAGTGCCACAAGGCTCTATTCTGGGTCCGTTTTTGTTCCTTTTGTACATTAATGACTTACCTCACCTTATGAGAGATATCTGTGAAATGTTGTTGTTTGCAGATGTTATATCTTTAGTTTTTAAGGTTAATAGACGGCAATTGGAAATTGACGACGTAAACAATGCTCTTTCAAGGATATTACACTGGTTCAGTGCCAATTACTTGCTTTTAAATCGTAGTAAAACTAAATGTATCAGGTTCTTTACTAAGAATGTGCAACAAATCGAAACCAGACTTTTGATGAACAATGAGGAACCTCAAGTAGTTAATGAAACTGTTTTCTTAGGTATAACATTAGATGCTAAGTTACAATGGGGTTAGCATATAGAAACTTTATCTGGTAGACTTAGCGGCAGGGTACGCTGTCCGTAAGATTCGTCAACTGACCGATGTTGACACCGCGCGTTTAGTATACTTCAGCTATTTTCATAGCATTATGTCTTACGGCCTATTACTTTGGGGCAGTGCCGCTGACATAGATACCATTTTTGTGCTCCAAAAACGGGCTGTCCGAGCAGTCTATAAAATGGGTCCACCGGAGTCAATAAGGAATAAATTCAAAGAAGTTAACATCCTCACACTACACTCCCAATATATTTACGACAACTTATGTGCATAAAAATATTAATAAATTTAATAAAAACAGTGATCTCCATCAACGTAATTTAAGAAATAAAAATAAGCTTGCTGTGCCCTTCTCTAGGCTCCATAAAGTGTCTCACTCATTCGTAGGTCAAAGTATACACTTTTATAACAAACTTCCAAACGACGTGGTTAATTTATCACTGAACAAATTTAAAAAAGTGGTAAAGCACAGGCTCTGCCAAAAAGCATATTACTCTGTTAAATATTATGTTCGCGATAAAGATGTTTGGAAATGAATTGCTCTATTTCTAAGTTGAAATTGTTAATTGTAATTTGTAACAAATATTGGCAGTTAAAAAGAGTGGCCATGAGATTCTCTGCCTGGATCTTCTCATGAGCTCAACTATTTGAACGGGCTTTTTTCAAGTCAAAATTGCACATTTTTTTTTGGTTATTTTGTTTTTCATTTTTTTCTACTTTTATGACATGTCCAAGTAAATGTTAAGCATTTTTATGGAATAAAGATATTTTGACTTTGACTTTATTTTTATTTATTTTATATTAGGCTTCGGCTGCTTAAGTTTTACGAATATTTATTTAGTTTTACTTAAGTGTATTTAGTAAAAATTGTTAAATAAAATAGCACGGTTATCTACATAATATATTGTTTTACTTCTAATAATTTATTGAATTTTTTTGAGGTTTTATTTGATTTTGTTCGTTTAATTATTACATATCTGTCCAGATAGCCACGCGCACAACAAACGCTGTTTTTCTACGTCAATCCCGATTTCGTGGAATCCCGGAATAAAAAGTATATCTATATGTTGCTCCACAATTTAAAAATGGGTTCAACTATTTTAGAAATAATCCTGGACAAGCAGACAGACAGATACATACAAAATTGTGAACAGACAGACACATACAAAAGTGTTAAAATTGTTGATTGTGTTTTAGTATCGAATAAATAGCCATATGTACTTGAAAATACGGTCATTTTGAAATCAAAGACTATTATATATAGCTGTATAGATAAAAGCATCGTCCAAGTACTTTTTATTTTTCCTCCTACTTAAGTAGTAGCAATGAAAAATTCTTCACAATTAGAACTAACAATCATCTCGTTCATTTAGGAACGAAATGATTGTACGGAATTTTGTTTTTTCTGTAGCTTTACACCAAAGTGCCTGGACATTTTCTCGTATATGTATGTAGATTGTAGCATTTTCAGAGACCCAGTGCCAAATGCTCCATCCCCTGATTGGTGCCCAAATTCAAAACATTACTTGTTGAGAGCCAGAACTGTATGCCTTTTACTAGAACGGGGAATGCAAAGGCAAACTCGTCTGGAAGCACTTGCGGATAAACTCAGCTCTGCTGCGTTCGCAATTAAAAAAGTAAGACAAATGACGGACGTTGACACTGCCCGACTAGTCTACTATAGCTATTTCCATAGTATTTTATCTTATGGAATGCTGCTATGGGGCAGTGCTTCAGACATAAATTCAATATTTATCCTCCAAAAAAGAGCCGTAAGATATATTTATAAACTAAGAGCGCGAGATTCTCTGCGAGATATTTTCAAAGGTGCAGGTATTCTTACAGTTGCTTCCCAAACTATAATATTCTCTTTGTCCGACAAAATATACATTGTCATAGTAAACATAGTGACAATCATACGATAGGAACGAGAAATAAAGATAAAATTGTTACTCCTAGTTTTCGCCTCCAAAAAGTTAGTAAATATTTTGTGGTTCTAAGCATAGGTGTATATAATAACATTCCGGTTCGCCACTTCCAAAATTAAAAACACACACTGTTCAAGATTATTTAGAGGACAAACAGGAGTAAAAATATCTTAAACTTTGTATATAAAAACTATTTTATTATGATATAATACAATTCTTATTTTTATGTGTTAGAACAATGTTCGACTAGGTTGACTCATGTATGGAATTAATGTCTATTGTATGTAATGCAGGATAGCTGCCAGCTAATGTTATAGATTGTACCATTGATTTTGAAAAGAGCAACTGTTGAGTTTCTTGCCGGCTCTTCTCAGCAGAACTGCCTTCCGAACTAGTGGTAGCTTTTTGTTCATATGTTCATTCGACGATTCAAAAGTGCTTATAATAAGTTTATATGAATAAAAAAAAAACGAATAATTGTCCCTAGTGGAAATTTAACTTACAACCATTGCTTCTACTTATAGTCAGACGTTGACATGGTCATGGTTGGATAGTATATGTTCTTTTAACACTGATATTTATTTGTTCTTGTGTGATTTTTTGTCACCACGCTGTATCCCTCATATATGGCAGGGGAAACAAAGGGAACCTAGTGTTATGACGCTATGTTCCGCACTTTTCACCAGTTTCTTAACTGTCATTTCGAAAAATTATTATAAAGTACTAATATTTTTTTCATTTTTCTGTAAAAGAGTCACTGTGCATGAATACTTATATAAGTTACACTCATTTTATATTTTACATAAAATATTTGCATACAGAAAAAAATTACTTATTTGATAAAAAATTACAAAAAAAAATAAAATAATATTTGTGCCGGGATAAAAGAAATGTGAAACGCGTCTCTTTTGTTCAAAATTTTTAATTTAAATTTCGACGTAAAGCTCCGTACTGGGAATGTTCAAACGATTGTATGATAATAGTGAAAATTCGCTTAGTTCATATATTGGTCACAATACACCGTGCATATACATGCATATGCGGATTTAACATATTTGGCATTTTATCGTCCATATTCTGGCCTCGCGCAGGCATGTGGTATGTCATTATTACATTAACAAGATTTCTAGTTAGTCATTATTGTAGTTTTACTATGTTTTCAAATTAATATATTTAGTTGTTTTTAACCTTCACTTAGTTTATAAAGAGGTAGGTAAAATGTAGTAAATACACATAAAAATAACACTATTTTTCATAATAGCGTACCTGTGACGCAATATGGACGGTATATGGGCAATCTCCTTTTAGAATGTTACGATAAATTACATGTACTGTATTAAGTTTTTAATATAAACCAAAATAGAGCTTTTCTCCAAAACAACTACCTGTGCTTCAAAAGGTACGTAAGCTCAAAATTGCGGTCATCCAGGCACTTAAAAGTTTCCTTTAAGAAAATCTAAGACGCATGCTATATGCATAGTTGGTGTGTTAGCAACAGCTGCAGTGGCTGATTAACTCATAAATATGCAGTATGGGCACCGAGAACACCCAACTCGTCTGAATAGTTTACGCCTAAGATTTTATTAAATCTTTATGTTAATAGTTGAGACGTTGGTTTCATAATTAGAATAACTGTATGAGAAATTTTCAATGCGTCTAGAGGCGCGACGTTTGTGGGTTCGATCCCTACTGGAGGAAGTGAAAAATCTATTAACGTTTATATTTCCATTTCTTCGCTCTGGTGTCGTGGCAAAACGCGGCGTTGAGTTCTGCCACTCAACACTCAATGCCTCCAGAGTTCGGCAGAAAGTGGGGAACGGAGTGTCTTAACACTAAGTTCCCTCTGCTGTGTGAAGCTGATAGATAAAACTTCAATATATAAATACTATAAGCTAATTGGACGTAAAACCGCGGTTCAAATATAGTCTACTATAGACGAAGCATAAGTTGTTTTAATATCGTTTGTAATAATTCACTGCATTACTTAATATTTAATTTTCAATTTCGAGTGCTTTCAATAAAAGCTGTCGCGCGGAAACTTTGTTAGGCCATTGTACTGTTTAATGGCATGACATGTTTCATTAAATTTTAAATGACATTAAACCCTAATTGAAATTTAGTAACTGAGGTAAATGTTTGACACGCGGTATTTGTGTCCGAATGAATATTAACATGTAAGAGGCAGAGTTAATATGGAGTTGATTTAATATTTAATAATGAATGGGTGTATTAAAATATTGAATTATATTATTATTTTATTTACTAATATCATAACTGGTTGTTGTAATAACAAGTTAGTTGTTTTGCGGTTATTTGTTTGGGGCTAAATTTTCTGTAAACGCTGTTGGGGCTGTAGTGGGGGTTGGTGGGTTCAACTCTCCTACGGAAGCAATCGGAATGTTTATTAGAACATTTTAACATTCAGATTCTTCCACGGAAGAGTTGAATTCACATCTATTGACTGTACCAGGTAGCTTACTATCTATCTACTACTTTTTTACTACGAGGTTTTATCTATCTACTTAACACGTGGGGAATGTATAAAGGCTGAAATTTTAATGTTTGAAATTGAAATTTGAAAACTTTTAAAATTTTAAGTGTCCGAAGAGCATTTTAAGTTATTATGAAAATGAAATTTTGAATATTTAAAATTAAAAATTCTTGTTAGTGCCTTCCTAAACATTTTTGATACTTTTAATTTTATTCTTAAAATAATTTTATAATATTTTTATAAGTTCACACATCAGCTTTATTTTCTTTTTTCGTGTTTTATAGTATTTTTATCAATATTATATGTAATAACTAGCGACCCTCTTGCGGCTTCGCCCGCTTTTACTACTGGATTATTCATATAATGTATGTTTGCAAAGCACTTAAGATGATGTGAAAATTAATTAAACCCTAATGCAACCCGCATTTTCGTAGTTTCAATAAGGATTTTCCAATTGTTTTACACAGCAAGGATTTTTTAGTAGGTACCGTAATTTTAAATCTGTGCTACTAATCTTTTCAAGTACTTATTAAAATATATTTAAATGACTATTTTTAGATAGTTAAATGACTATTTTTAAACGGAAGAAATTATAAACAAAAACCTACCTACTAATAACTACTACAAAAAATATGAAACCAAATATATCGCGCTGAAATAATACATTCAACTCCAATTATCCAATACGTGCAAACGCATCTAAATCTTCGTTGCTATAGAGGCAGGCGGGTTTTTTTTTTCGAGCTTGTGGTTAATGCTGAAGAGGGTATTCTGTCCCTGATGAAAAGCAAGCACTACGTGGCTGCCTGTGAGGAAAATTAAATAGAATGCATCGGCCGGGAATCGAACCCGGGCCGCCCGCGTGGCAGGCGAGCATTCTACCACTGAACCACCGATGCGTGTAAGGCAGGCGGGCGCGGCGGACGCACTTGTATAAGCAAAACGTCGCGGGACGCACGGCGAGTGGCGAGCCGTTTCGCAGCAAGGATTTTTTGATATTGTAACAACTTCTAAAGTACTTATTAAAATGAAAAACAGTAAAAGACAGTTTTGATCTACATTAAATGGCCAACGTAACTAATATACTTATTTATATGCTGAGAGCAAGGGATAAGTGAAACATAGCTGATGTGTCAACGGCGTGATGTGTCAACAATTAATTGCGTTTTTCTCTAAAACTATTCGCAGCTTCGAAATAGTGTAAAAAGCAAATTGTATCTTCGTTTAACGTTAAAAAATAATAAAGTATTTTAAAGGATAAAGATTAATACCATTATGGAAAAATATCCCTCACATTAAAAAATATATTGAAATTATTATTTTTTAGACAGAAATATGATCACTACACGTTATCCTTAAAAGATACGAATATGCTGTCGCGGACTTTTTTGTAGATCTTATTAAGAGGAACAATACTCCAGTACATTATTTTCATGTAGTAATTACCATTAAAGCAGCGCATGCGCGAAAGTGTCTCAACAGGTAGGACTTTATACACATTCATCGTATTTATGTTAATTTACATAAGAATATACAAATAATAAACTATATATAAATCTTTCCTGAGAAATACTCGACCTAATAGTGAAAACCGCATCAAAATCCGTTGGGTAGTTTAGAAGAAGAAGAGTTAGAAATTTCAGACAGACACGAAAAGCGACTTTGTTTTATAAGATATAGGATAATTGTACATTTTTCAATTTATTATTAATAATTATACCACTTTCCATATTTACAATGACAAATATTTCAAAGCAGCCTTCAGTTTGAAGTCAAACGCCAGTAGCCTTAAACACGACCTGCCTTGAATGACAAATGTGTATAATTAACGAAGTCCATAATTATTTCCATTCATTTAATATGAAAACAATTAGGTGGAATTGCTTCTCGTCAGCAAATGTCATCATTAAAACGAGAGCGGTCCGATATTAATTTCTGTGTATTTGTTCCTGTTGCGAAATTTCATTATTTAAATCATGTAATACTTAATGAATACTTTAATCAATGAGTACATTATGCTTAATGAAATTTTTGTATCTGTATTTACCTCATTTTGCTTTTTTGTACCTGCAAAACCTAGCTAACCTGCTTTGGGCGTTGAGCATTGGAACCTAATTCCACGCTTTTTTCAGTTACCAGAGGCACAAATGAAAATAATTTATTTGCCTGCTTGAAAATTATCTCATCATCAATCATCAATCATCATTGCGAAATGATGGTATCATTTATTTACAATCAATTCACACGTAAAATCTTACGTAAATCTTGAGATCTTACGAGCATAGTCGAACGGTTCAGATATAAGTAACTGTATAGGATACATAGATCCATCTCAGAGTGCGTAATTAGCTGTCAATTACACACAGTCTGTCCGTAATTGACGTTAACGTTTATGTTATTTGATAAGCTTCTGATTTCATACTCAGAAATAGGTTTACTTTAGTTTTTACTACAATAAACCATCATTTAAAACGTCATTCTCGGTCTGTTATCGTATAAATAAATTTCAATAATTTCTAAAATATTTTACACAGAACTCGCTAGTGATTTTTTTCACGCTTAGTCCCGTCGTAATCAAAGAACCAGCCTTTAGTGTCAAAATATTCCATGCTCCACTTTTCGCCTGAATTTGTCATGTTAGAGTGAAGAAATGTAAATAATTAATTACCCCAAGTGAAGATTGAACCTACAACCATTCCGTTAACAGACGCTGCCCCACTGCGCCACGATGGCCCACGTGCCAATGAATCGTATCTATTACAATATAAAGTAAACACGCTAAGTCCTCATATATTTAGTACCCGTACTGTAATGGTTTTTCAGAATGCGATATTAAGTAAGCCATTACTGTATATTGCTATTTTATTCGCAAATTAGCTTTTACGGCCGGCGTTTTCATTTGCTTTATATTTTGTGTAGGCTTTAGTTTTTTTTGGATAATACTTGTTTCGGGTCATTTGAAATATTTTTTGTTAGTTAAAATTAAGTTAAAATTCATAAGGACAGTTGCTCGTTTAAGTGTGAGTAACCTTTAACGAAACCCGTAATTGGCTTCGACGCATGAAGAACGGAAAAGCGTTTAGGCGTGACAATATTCCGATTGTGCTTTCTCTTTTTTGACAAGCATATTTCAAAAATCACAAATATCTCCTCTATCCTCCACCACATACATATATGAGAAAATCCAAATCCACAATACTAGTCTACACTGTAAATAAATCCAACGTAAACCTATTCGTTATGCAGGTTCTCAGGTATTATTGCATGCTTAAATCCTTTGGCAGCACCGCATTCAGTAAACAATGTTGATTCGTGTGCAACTCGAGTCGTCAAAAGGCTTATTGAACGAGCCAAGGATTGCGCTTTAAAGTTTGTTGTTATTTTGAAGTTTGAACAAGTACTAGTAGTGCCTGTTTAAGGCAGTATGTGTAGAATAGTATATTTGTTAGTTACATTATACCGATTGTCTAGTCTAGATTAAATAGTCAAATTGCTTTATTTCGCAATTTTTTTGATTAAAAAAATTGCGTTTCCTTGTATCCCGTATATATGTACCAATAAGATGGTAGGTAACCATTTTTTAAAACACTTCATTTCCCATTGTCTCCTGAGTTTTCGAAAAATTGCTTGTTTTTTTGTTGTTGTTTTTTTCTGCAATTCTCTTTAATTTCATATCTCAGATTATATACATTTAGATTGTTATAATTAACTAACAATTAGGCAATCCTCTTAAAATATTATTTCGAATTGTCGTAAATAAATTATAATGTGAAATTAGAATGTTTTCAATATTTTCCCCTATATTTTCCTATTTTGTTGTCGTATTTACCTTACTTGTATATTAATCGAGGTAAATGTCACTTAAAATTACGTTTCTCTTAAAGAAAATATAGGAAAAATGAAAAAAAAACCCCCTTTCGTACAAGAAATTACCTCTTTTCTGTACAAAATTGAAAAACAATCTCTGGCCCGGATAAAGCTATCTCGCGATCGATCGTCAAAACTTGATACCTAGCTTCGTTGCTACACCGAGTTCGTAAACAAGTAGGAAAACAATTAAGATAAGATATGAAGATTTATTCAAAAAATATCTATATATCTATATATGTTTAAAAACAATATAAACAATCTTTAAAATATTTACACCTTTCCTATTGTACTTTCGCCTAACCAGATCTATATTCCCTCTTGGAGGATTTGAACCCACAAAAAGAATCTTCGATAGACAATTTTCATAAGAATCAAGATCCTCACTAGGTACCAAATATATACCTGCGTAGGTACCATAGTACTTAATATAAAGTTATATCACAATGAGCTGCGTAGCGTAATGGCGAGACCGCAAATTTATAGTGACCTTAATGCGTGTAACTCCAATGTATGATATTGGCCAAATGTAATCTCCACATTTACATATAGATATGTATTGCATCATTTGCATCCTAATAGCAAAGCTAACATGTATAGAAAATTGGTGTTAATTAAATAGGAAATAAGAAATTAATTGGTCTACTTATGTATTTACTAAGCGACACTTTGATTTTTTTCCACCCTACTGGTGACCCATTCTAACATTCCATTATCCTCTTTCTAAAAGAATTCAAAATCTGCTCCCCATTTGCCTTCCAATTTTCGAGACATTTCGTATTAACTGGCGGAACTCAACGCCGCCCTTTGTCTTGTTACCAGAGACGTGAAATACAAATAATTAATTTCCCTGAGTGAAAATCAAACCCACGGCCGTCATGTTTACAGTCAGACGTTGAGGTGATACGCTATGACGACCTTATTCTTTTGTTAATATCTATTTTTACAATACGCAGTATAAGCGTACGAATCTATAGTGTTTTATAAGGAACGTCTCCTTTTATTTTCATAAGAAAATAATGAAATCCCCTTCCTAACAACAAACGATGCTAAGCTTTTGAACTACTAGATTGCTTGAAAACTCCATAGTTTTAATCTGTAGAAAATTCCGTATAGTACTGAAACGAATAGTAAAATCTATTTTTAGCTTTAACGACTTATTATTTTTTGCAGATTTAATATTTGAAAAGAAAAATGTTTTGAAAGTAGGTTTAAAGTAATCCGTAATTACGTTTTATATAAATCCTCATTAAAAAAAGATTCAATTAAGTTAATTGAGGTACGTACAGAGAATATGAGGACCTAGTGTTCTATTTCTTTCCTCAGAGCTAGGAAAGGAAAATATAAAATATTTTATTTTCCCGTGTTGGGAATCGAACCCAAAACTATTGCGATTGCAGTCGCACGCCTGTACCTCTAATAACTATAATTAGTTATTAGAGGTACAGTTTTTAGAAATATATTTAGTAAATTATGTTTCTATGACACATATATTGTATATGTATAAATATAATACAAGTAAATAACATTTGTATTAATGGTCCAGACCTCTTGCTCGTGACAGCCAGTCCAATAACTATTTCGAATTTACCCATTTGAATATATATTTCGTCGATAATTATTCTCTAATAGAGTGGAACCAGCTATGGTTTCCCATTTGATAATAGTTAATACCTTGCTAATGTATAACTGGAAAATAAATTAATGTATAACTGGAAAATAAATTTGTATATCATCGAGGTTAATTAAATTATTTCAAAGATATTTATCTATAAGATTATTTTTTCCTTACATGGAAAATGAAAATAACAAAATTCTGAAATATACCTATTACTAGGTTCTACAAAATTTAAACGTTTTCAAATATCAAAAAATCTTAATAAAAACAAAGAACTAAAATATAAAAATAATTTAACAAAAACGAATTAATTACAACAACAGCAAACACAGATTTAAATATGAAGAGCTTAAATGATTTTCTTTTATTTCATCATAACAATAAAAGGAACAAAGAAAATGAAATAAATTAAAAAAAACGTATATTGTAATTACGTGCGTTAATTAGGGGTCGGGCCACTCAGCGTCACGGCTTTGTGGGATTTGTTATACATGTATAATATACGAATATTCACTTAAAAATATACAAAGTAATTAAAAGTAATAATATTATACTATACTATAAAGTAATAAAAGTAATAATAATACTATACATTAAAACGCTTTGACGATTAACATAAGATTCTAGGATAAAGATAAAATATTTTTTTTAAAGTTAAGCTTTTTTTTCGATAGACAGAGCGACTCTAGTGTCAAGACACTTCGTTCTCCGCTTTCCGCAGGAATTCAGGACATTGCGTGTTGGTAGGTGGAACAGTGAGGATCGGACCTACAACCGTTGCGTCTGAAGTCTGAAGCTGTCCAATATAAATGGCTTCATGAATTTGTATTTATATGTTACAATGATAAATCAAATGTGGGCTCCTAATTAAAAATTCCTTCTGCATGCAAATAAAACATACTTTAGTACAAAAAAAATCTTTTATTAAAAAGTCTTTCACTAAAGCTTTTGTCAGTGGCTTCAATTTTATCTCCATTATATTAAGAAACGGTGGAAATAAAAAAGTTCAACGCTTCATTGATGGTGCATATTAGAAATTATTTCAACTATGATCTTTTTTTAACCTAACACTGTACACCGCGTAACAGGGAAGGCAGAGGGAACCTAGTAATCTGACGAAAGTCTTTCTTCGTGCCAAAGTCCGAAGATATTGCGTGTTGAGATAGAACTCAACGCTTTGCTTTAACTCGTCCCACCAAAGCAAAGAAACGAAAACATAACATATTTTTAAGTTCCTCGAGTGAAATCGAACCCAGAACCTACCGCGTTAATAACCACGCCACACGCCACCACTGGCCTCTTGATACTGTGACATTTCAATACAACATTGCTATATATAGTATCTACGTATTGCTTAAGCGCTGCCAATTCCCAGTATAATTTGATCAAGTCCTTTATACTCCATTGTTCATTAGTACCAGTTTCAGCTAACTCTAACTAATTTGTCTCCGGCACTACCTGTCTAAGCCACATGAATAACTAGGATTACCATCGACGATGTGGTCATTTGTTATTATATATAATTACATAATTTGGTTAGATTTGTATATGTATGTCAATTTATATAATTAAATATTTTTTTGTAGATTAAAATCTGTTTATAATTATTATTGAGAAGTTCAGCTGATGTGTAGATACTGAAGAATAATAGATATAGTCTACGAGGTCTAATTGAGCTTTGCATCTGTGTGAGTGTTCATATATAAAGTCAATGTCACGTGCCTAGCCTAAACTGGTTTATACAATTTACGCGAATGCACTCAACACGCATTGCGTGAACGCACCTCCACAATTTGGCAGAAAGTGGTGAACGGAGTGTCTTAACACTAGGTTCCCGCAGCCTAATAGTATTTTCGTAATGCCTACCTTACTACAAACGTAAGACAACGTGAAGGTGAAAAATATACATTGTGAAAAGTTTCGCTTCACACTAGCTTCATGTTTTTCAAACCCCACTGATTTATGTTAAGCATATTCATGACTATTAGCAAGGGAGCTAATTTCCATTAGAGGAGCTCTTGTTGCTTCGAATAATGTAATTCTTCTCGCGGTCCGGTCAATTAGCCAGAGCATAGAGTACTGATGGACTTGCAGAGTTTTTGTGGTGATGGAACCTTCTATTTGATGGGATATTGTCGATATCTAAGAAATTAAATTTGTTTTTAAGGTTCCGTTCCTCAAGAGGTGGAAACGAAATCCTTATAGGATGTGTTGTCCGTCTGTCAAATATTTAAGTCTTTAGTCCCACGAAGCACAGATATTCCCTTTTTTCCATAATGAAGTAGAAATTAGCGACAAGCAAGACAATCCGCTCTCTGCGTACTGTCTAAATTTAATGCATTCGTTGTGACGAAATTAAACAGCATATAAAATATACTTTCAAATTTCACGTTTGTCAAGTTTTAAGTAGTTTTAGTTATACGACGTTACAATGTTGCAAATTTCGCTGCAACAAAATATATTATAGTTTCAATCTTAGCCTTTTTATTTTTATGGCTTTCAAATCGTACGACTTAATTCTACAGATAATACATCTCTGGCTGTAAAATACAATGACTTTTAATAGCGTTAAACAAATTTGTTAAGAGTTCAACATACTATCACTATACTCTGTGTAACTACAGTACTTAATTTTTTCTTTTCAGATTCACGCTGTATCCCGCGCACAGCAGGATCGGCAGAATCCCTTTGCCCTCACTAGTGCTAAGAAACTCCGTTCCCCGCTTCCTGCCGAATTCTGGAGGTAGTGCTCGTTGAGCACTTTGCCTGGCACCAGAGCGAAGAAAATGAAAATATAAAAAGAAACAGTTCGTCGAGTGGGTACGAGCCCCCAACTCCCCTTTGCAGTAAAACACTTGTGCCCCCGCGCCATGAATGGCCTCAAGCCAGTTGTTCCAGTAGCTCAATTATCTAAAAAATATTGTTTACGAATTTTTCAAGGTGATATGACAGCTTGTTACCATTTTTTTGCAAAATCTAATTAGCTTCCCTACCCTCACTTATTCTTATAGATCAGTTACTCTGTGGCACCAGCACTCAGAGCACGTAGCAATTACCCCAGTAATTAAAATGAAAATACAAAACACCAATACGAAAAGTATTTTTTGTACAATCTTTTGTTTACTTCTTTAAGCTTAAACGTGAATTTTATTTATTTTAACCTTGTGAGAGCCCTACATGAATAAATAAGTGAGAGATCGTAAGTGATTTTCTTTTTTGTCTGATCTTATATTTTAAGAATTAATCGGTATAAGAGGCCGGTTATGGCGCAGTAGTGCAAGCGCGGCATGGGTTCGATTTATGCTTGAAGAAAAAAATATATTTAATATTTTTATTTACCCTCTCTTGGTAACGAGGTGAAGTGTGATGTAAACTGTCGATTTCCGCCACTCAACACGCTATGCCTCCAGAATTCGGCGAAGTGTTTTAATGGGAAAGGAGTGTATTAACTCTTAACACTAGATTCCCAGGCTCCCCCTGCCTGAAGCTTAAATAAAATGTTACAAGAGTTTTATTAAATGCAATTATATTACAGAAAAAAAATTGTTTCATTAAGTGTTACTTACGTAACTTACTGATACGTAGTCATTATTTTTCTTTCTCTATTGCCTCCAGAACAGGAGTGGGGAATAGAGTGTCCTAGCACTAAGTTCCCTCTGTCTGCTCTGCTGAGTGCAGGATACAGCCTGAAACTGTTTTTTTATTAATATTAAAAAACAAAATACATATACCCACTATAACAAAATTTTGAATGAGTAATTATTTAATGAAGCATACAGCTAGCAAGGTAACCCGACACGCTACATTCGCCATCAACTTGGCAATTCATTTCACAATGTTATTTACGCACGAAGAAAATTTTCTCTCATAAATTAGAAAACGGCTGAACAAGTAATCGTAAATCTAGCTGGCGCAGTCTTATTTTAGTTATTTAAATGTGTTTTTGGAGCTTTGGCGTGGGACATTGGAAGCCAAAATGATTTTATTTTGTTTATTATAACAATTAGTAACGTATAATAACAATAATAAATAACCCATAATTTATTTTACAGTATAGATTGTTGGAAAGTAGCAATTACGATTTCAGTAAAATAACATAACATTCAGAATAAATATTTTTAAAATTATTAATTGTTTGAAATTATTAATTAATTGAATTTTCCTATTATTCTTTCATTGGAATTTTAAAGCAACTGTATGAGGCCATTGTGGCTCAGTGGCGCAAACGTGTAGGTTCTATTGCCACTCAAAGGAATGAGTAAGTATTTATTGACAGTTTCATTTCCTCGCTTTATTAACGACACGCTATGCCTTATATTAATGCCTAGATTCCCTCTACCTACGCTGCTATAGGCCCTACCCTGCGTACCCCGTATACAGCGTGTATGTGAAAAAAAAATATATTTTAAAGATGCATAATAGCCATAGATTGACTATTACAGTACGTCAGTGGGCGACGCTTATTAAAAAAACTAAACAAATCAAAGCACTCAGCCCTCCACGCGGCGTACCGTGCAACGTTTGATGCAGTTTCTAAACAGCTGAAACGTGAAAATTCCACAGAGACAAAAATAGGTACAAAAATTGCGACTCTTCCAAAATAAAAGCGAAAAAGCTCATGCGAAAATAGAGAAAACTGTCGAAAATTCGACGGTGTTTGTTTTGTCATCGACACACACTGTATAAAACTTTGTATACAAGACTTTTTTTTTTGAATTAAAAAAAATAGTATTTATAGCGCCGTAAACTGCGCGGTGGATAAAAATTTTTAATTGTTAAAAAAAAACTTTTATTTGGTTGTTTTATCGCACCAGGTAGGTACGGTTATTATGGGAAATTAACTTCGAAGCAACTAAGCTATCGCAACTTATAAAATTTTAAAGTTCATTAAAGTTGATATAATTTCGTATGTTGGAAGGGTATTCACTTTTGAAGGTACAAAGATATAAGATAAAATTAGATTTTAAGAAAAAAAATGTCCTTTTTTTTATTCAGATTCACGCTATATTCCACATATAGCAATAAGCAGTAGGCAGAAGGAACTAAAACACTCAAAGACATTGCGTACTCAATGGCGAAATGAAATATTTAATATTTTCATTTCTTCGCTCCTTAAGCTGGAGCCTGCTTGCCCGTGCCTCGCCAACACTATCCCTTTGCCTACCCTGCTAAATGCGGGATACAGCTTGCAGTTGAAAAAAAAAACTTTTATATGAAACAGTCCAGTACCTATATATGATTAAAAAATCTTCTCCATAGTCGTCCTTTATATGTACTAATCTCCTTACGTCGTACAAAGCAAAGCGAACGATATCATACAGAAGTAAAATAATACTTCTAACAATATATGACTTCAACTGGAAGCTCGGTTATATCTAAGCTTACTTGTGTCGTTTAGTCTGTATTGTTGGAAGTTTGTTTGGAGTAAATTTTATTATTTTAGTTACCTAAATCATTTATTTTATGCTCTAAATGATAGGTGTCTGTATGTGCATTTGCCTTTCTTTAACTATGTTATAATTATTTGAAGATAATTACAACACTGGGAAAAAATTGACTTATGCTACTTTCGTCAATATAAATTAATATGAACCATTTAATTCAAATATATGTCATAATGAAATATAAAAGGACTATTTAAAGATAAAATGAATCACCAAAGGCACCAAAATTTTAAAAAAATAACCAATTTTGTAATTTTTAAAAAGGAACATAGTACAGTGTATGCTATATATATTCTGTGCTATTTGTCCATACGGAGTTTTAGTATCACACCATTTAACCTTTTTAATTTCAGTGTTCAATTTTCAATACAATCAATTTTTAAATTTAGTATTTAATATATTTTATTATCATTAATTTCCTTCGTTAAGAAGAATCGACAATAGACAATAGAAATAGCCAGAATAGAAATATATATGAAAAGCTGACTTAATCTAGTAATACAATATAGGTGTTATGATTGTTAATTATACTTTAATAGAGCTTTTAACTAAAAGCGTTTGCGTAAAATATGTAAAAACATCGAAAATCAGTTATTATTATACCAATAACATAATAACGTTAAGTCCCTGTTTATTTAACTTCAATAAAACGCAATAAATCCAAGCAACGATACACTACATACGGCGATGTACTAATAAAGCAGTGTCTTCAATCTTTATCGACTATCGACACCTGGAGGTCCATTTGGCTGAATGCCCAACTCTTTAATCCATTCTGTCCCCTAAAGAAGAGCGTCGGCCGACAACCCGATAGTAATTGCCTGTAGAATCTGGGCCCTCAATTTACGCTTACACGCGCTATTGCTTTGGATTTTTTATATGTAATATTATATTTGAATTTTATGTCAGTTTTCGGCTGTACCTTATTTAAAAGTATGCCAGGTTTAAAACAATTATTAAAATAAAAACATTAACGTGAACCCAGTTAGCAATGTTTTTAAGGAAATTGCGAGTCGAATTGCGGAACCCAACACTGCGCAGTGCTTTTTCACCACTTCGAGAAAATAAAAATACTAAATATTTCATTTTTTCAAGTGGGGATGGAATCCACAATCTGTCACGACTACTGTTATGAGATTATAATATGAAATTTAAATCTTTAATAAATATTAAAGATTTAAATTTCATAATCTTATGTTCGAAACGTACTTGTATTTTATACAACTTAACATATACGAATATATATCTGTCAAAAGTCAATAGGATTTATACGAACTTTTGTTCGTTCTTTATATAAAAATGTCTATCTATATTATTGTAGCGAAGCGAAACTGCTTAGCTACAATAATATAGAAAGAGTAGAGAAGAGAGTACATCACTAGGTTTTCTCTACCTTCTCCGCCACGAATCTTAACATAATTATTATAAATTTGAAAAAAAAGTATGAGAATTTATAACGGCATAGTAAATGCATTATTATTAAAGTCAAAATATATTACTACAGACGCAGTTACTTTACTCTTATTGTAAAACGTCGAAGCTAAAATAAGCTAGATGATGCATATTCCCACGTAGAAGCAGAGTTGTTAACGAGTTCTTAATGATCTTGCCAATATTACAAATTGCGTCTTGGCTTAGTGGCACAAACTTGCAACTATAAGCGCGACGGTTGTGCGCTCAATTCCCACTCAAGGGAATTAAATATTTCATGTTTTTCACTCTGATTACGTGGCAAAGTGCGGTGTTAAGTTCCGCCACTTAAAACGCAACGCTTCGAGAATTCGACAGAACGGTAACTGTGAGAGACGTAGTGTCTTAATACTATTTTCCCTCTGTCTACCCTGCTGTGAGCGGGATACGGCGTGAATTATTAATTGATTACAAATGTAATAACAACATATAATAAAATACCTCCTCCAAATGAGGATAGAACCTATAACCACCGCTCGTTTAAACTGACAATTCGTAAATACGCAACCGTTAATATAAATTTTAAATTAAAACTCATACCAATATCGTCCATGTCACAAATTGTATTTATGCAAAATGGCCTGTAATATCTCTCACGCGTCATGTGGCCGCAAAGATGAAAATATATTCTATTATACACAATCAACAAATCTATATATAATTTATTGCGTTATTATCATATTTTTATCAGCTTTATCCTGTAGTCACAGACGGAGTGTTAAGACACTCCGCTCCCTGCTCTGCTCTGGCGCTTTGCCTTTGCATTTCCTACAATGGGAATCAAACCTGCAACCTGTCGCGTTTATACTCGTAGTCACACGCTTGTGCCCCTGCACCGCGACTGGCCTCAAATTGTAGTATTAAAGTACGCATAAATACGCTGTAAAGTTATATAATACGTACGGTCTACAAGTCGCGGCCGCCCTGAAGTTAGCCTTTATGAACTTTTGCGCATTCTTCGCTCAGGAAGAAGATGTCACAAGTAAGAAAAATATTAAAATCATATTTCGCAGCCATCTACAGCTAAGTTCAAAGCTTATATTAAAACCCCGTAAATTTGATAATGTATATGAAATATTATTATTTCGTTCAAAATGGAAAAGAAACGGTGAACTGCGAGTTGGACTCGCATAACGTGGGTACGTATCACTTTCAAGATAAAGTTTGAACTCATTCTGTTTGAAATTAACTACACCTCTACGTTCTCGAGATATTTATCTCGACAGATGGACAGACGGGCGACAATATACTTCCATAAGGGTACCATTTTTACCTTTTGAGGTACGGAACCCTTAAAACACTAAATAAGAATGCCGAATAAGTATATAGATAACATACATTTAAACATTATATGTATCAATTCGAGCAATTTTGACGTTTGAAATATATATTTCAATAGGTCTTGAAGTTATAAAGCACTTAACCAAAACTTTGAGGTCCGTTTTACAAAACTCATTGTTATATAGTTGATATGAGTGGTTATTGTATCCCGGTCTATAAATAGCAAATAGGTAATATATCCAAGTTTATATATGATCGAGACAGCTTTACGGTGTCATCAGTCGCTGTCGTAGAAAGTTTTGCTAGTATCAATTTGTAAGAATATTATCTGAAATATGGTTATAATAAATATATTTATGTATAAATGCGATATTTTTTTATTTCTGAGATACTGTTCTCATAAAATCGTTTTAATACGTATTAACTTATTCAATGTGGTTTCAATTTTATATGTATTTATAACTTTTCATGCTTAATTTTTAACTTCTGTATCTGCATAATTTATAGTAAGCTAAAAGAACTTGTTGACAGTCTATGACAACATAGTAACTGAGAGTACTTTCCGTCCATTTAAGTATTGATACGAGAAGGTAGAGCGAGACTCGGGTCTCAGTGTCGCATATAGCAAAGCCAAACGTTCATAAAATGTAACACGTCAAAACTAATTGTTAAATTAATTACAATAAGATTGTTTTTCAATAAAACCAAATCCAATATGTCTTTAAACGTTATAAAACACGTCCGTTTGTTACCGTCCAATCGTTCGTTCACCGATATACATTCGTTCTTCCGGACGTTTATTACCGCCGGCGTCGTGCGCCGCTCGTTCATTCATTCATTCATTCGCTCGCTCCGTCGGTTATGAAATACCAATATGGCGGCCGATTAATAATTGACACAAAAGCTTCGGGCGCGTAAAGTGATTTACATCGCTTTAGCGACAGAATTATGGATCGGATACAACAGATATCTACCGAATCCAATTGGAACGCTAATAAACTTACGATGAATTTATTGTGTTTTTTTTTCCAAAAATACATATATATTGCTTTAAAATTTCTATATTATTTCATATAAACTTTGCTTCTTAGCTTAGTCTTAATAGCTTAGATTCAATGTTTATATTAAATTAAGCTTTTTTTTTAGTACATTCGATAAGAATCAATAAAATTTTGCGTTTTGTTATTTAACAAACAGAATCAAACTATAACAACAAAATAAGTTTAATAACATAATTATAAGTCTGTAATCTGTATTAATATATCTATTTAAACTCTCCATACCCCAAACTTTATGAAATTGAAACAATCTTATTAGACCTAAATCTTGGCTTTACCCGCAAAAATTATACGAAATATATTTTGAGTCAAATTTTCTTTGAAATAACTACAAGGACGCAGCTCTGAAAGCACTTCTCAGTATAATCACAGTTCTTATCCCAAACAAACAACCCCAACTCTGTAAACAATGGCCGAAGCGACAATCTCTTGAAACTTATATTTTTATTGGTAACTACGAATAGTTAGTCCTGAATATAAAATGAGAAGTCAGTCCTATCCTCAGTCTTTGTCTATGTTGTTATAAATTTTAAGCTAATTTGTGAATTTTTAATTTTGATTTAAGTCAAGTAGTCCTGTTACGTCACTAGTCTATTATCTCTTGTACTCGATTGTCTCGATACTTCAACCCCAGCAGTAAACGAATCGATATCTACTACCAAGTACCCTCATATTTAATACATCCTTGTTTGTATATTCTTAGATATAGGCAGTATATATAGCTGTTAATTTTTTGTATAATAAAGATTCCATAAATATTATATTAAATTTATATAATATTTTGGGAGTCAGCAAAATTACATTTTATTCCGATATCTAAATTCGTTAAAAAGCAAAGAACTAACTCGCAAACTTTGAGAAATAATTATTCTTTAACGAGATTTCATGAAATGTAATATAAGAATATATTATGATATCAATTCAGGCTTTACATATAAAAATAATACATTTTATAAGTATAAAAACAAAATTATGAAGGATTCTTTTTTGCACCGTACTGATTGTTACCCTTTGATGGACGTCATTAATTAATTGCATAGAGATTTGTTTTTGCACATTCCTGCAAAGTTGTTGGTTCCTCGCTCTGGTAATGTTGACGTTGACGTCAGCCACTCATCACGCAATGCCTCCAGAATTCGGCGGTAAGTGAGGAACGGAGAGTCTTAACATAATGTTCTTAGGTTCTATCTATCTAACCAGCTATGTGCGGGATACAGCTAAAAATATTCAATTATAAATGATAATAACTTCAATAATAGGACTAGGACTGTGGGTTATTTAATATCCTGTTTCGAACTCCACTGCTGTGAACTAAATACGACGACACTACATTTACATTTTTAATAGAGGCGTATTCAATTCAATCTAGGACGAACAAATACGCAACATGGAGAAAATTAGCTCTTATTTTCTCATTGAAATCTTATTATTATTTAAAAGCTTTTATTTAACTTGCAATGTATATATGTGGGTTCGGGTGAAATCTTTGAGCTCAATTTTGAAGTAGATATCTTCAACCGATTGAGCTGAAATTTTGTATACACGTTTAGTTTGGATGACAATGCACGGTAAAATATGACGTCATTCTAAATCTAATATGGCGGACCATACAAGATGACGAAATAGTTATTTTTAATGTACTACTACAATATGGGTATCAAATGAAAGGGCTCGTTGACAGCGACTCGAAAAATTATGTGATGTCATTCTAAATCCCATAAGGTGGGTATCGAAGATAGCCGAGTATCTATTTAATCTACTTTTACAATATAGATATTAAATGAAATGGGTCGTTGACTGTAATTTGAAAAACAATGTGACATTACTCTAAACCCAATATGGCGGAACATCTAAGATGGCGGAATAGTTATTATTTATGCACTTCTGCAATATGGGCATCAAATGAAAGATCTTGTCGAAAAAAATTAGAAAAATAATGTGACATCACTTGAAATCCAATATATTCAACACTCTTCAAGTTTTTTGTGCTTTCATAAAATGAAAGATTTTTTGAGAACAACTTGAAAAATGATGTGACGTCATTTTAAATCCAATGTGGCGGGCCATCCAAGATGGCGTAATAGTCATATTTAATGCACTTCTGTAATATAGATATCAAATGAAAGGGCTTGTTGAGAGTAACTTGAGAAATATTGTTACGTCATTCTAAAATCAATATGGGGACGATCCAATATAATAGAATAGTTATTAGTTATGCACATCTGCAATACGGGTATCAAATAAAAGGGCTTGCCGAGAATAATTAGGAAAATAATATGACGTCTAGCGTGAGAAACCTAGCCAGTGGTAACTAAAAAGTAAAAAATAAATTAAAAGCAAAAAATCATTTTTAGAAAAAGCTTTTATTTAAACGCTCTAAAAAGGAGAAAATAAAATTTGTCTTTTAAATTTTAACTATCAACTCATAACCTCTTTGTACACAATTTATATGATCATAAAAGCCTTGGGGCTGGCCTAGGACTTATGATATCCTATATGATAAGGATAGTGCTCAAGTCCGGGCTCTCGCAGGCCCTATATTCGGTCTTTGACACATTGCCAATATGCATTTCATTCATGGAGAATGGTTATGTAACGCTAATGCTGCAGCTAGAATGTATCGGAAAAGATACCAAAACGTTGAACGTCATCCCGATTACCGTGTATTTCGATTTTTCTCTCTTCAACAAAGAAGTAATCCAGCAAGTGTCGTACCATTTCGGATTGCAGATTAAATGCGCAAACTTTTAAAGTTACTTGCAAAAACAGTGTAGTACACTTTTTTAATAGTACAGTCAGTTAAAGTTGGGTGTAGTAAATATTTTGAATTTAATGTTTGGCAAAAACATCACATTTTATTGAAAACTGATGCAGGTATGTTTCAATCTTAAACTGTAATTCACAGAAGGGTTACTCATAATTATATTACAGAAAAAAAATGAAGAAAGAGTAATATTTGTAGTCTTAGGACTTGAGAAATCATTATTTTTTAAAATCAATATAATATGAAAAATACATGACAAAGACTTTTTTTATATTTTTCTCATAACTGTCACGACTTGGTCTATCACCTGTTTTCGTCTTACCGTTGACTCCTGGGATACCCTGTATATATAAGGGATTATATATTGTAAGAGATTTATAGCTATTTTAAATTTAAAAACAAAATAAAAAAGCAAATTTCCATTTGTAATTGGAATTAGACACCCATCGCCTTTATTTATTAAACTCATACTATACCTACGGCACGCTAACAAATACATTACGAAAATGTCATAAATATTAAAATTAGCAGAAACAATATGATTATTATTTAAGCGAACATAGCATATTTCGTAGAACGCGAAAACCACGGCGTTCCCAAAATGAAACCCAATGCATATTTCATCGGAACTACGAGTCCCGGCTATCATACAAATCTGATCAATTAATCAATTAATATGACCATAGTTATGCCAATTATGAGGCACGAATGCGTCTAATTGACAAGTATTGGTGCAGTACGATATCGATTACAGCTACCTACCAGGATATATGAGGTCTTTGACTAGTGGCTTTCGTACTGAAGATACCCATATAATGCCACCATAGCTCAGTTCTGTCGTATTTCTTTGAAGGTCGTGGTTGCAAGTTCAAATGCTAGTATATAGGTGGAAGTTAATTTTGTGTTTGACGTCTGGATTGTTCCATATTTCATACATTATTGTTAAAGTTGAATACATGGCAAAGGGTAGGCAGAGGGAACCTTGTGTTAAGATACTCCGTTTCCATCATGCCAATATCGTTCCCCAATTTCCGCCGAAATCCGGAAGAATTGCGTGATGAGTGGTGGAACTTAACGCTGCGCATTGCCTCGACTAGGAGCCGAACCTATCGTGTTTGCAGTGACCCTCGGCCACGACGGGCCTTAAAGCGTCTGTGGTGATAAGAAACTTAGACATAAATGTGTCTGTAATATATTTCTTTTTTTGTTTATTTAAATACCAAATATGTGTATATAATATAATGTGGGTAATATAATGTGGGTACAATACCTCACTTACTACCAGTAAGTGAGGTATTGTATGTGTATTGTATATGGTCTTGTATAGCTATTTGACTAATTGCTATTGACTATCAAACTAAGGAACAGCCAATCAATCTGAATGTCCATTTGAATCTGTTGAGCCAATAATAATTGTTGTGTAAAATATATAAAAAATAAAAAAATGGACCGTCGCGGCGCAGCGGCAGAAGCGTGTAACTGTTACGCGACGGTTCTAGGTTCGATCCGCACTTTGGAAAATTATTTTTTATTTATTAATATTTTAATTTCCTCTCCTTGGTACGAAGACAAAAGCGCGGCGTTGAGTTCCTCTACTCAGCACGCAATGCCGCGGCAAGTTTCGTAAACCGTTACTACAAAATATATTATTTTTAGATAAATAGTAAATTATTTTTACATAGTCACTAATTCGTTTTCATATAAATTATATATTTCACAAATAATAATGACTTTATATCGTACTAAAAATATCAATTATTATTGACATAATTATGTTTCTTTAAATCTTTTAAAATAGAATAAATTATATTTGCTATTGTTGGCCCCCGAGTTAACTTTTACTTTCACTCGAGTATATTTAAAGAAAGTGAGTGATGAAAATAGAATTTGATTTTAGAAAACATTTTTCAAACGGAACTGTGTAACCAATTGTAGAAAAAATTGATCTTACCGGTTGATGCAATTTTTTGCAGCAACAAAATATTCAGAAATGATCACTGCTTTTTACATTTATAAACACATAATATTAATTATAATATAACCTTTTTTTTAAATGGCCTGATATAATATAAGCTTTAATTAATATAAGCTTCGGAATTTTTTGAGAAAGAAATTCACATCCCAACATTCGCGGAATAACTGACAATTGACATATATTATTAAAACGACTACAAAAACATGTCCCGTGGCAGAGAGAATCTATTGTTAAGAAGTGTCTGCCTACTCTACTAGAGATGGAATACATCGTGAAGCTAAAAAATAAATAAATAAATATATACCTATTATAAAAAAAAGAAATTGTTTTCGCCTGAACTTCGCAGGATCACATTTTAATTTTCAGAGGTTCCTTACAAAATTACTTCCAGTAATAACAACAAGCAGCGGGAAACGGCTTAAAAACTTTTTGTTGTCCGTATTTAAATCTTGCAAATAAAATTATTTGAACAGCCTCAATAAGATTTACAACATCTTTGCGTTTCCCTTCTACAGTTCAATGCGATGGAAAATATTTGAATTGAAACTGAGATTCATTTGTTAAAACTTTTTGGGAAATAATTTTGTTGAATAAATTAAAGATAATTTTATTTATATTTATGAATTAATGCCGCATTTCTCTTAATATCACAAGGAGTCTAGTGCTTTTTTGTTTTCCAGTACCTGTACCGCCTCTACCAGTACCGCAACAGATTGTGAGTTCGATTCTCACTTGAGGTAATAAAATATGTAATTTTATTGAAATATTTAATTTCATTCTTTTCCCCTGGTAACGGGGCAAAAACACGTTCAGTAGAAATATGGAGGCAATCCCTCCATACATGAGAGGAACTGAAAAAAATACTAAGTTAAACAAGGTATCAAAACAATGTATCATATTTATTTTATATTACCCCAAACATAGCTTTGAACTCACTACATGCACGCTCCGAGACTAATTGTACTACGCCGTGATAAAGACGAATAAACTACAATGAACTATGTCTGGTATACTCTGTATTCTAAATCCATTAGAAACATCTGTCGTATGCAGTAGATCTAACACAATGCTAATACTGTTAATTGAATACATTATTTATACATTCACTATTAGATATTCAAACTAAGATCTCAAATATCGACGTCGGCGTCGTGCAGTTGTAACTGTAAGCTCCGCTCAGCTTAAATGGTTGTAAAATTGACCACAGGGGAGGTCATGTTCATTTATTTAGTTATTTTAACTTTACCTGTATCCTGTACTCAGGAGGGAAAGCAAAATGAACCTGGAAACCTAGTGTTAAGTCACTCCATTCCCATTAAGAAATTTTCGTTGTCCACTTTCCGCCTGGTAGAGTCATTAGAGCGAGGAAATAAAAATATTAAATATTTCATTTCCTCCAGTGGGCTTCGAACCCACAATCTGTCGCGCTTGTGTCCCTGCGCCACTACTGGCATCAATCATATGTAATAATTTTCCGACTCTCATAAACAAAATGCATCATTTAGTTGTACCAATTATTACATTTTGTCTCTGCAATTGTTAAGAAATTGGGGAATGGAGTGTCTTAACACTAAGGTCCATCCTACGTTAAATAAAAAAATGTATGTACATACATACATAAACGTTAATTATTGACAGTGTATACTAAGGCCATTGCTCAATAACCGTGCTACATACATACGTCTCAATTAAATCTCTTGCGTCTATAGCCATTCACGTCAAAACCTAAATTACTACAAATATTGAAACTACTACACATTCAAAACTACACTCCATAACGTAGAAATAAGTCAACAAGGCACTTTTACAAATGAATTATACAATACGTGATCGATAACGAATAACGTAAGTTGAACTCGTAGTAGTCTATGAGTGACGCCACTTTGACCCCGTGACCAGCTTTCATTTAACCAATCCCCTGAAGAAGTTCAGTGACAGGCCGTTAATAATTGCCAATAATAGAATATACAGCGGTCGGTTTACACGTTAGCGCTTTTCGTTGCAAAAATGTAATAGAATCAACTTAACGTATAAGTTAAATATATTTTGATAACTGAATTACATTTTTAAATGCTGGACTGATAATTTCATATTATTATATCCTGTATAAACAAATAAAATAACCCACAGGAAAATAAAAACAGTAATTGTAATAAATTTTAAGTTTATTTACATAAAATTCAGTCTGTGACATGTTTTAAAAATTAATAATATTTATTATTTAATTACAAACGAATATGTAAAGCAAATTATCATGTTTTATTGTTTTTAAATAAAGTAAGCTGTACACACTGTAAAATTAGATTACAGGCCTAAATCTAGAGTATAATATAGACTGTGACTACAAAATCTGTGCCATAGTTTAAATACATGTTACAATTTACAAAAGCAATATAAGCCTTGATTTGAAGGTTAAATTTTAATTGGCAGTATTTTTTTCAAAATCGATGCCTTATGATCACCACTTCCAAGAAGACTTGAATATAATTATTCCTTCCAAAGTGCGGCGTTAAGTTTCGCGAACTAATTTTGCAATTACTCTAAAATTGGATGAGAATCATAACTATTTCTGTGACGATTCTCTTGAGAGTTCCAAAGGAATTTCAACAAAGTAAAATATTTTATGTAAAATATTAGTATGTAGTAAAATATTTGACTGAAATAGCCAATATTTGCTAAAATATTTTAGACCCATCTCAAAGGTAAAATATTTTAACTTATTCTTATTTAATTATTACCCGAAGCGTTAGATGGGACTTCATAGTGCTCGTAGCGTATTAACTGGTAAACATTTGAATTTTGAATATATTTTATAATTCAATTTTGGCTTAGCAATAAATTATATTATAGGTATAATTTATATTGATTTTGATTAAGCAAGCATAAATTTAGAACCATAAATAACCATTTGAGGCATAAATTGTGAGTGGTGAAAATCTATGCAACGCTCATGCGGGGAAATCAAAATATTTTTTTTAGCTTATATGAATTCCGCACAAAACAGGATAGGTACGCAGAGCGACACTGAAGAATTAGTGTTAAGACACTCCGTGCCCATTAAGGCATTTCTGTTTCCCAATTTCCTCCAACTTCTAGAGGCATTGAGTATTAATTGAGGGAACTTAACGCCGAATATCACTTAATATATAAATTAATCAGTCAAAGCATCTCACAACCATGAACAAACAAAACACACACACACATTTTAGATCCTATATAAAATACATTTACAGTATTTTAATTCAATTAGTCGGTTATTAAATTATAAAAGTGTAACCTATTTTCGATGACATCCAATCAATTTTACGAAAAACAAAGCATACATACACAAACATGTCAATAAAAATTTCATTAAGTACTGTAGCCAAAAAACATTTTATCATACAAATTAGGTTTTATAAATAACTATTTTTAAATATAACGTAGTTTATAAGCAAATTGTAAAACAATATGTATTTAATGACAAAATATATTAAAAGTAACATCCTTAGAAACATTATTTTATTACATTACTGGGAATGCAGGTGAGAGTTAAATCAGATCTATATACTAAGTTCTATACAAATAATAAATATTCAAACTTCTACAAATAGGATGAAAATAGCCAAACTTTGGTTTATTTTTTTAACTAAAAAAAATAGATTTTTTCTTCGAATTCCCAGGCAATGGCAGAAGCCTAGTGGAAAGAAACTGTCACCACTTTTTGCATAATTTAATTGCTTTTGGCTATTTTCATACTATAATTTCATACATTAAAATCTCAACCATTAAAAATTACTTACAACTAGCGCTTATTACTAATAAATGCTTAATATCAACGTCACTTACAGTTCGCTATTCACTTATCACTAAAATAATAAATATATTTTGTACTCTCATGAGTCCATTCACCTTTTACGACTATCACAACGAAATTTCAAAAATCATGAAATATTAAAATGTTTATGTGTAATTCGTATTTTTTTTGCATACGCGATACAAACATTAAGTCTCTGGCCTGGTTCTACTTAATATTTATTAATTATTGCCAATTTATAAAAATAATATACAAAAAGGTTATATATTTTATAACCTATATATTTTTATTTTATTTACATTATAACCATTTTTGAACGTAAACTAGTTGTAAGTTGTTCGTGTAATCACACGTACTGTCTCTGGTTCTTCCTGGAGTGCGCCAGACTGTCGTCGCTGGCGGTCGTGTTTCCACAGTTATTGTTGTGAAGGAATGACATTTCTACACCGTCGCCACCCTATAACATAAAACTCATCTAAATTTTGTTATTTTTTTCAATCACTTTTGAGTGTAAATTCGCCTAAGCTTTAAATAGAAAAATAAATAAATAAATATTGACTATAAAACCTATTTGAAATTAAAAATCCAATTGCCGTTTAAATAATATAATTGTATCTTAATATTTTATGTTATTTTTCAACCAGTTCGTTGTTATTTTTGTTTTTATAATAAAGTTCAGTTCGTGCCACAGATTATAATTGTACAATTACATAACATGTATAACATATTTACTGGAGGGAACATCACTATCATCCAAAACAGATATAATAAACGAAATAATTCAAATTGTATTCAGCGGTCCGGATCGAATATCTTACATTACACAAATTACATTAATTCTCTATAAAATATAGATATTATATGAAAATAATTAACGTATAAATATATAATATCGTAATATGTGAAAATCATGAAATACCTGAATACTCCGCTACAAATAAGAAACTGAAATCTTACGTACGGCAGAAGATATTTCTAGACATTTCTACATAAATATTAGATGTCTCCATTACATGAAGAGGTCTAAGGCTCACACCTTCGCGCATGTGTAAGATACAAATGAAGGTAGCCGTAATGTATATCGGTACTTAGACCTGGTATCGGACAAAAATATACGTCTCCAGAATATGGTTGGATTTACTATATTTATTAGGATAGGATGAGGTAATATGCTTGTTTTATAAGATATTTATTATAAAAAAAATATAGTTTTTATTAATTTACTAATTTATGTTTAAATTTTCGACTTAAATATTGATTTTTCTAAAGCACTTATATCAACAAAAACAATAACCAACATAGATATTAATATAAGTAAAGTAAACATGGTCCATACCTCTCCATGCATAGGGTTAGCTGTAATGGTGATGGGCACTTTGGCCGGCAGGTATCCGTTAGCGCCGCCCTCCGGTGATCCCTTTTCCTCTGAAAGAAAATAATTAACAAACCCCATATATATTAACTGTATATAGATATACATTGAAAGATAAAATTAAAAAAAAAAAACAAAATAATGTATCTTTTTTGCGTCACGCTTTTTCTCACATACAGCTAGGTAGGCAGCGGCAATCTAGTGTTAATACACTCCGTTCCCATTTTCCGCCATATTCTGGAGGCATTGTGTGTTGAGTGGTGTAAAAACCAAATATTTAATTTCCTCGAGTGGTAATCGAACTGTCAACACAACCTGTCAAATTCATATTAAAACTTGAACATATTCTAACAAGCCATATTCTAAGTAGTTATACATTGTTTGATAAGCTATACATTTTAATCGCGTCGAACTAAAATTCTTAAGCAGTCCTTATAACTTTCGTTAGCTGCGTACTAAGCAATGCTAACTTAAAATACACTTACAGTAGAAAATACAATTATTTATCCAAAGAAAATGCTGGTTCTAAATCCCGAAATTTCATTGCGAAATTTTAAATGTACACGGTATATTAAACATCCAAGATATACATATTATTAACATATTTTATTAGAGCAATCGTTACAAGTCGTTAAGCCATTTCGTAAATAAATTTCAGATGCGATATTTCACTCAAAGGCAAATTAAAACCAATTAGAGAAACTCAAGCTTTTAAGTTATCATACAAAATGCCATTATCTCAACTTCCTATGAAAACTTGAATAGATGAAGACTGAACGGGTACATCAATATGAGAGCAAATCTATAAATTTTCATTCATAATATTCAGTATTTAAGTTTCAATTTTGTTAGAATTGTTTTGTAGAGAGATATCGCTCTCTAATTTTACGCTACGAAATTTAGAGACACTCAATTTCCCAATTATAACAATTCCAAATATAACCTTCCGCCAAATTCTTGAGATTTTCAGTGGCGGAACTCAGTGCCGCGCTTTGCCTTGTTACCAGAGTAAAAAAAAAATATTTTATTCTCTCGAGTGGGAATCGAGCCCACAACTTATGCCCCGGCCTCATACGACACGTTATAAACTTTATAGTTTTATTTTATCATTTTTATACAATAACAATGACTAAAACAATTGTATTTACAAATTTCAAATAAATTTTAAAATCAAAATATTGAGCTTTTTACAACATCCCCCATACGAACATAATAAACGCCGCGTATTTTCTTTTACTAAATATATTAATTTCGAAGGAAAATCTCAACTAAATTCCCGAGAGAAACTGGAACGGAGCAAGACTCGCTTGAAATGTCTCGAAACTGAACGAGCCAGTCGCGAGCACTAAACAAAAGAAGTGAAGCGTGAGAGGTCAATAGCTACGAGAGCGATATCGTCGCCTATAAACCGCTGCCCCCATTGCTTGCTACTTGACGCTTTATGACGTCTATTTTGGTTAGCTTTACGACACAGATTTGGTATTCTTTTTCAATGATATACATAAAATTTATTATAATAATATATAAGGGGTTTATCATTTGTGATCGTAAAACGTTGGGTTACTTTAATGGATAAGTAAATATTTTGTGTATTTTTTTTTGTTATATTTATAGTAGGACGGAAGGGATATTGAAATTATAGTTTTAGGTAAAAAAAATATTCGAAAAATTTTACCTATATAATATATTTGTTTGCTTTCTTTAAGTACCTGCCTGTTACTTACGGAAGCAAACGAATAATAAAACAAAAATATATTTTCATATTAATTACGAAAATATTAAAACAAAATACATCAACGTTGTGTATTTTCGTATAATATATTAATACTAACTCAATTACTTATTACATAATCGCATCCATTAGGGAAGTTGTCATTTCAAAATTTAATTACATCGAATGTTAACAAATGACTACTGAAAAAAATAACCAAATATAAAATCAGATTCAGCAGAATAGTCAAAAATTACAATGAAATAAATAATTGTAAAATGTCTCCTCTTGTCATCGGACAGGTTTATTGTCAATATTTTTTTTTTATTTGCCTTTAAATAGATTATGATCTGCAACATAGTACATCCGTATTAATGTAAACAAACTTAAAATGAATGCATTCACAAATATAATTTAATACACAAATAAACAATTTACAGAGTTATTCAAACGCAATCGTTTTACCGCAATCATTTAATTATCAAACATTGGCAACAGCGAGTTATATTAAACTAAAAAGTAAAGTAAATACGGATTTTTATATTTATTTTCCGGAAGAATGAAAATCTCATAATACTTGAACGTGTATAAAACACGTCCGTTTGTTACCGTCCAATCGTTCGTTCACCGATACACATTCGTTCTTCCGGACGTTTATTACCGCCGGCGTCGTGCGTCGCTCGTTTCTTTATTCATTCATTCGCTCGCTCCGTCGGTTATGAAATACCAATATGGCGGCCGATTAATAATTGACACAAAAGCTTCGGGCGCGCAAAGTGATTTACATCGCTTTAGCGACAGAGTTATGGATCGGATACAACAGATACCTACCGAATTCAATTGGAACGCTAATAAACTTACGATGAATGGTTACGTAGTCTGTAGCGTGTTTTTAATTACTTTATGTGTGGTCCAGCCATTTTTAAAAAAATATATTTTTGTATTTTTACTTTAGTAAATCTTTATCAGTTGTGTAAATATGGCATAAAAGGTTTTATAATAGCTAAGGGATTCTATAATATATTTTGTGTTTGACTTATGAGAAAAATGTTTATTTTAATAGCGATTAACTATTTGTTCTGGAGTCATACAAGTTTTCGTAAAATGTGACTCTATAGTAAGAAACTTGAAAGGCAAACTTTTGCCAACAGTACCACCGCTCTAATTTCTGCAGTAACAATACGAACAGCTCCAAAAGCTCCCGCTATGATCACAGCTTCTATCTCAACCAACAATCCTAGCTCGAAACAAGCGACAATCCGTAGAAAGTTATATTTTTATTAGTATTTAGTCGGTAAATGGTAATATTTAGAATAGAAATAGGGACACGGCGGGAAATGTTTATTTTTGTGTTGTTTTTGTGGGCACCGCAACGTTCCTCTGCTTTGCGGCAGACAACAGTGCCAGGAGTGCGCTGTGAAGCACCCAATTAGCCGCGTAAGGCCGCGGCGTTAGCGTACACGAGGCTTTCACGTTGCTTTGTTAAATTTGAAAATTACAAGTGTAATCGCATGCCCGCTGGAAATTTGGAAATTGGAATTTCTGTTTCTATATGGTCTAAATTCTAAACCCTAAAGCTAAGCACTATGTATGTTAATTGGATATTTTTGGTTGCTTCCTTTACTTTTTAGCTTCGTAGTAAAGTCTAATTGAATTTGTGTTATTCTCGTTTTCGTTTACGATTCGTACCTACTAGTGAGGCTTAAAACAGCATTTTAAAATTGTATGTTATAAAATTAAAAGTGTCGTTAATATGTATAAAAATAGTAGTTTGTATATAAATATAAAATATTTATATACAAACTAGCAACACGCTCCCGGATTCGCTCGTATGTACTACACAATTATTTATTTTTTAACACCCAGATACTCACTTCCCGGTTCCGGTCTTTTAGCACGTCGACATAGCAGCAATGTGACGATCAGCACAAGCAGCAAGGCCGCGCCGGCCGCGCCTCCCGCTGTGACCAGGGTTGGAGGACCACCACCAGTCTCTTCCTTTGCTGATGCTTCTGTGCTTGTACTTGCTGTGTTGACCGCTCGCTGGGTTTTTACCATCTATTTAAGTATTAAGAAATATAATTATTTGTCAGTATAAGTTTTTATTTTATAAAGTTATTTTTCCTACTGTAGAACTAGGGAAAGTTATAAATAAAATAAAATGAAACATTATCAATGTTATTATTCAAACTAATGGGTATGATTACCACTCAAGGAATGAATCATTATTTATGGGAACGAGTTGATTTTACACCTAATGCCTTGAAAAAATTTGGCGGGACCTTTGGATCGGAGTGTCTTAACATTAGGTTCCCTTTGCCTACCTTGCTATTTGCGGGATAAAACGTGAAGCTGAAGCCATCTTAATTGTAGATTTTTATAGCCAGTAAATATATTAAAAGTTTGGTCGTATGTACAGTCTAGAGGCGGGCAACCATGAATGTTTAAATGTTCATTTCTAAAGTAGTCATAAAACAAGCGGATGCGACGCTATATGCAAATTACTCTTATGGGACAACCTAAGAATATTACCTTCCCGCCTACTTTAGTACAAAATAATATTATATACCTAAGTTATATTTGCAAGTTACCATTAAAAAATCCTATCCTACTAACATAAATATAAAAGTTTGTGAGGATGGATGTTTGTTCAAGCTTTACACAAAAACTACTGAACAGATTTAGATGAAATTTTACAGCAATATATCTATTACATAAGAATAAGACATAGGCTACAATTTGCGTAAAGACTGTGTATGGTTTCACTATAACAATAAGTTGCGTTAGTTGCTAGTAACAAAATAAACTAACTAATCAATTTGTCTAAGGAAATAAAATAAGACTATAACTAACAAAGACGTTATATAGCAAACTAAGTCTACAGTACTAAAATTACCTTTGCAATTTAATCAAGTTCGAGGGATTTTAGTATTATTAGAATAGACTGATGAACTGGTGTTCAATAACAATTAATTCCTCCGACACTGTAGAACAATTAAAAACCTGCGACGCATATATAAAGAGCTTGCAACGTATAAAAATATAAATATAAAATAAACGTATAAAAATATAAAATATAATTGACTTTATGATTTTCTTTTTCATGCCTTTTTTAAATATCTATTTCGTGACGCAGTTAAGTTCCGCAAACACGCAAAAACTTGATAACTTAACGAACGTTATATAAGACAGATGTATTCGCAAATTAGCTTCAGTATTCACAAGAATTATTGGATAAGAGGCAATAAGCTCGATCGGCGCTTTGAATAGAGATATCTCAATTATTTCTCGCTATAGGATATAATTGAGAACTCAGTTGTAGAACCAATTCATGCTTCGTATTCGGATTTAATTTGCTGGCAATTTTATATAACGAATTAGAATAGATGCCGGTCGTTACGCAAGATCAGAAATGTGTGATAAAGGTTGATCTAAGGGTAAAAAGAGGAGAATAGAGCGACTTGCAGCACTAAATACTCTTTGAGTATCCTGCGACGAAAGATATCTAAAGAAAAAAAAAAGAACTGCTTACCAATCTAGTACTAAAATCTGAGGCAGCTTGAGAGTTGTAGGCTTGTATTTTCACTTCATACGCGGTGTCTGACGCTAAGTGAGACAGGACCAGGCTGCGTGAGTCTGCACTCGCCACCACCTTTTCATACGCCCCCGCTGAAGACACCGCACGGTAGTACACGTAGAATCCATCAGCCTCCACTCCCCCATCACTGGTCCACTGTAGGGCAAAATTATAGTAAAATAAGATATTTGATATATGATGATGCCTCCAGAATTCAGTTAGGAGTTGGGAGCGGAAGTGTTTTAACAGTAAGTTCCCAGGTTCCCTTTGCTTACTGACACGAAATACAATTTGTTAATAATTAAAACTGACAAATATTACAGTTAAAAAAACAAGTTAAAACACACACAAATCACTGATTTAACGGTATTCAATAGTTATTTAAACAATAAATTAAATTCAAATAATATATGGATTTAAACAAATAGGTTAAATCAGCAAATTGTTGTGAATATACGTACAGTGTACAAACATACACAAGTTAAACATATCATGTAAGCATATAACGATAGTCCGCTGCTAAATAATATTTGGACCTTTTATTATTTGATCTTTTGAATTACTTAATAAATGAGAAGAAAGTGGAGAAAAAAAAAATTTTTTTCTCTTAAAGTATAAAAAAATGAGGCCCATCGTCACTTCCCTTTCGAGGAAATGAATTATTCATTCATATTTACTTGTTCTAATAAACAGAGTTTTATAAAAAACTATCTAACATATACATATAGTATGTATAAATAAAATGAAACCAATAGAAAGTGAGTTTGAATAAACAATTATATTATAAAAACGCATAAAATCGTTTTATTCTGTATTCCCCACTTAAGTCTCAAAATGTTTTCCAAATAGGTTCAACAGCTCGTACTAACTACTAAGAGCTTTAAAACGTAGTGCGGGCTTTATCCACTAAATTTTAGTATCGAATAATCTAGTACAGTAATAGAAAATACAAAATATGCTTTTATATAATTTTGTTTTGCAGAATATTTATTAGTAAAATTAAAATATTATAATTAAAAGCATTCATTTCATCAGACGGCAATCGTCATTTCTAAGTTCGTTGATTTGTATCAATCTACAATGAGTCGATGTAGCCTTTAAGGCGCCTCTGGTGACAGTAACGGAGCTTTTGGTCGAGGCATTTTTAATCATTTTCATTTGTTTATGTACCAGACAAGAAAGGAAGCACAGAAAAGAACAGAAAAAAGTAAATCTCTAATAGAAATCTCAACCAGAAATCCTTAAATGTAGGGGATGTTGCGTAAAATCATTGGGTATCTAACTATTGCGTTAATAATGACAATTCTACATAAAAAAATACTTAATATTTATCAATATTACTATACCTACTTAAACATATAAATACTATACTTTTATAAATATACAGATATTTAAAAATATATAACGACATAAAGGAAAGATGAAAAAGAAATTTAAAATAATAAAGGCAAAGGAGAAGGCAATTTATTGTTCGTTTCCTACGAAAATTGACCATTTTGTCGAGTGAATTAATCGAAATTATATTTAGTATAGTTTAAAAACTATATATATTATTTATTGTAAAAAAATATTTAACTTACCGTCCAATTAATTTGCACGCTGTAAGGTGACAACGCAGAGGCTTTGTCGATGACGGGCGCTCGAGGACTTGGAAAACCACCTTTTTGCAAGTAGAACTTGGCACTACTTTTACCTAATTTGTTGTCTTGGTTTGAATAAACGGCTGCTATTCGAAACCTATAAAATATATTCATTTCACTATTAATTAATCAAAATAAAAAAACAGTATATATTTTTAATAATATAATTATTGAATGAGTTTGGATCGACACGAGTATATAAAATAAAAGGTTCACAATATCCTTTATAATTTAAGAAGAATTATCCGAAAAACTTAATAACTAACTTTTAGAACATTTTATACTGTGCTCTGTTCTTTCCTCCTAAAAAAAGAGATATGAACTTAAATTTTCACCAAGTTATATTTGAACGCCTAATCATCTTGGCAATAATTTATTTAAAAATATAACGAAGAAGCGTTATAAATTTAAAATATTTATATGTGGTTTTAATCCCCACAATGGTGAAATAAATAATAAATATTGCCCGTCTTTATAAGCCGCTCAAAAAAATGTGGCCTTATAATTCACGGTGGTTATATCCTCAAATACAATAGAAAGGAAATTTAATTATAAACACAAATAACGTTAGTATCTGAGTTTGAAAATAAATCAATTTACTTTCAAAATTGCGGTTTCGACAAATATTGGATTGTAATTAAATTTTCTTATTACATTTTAATTTAACTAGAATGGAAACAATAAATTATTTCGCACAACAAATAAAACAAAAGCAAAGTAATTGGATTTATATAAATCATT
This sequence comes from Heliconius nattereri, assembly GCA_013403645.1. Taxonomy (NCBI): domain Eukaryota; kingdom Metazoa; phylum Arthropoda; class Insecta; order Lepidoptera; family Nymphalidae; genus Heliconius; species Heliconius nattereri. Next base: position 1,296,830 of record JAAIXI010000240.1, read on the forward strand.
TTTCAATATATGTTAAATGGTAAAGAACATTGAAATTATGTAATTATATTTTAACTAAAATAGGTAGGTGAAATGTCAAAAATAAGTTTTTTTTTTATTTCAACTAAACACTACAGACATATCTTTCTTACTTTTTATTTACTTTTTCATAAAAACTAAGTTTACATTATATTTAAAACTTAGTTTCGTAAATTGACATTATAGATCATCTATCTATTAAATTAGATTATTCATATTAATTAAGTTTATAGTTTTTTCTGCTATTATAAAGTAAGATTGAAATGAAACATACTTGTAATATTTATCCGGAACCAGACCGTCGATTTGAAACGAGTGAATGAACGCTGGTATATCATAGTTCTCTGTGTGCCACTGCGAATTTGGTGAATTCGTCATCTCCTTGTACTGGACCTGCAAAATATAATTAAAACTCAAATATTTCTAGCATTTCAAACTATTTAGCGCTCATATAGCAATTTATAAATGAAACTAACCGCAATTTTGCGTATAATATGAACATTTATTTTATGCCAAACGATGGATTCTACGTTGATAGGTCAAAATAATATATATGGCTTTAATTAAAAATATTTCATTTCATATAGTTTATGTATGAAATATGCATAAATTTGGTATGTGCGAATTTCATTATTCGTATTAGTATATATTAGAAGTGAATGTATGCTATTAAAAAACATGCTATTATAAAAAATACTTAGTTAACTTTTAATGAAACAATTCTCATTCCTCATTTTTCGCCGAATTCTGGATGCATAACGCGTAGCAACTGGCCTCTTGTGTGGCTTTACAAACAAATACTTTATATAAATGATCGTAATAAATATTTAAATACTTGCCTTAAAGAACTGTATGGCAAGGCCTTGGTTGTCGTGAGTCCAGGACACCATCACACTCTCGTTGGATAATCTCGACACATTCGGACGAGACGGGGGTATCAAAAGCGCTGAAAATTTGATTATTATAATACTTCTTGCTCCCAAGTAAGAAAATCGTATTTAGAAGTCTTTTATTTTAATAACGTAATAACCCTTCCTTTGCAGTCGGGTAAAAAAATGTTGTGTTTATCATATTTAAAAAAAAATCCTTGCAACATGTATTAATTTTACAATTTTGTTTTTTATTTCACGCCACCCTGTTGCAGAACGTGTCCAGGATGTAGCAGCATAGGCAGAGGAAACTGAATGTTAAGAAACTCCATTACCTGCATTCCCTCCAATTTTCAAGACATGACGTAACTATTGGCGGAGCTCAACACCGTCCTTTGTCTCATTACCAGAGAAGGAAATAATTTGTAAATATAAAATAAGTGTATGTGTATATAGATGCATGAAAATATTTATGTACCTTTATTTTTTCTAGAATTTTTCTTGTTGTGCCTTTTTGGCGGCTGCGACGGAATGTGCTGCGTTTTTGGTGTTTCTGCTGCGTAATCCTTTCAACAAAAAAAAAACAATTTGGATAACCAATGCTTTATTCACTTTCTGAAAATAGATGAAATAAGATAAATACATTTTTAACAAAAACAAAAACCGACTTCTAACAACGAACTAAAAAGTGAAAAATAATTATACAAAGATTTTATAATTTTGAAGTCGGTGTCAAGTAAAACAAATAGGCTTAGTAATTAGATAGAATTGTAGTTAAGGTGTTGTAGCATTAGCTTGACACCGACTTCAAAATTATAAAATCTTTGTATAATTATTTTTCACTTTTTAGTTCGTTGTTAGAAGTCGGTTTTTGTTTTTGTTAAAAATTAATTTATTTTACGATTTTTAGTGATGGGTAGATCTTAAAATGATGCTTCTTAAACGAGTGGTGATGGTGGTGGTAGTGGTTGTCAACGAGTGGTTGTGGTTGTCCTAAGTAAAACTTTATTTAATTAGGTATTATTTTTGTGCAAAGTTACATTTTGGTATATTGACAAGAAAATACATAAAATGTATTCGGGCGAATGAAGAATCTCCCTTTTTTGAAGTTGGTTGAAAATGAGAACATCCTCTTTTTTGAGGTTGGTTGAAAAGAAATGCAACGATCAGGAATCTCACCTCTGACATCAATTTAAAAAGTTTTTGCTTGTAACTATTACAGTATAATCAATTTTTTACCAAAAAAAACAAACTTTCTAAATTTTCACCGGATCCCATAATCGGAACCTAACCAAACTTTCACTAAATTATCCTTGAAGTATATCCTTTCAAATAAAAAAAGAATCATCAAAATCGGTTTGCGCGACATTGAGTTATTCGTCTATTTGTCGCGCACATACCTAATGCAAATTTAAGACTTATGTGATTTTCTCATAGATACCATTGTCAGACATGAACCAAAAAAAAATGGGACTATTCGGGAAGCTTTACCTTTCAAACAAAAAAAAATTTTCAAAATCGGTTCACCCAGTCAAAAGTTACGAGGTAACATACATAAAAAAAAATTAGAAAAAAAAAACAGTCGAATTGATAACCTCCTTTTCTTACAGAAGTCGGTTAAAAATAGAAATTACCTGATCGGATATCTGCACAGGCACCACAGTGAGGAGGGCCCCGTCGTACGCGCAGCCCAGGTCGTTGCACGCGAAACACTGTACAATGCCCGCGTGACGTTTTTCTACATGTTCTATCACCAACTCTGAATCTAAAAATATATATTTTTAATTTTATACTATTACTAAATAAACCGATATATATATAAAGATGTAAGCAATTTGCACTAATGTTTCTATTAGACTATTCTACTGCAAACGCGACAGATTCAGGCTTCGATTCTCATTCCGGAAAATCTCTACTCTATATATCTCACGCTCTGGTGTCGTGACGAAGCGCGGCGTTGTGCTCCGCCGCCCAACGATTGTGCAGAAAATGAGGAACGGAGTGTCTTAATACTGGGTTCCCTCTTCCTATCCTGCTGTGTGCGGGACAGTGTGAAGCTTTCTGTTAATGATTCTGTATTCAGCTTCACGATTTACCGCGAATATAGCAAGGTACGTTGAGAAAATCTAATATCCAAACTCTCCGTCGAAATTCAAGATATTGCATTTATTCCTCTGAGGTGGAGGTGGTCGTACCTACAATCACCGCGTTTATAGTCATTGCGCTTCGATAACCTCGGATGGATGGAAAAATTACTAACTAATATTTAATGTTGCTGAACAACCAAAACATTACTCTTCACGCCATTACAGTTGTATATTATTTAATTAAAAATTAACCGATATGGATTATTTAACATGTATGAATTGATTGGATTCATCAATATCGACGGATTTACATGGATTTGAGTAAAGAACTAATAGGATTGTCGGAAAATGTTGTTTATTTTTTTTTCATATCACCACTAACATGTTTGTATAACCTTGGTTTCAGTCAGTCCCTTGCTTTTGACAATTATGTTAAAAAATATTTTTTTTTTTCATTTTCATCATCTAAGCAAAAAAACCACCACTAAACGAGTGGTGGTTTTATAGGTGTGGGTATATAGTGGCGGGTATACCACTCGTATACCCGCCACTATATACCCAATGTACAGATAAGATTTTATGAAAAATGGGGGACGGCCTACGTAATTTAACTACATAATTTAAAGAATTAACGGCTTCCCTTATATATTATTATAAAAAAACATAATTTGAACACTAAAATGTTTCGAGAAACGATGAAATAATTAATCACACAGCGGCAAAGTTTTAACAATCATTTTCCGTATCGCTGTTGACAATGTTCTTTGTGAACGCATTATAGTCCATAGGTCAAAGGCTGAAACTTTTTAATTACTAAGAAAGCTTCAAAGTAAGAAGCTAGCTTTAAAATAAAGTTAAAATTTTATATAGCTAGAGATTTAAAATGAATATTTTTTTTTGTGCACGTGGACTAAAGAGGTGTAACACTTTCGCCTCGTCCATCATTCCTCAAGTCTGGAGGTCTTCCTACTTTTTACGTGACCTTCCTCCCCTATCGTCGATTCTGGAGGAAGGGCTTCTCAAGAAGAAAAGCTTCTCCTCTCCTCTTTCAGGAGGAAGGGGACTCTTACCATTCACCCTTGCTTCATAAAACAAAAATATATCCATAAGTACCGTTTTAATTAATGTGAGGTTGAAAACTATAAAATTATTCATTTTGATCCCAATAATATTATGGATTTTGTTTTCCATTCCAGTAAATTGGTTGATCTGCATATATTATTTCCCTCGTATTAATAATTAAATTCAAGTAATTATGACTTTACATATATAAAGCCTTAAGCCTTATAAAATGGTCTATTTGAGATTATTTTTCTGTTAAACTTAAACCCAGTGTCATGTTATTTGAAATATTGTAATCAATATATATCTAATAGGATGATTTTAGTATTTAAAATGAAAATGGATGCCTAAACAAACAAGATTTTAAAATTAATGTTTTTCCGTACGATGTTTTACAAAAAAAAAATACATTTTAAACTAGTGGCATACGCACAGATCGACAGACATACAGACAGATAAACAAAGTGATCCTATATACTAACCTGTAGCTTTAATTCCTTTTCCAGATTTAATGAGCTCAGCATTCAAAACCCAGTGGACGTCAGGCGGTGGTTGGCCGTGAGGGGTCCCACATTCGATTCTCGCCTCGGATCCTTCCCCTACAGTGTCTTTGGACGCAGAACCCTCCCAGTGGGGAGGTTGTAATGCTAGAACTTTCCAAGACCGATGGATTCCACCTGCTGAACATGTGTATGTTCCCTGAAACATGTGTTTTTATCAATGGGCACATATTAACTATATTTATATTAAATACTCGTATATAGATAGAGGCAGTTCATGGCGCAGGAGTACAAAAAGTGATTGTAAATGCGACAGGTTGCGGGTTCGATTTTTACTCGAGGAAACGAAATATTTAATTAAGGTTGATTTTTATTTACAAACAGATATATAATATGAGTAATATGAAAGCATCGAACTTATTTTTCCTCACGAGTCAATGTGACCTACGAAAGTCAAAATAGAACAAAACTTGTACTTATTGTTAACTTAACATTACACTAAAGTAAAACTAACCTCGTGTTCGACAGTAAAAGACTGTATAACCAACAGTTGAGAATGTTCCTGCAAATCATTTCCATTCCTCGTCCAAGTAACTCTTGGCGGCGGAGTACCCACCACGCCGCACCACAGCCGTAACGCTTCGTCCGGGAGTACTGACACTGTTAGTACTTTCTTGTCTATAGTTCCCACATAGTCTTCTGTTTCTAGAAATCTATCAGAAATTATATGAACTTAGTTATTTATGATTATTATTTCTTTTTGCTATTTTTTAAAATTTGTGCAATTAAATTATATATATAACTATAATTAGACTATAACTTCGTAAGAAAGGATTCTGTAATAGTATTTAAAAAATCGGCGTTGACTTTGTTAAAAGCATTGCGTTTTGAGTGGCGGAACTTAACGCCGAGCTCTGGCTTTGTACCAGAGCAAAAAATGACAATATTAATCTTATAAAACAAAGTCGCTTTTCGTGTCTGTCTGGCGTTTCTAACTCTTCTTCTTCTAAACCACCCAACGGACTTTGATGCGGTTTTCACCATTAGGTCGAGTATTGCTCATGGAAGGTTTAAATATAGTTTATTATATGTACATTCTTATGTAAATTAACATAAATACGATAAATGTGTATAAAGTCCTACCCGTTTAGACACTTTCGCGCATGCGCTGGTTTAATGGTAAGTACTACATGAAAATAATGAACTGGAGTATTGTTCCTCTTAATAAGATCTACAAAAAAGTCACTGACAGCATATCCGTATCTTTTAAGAATAACGTGTAGTGATCATATTTCTGTCTAAAAGTTGTAATTTCAATATATTTTTTATCGTGAGGGATATTTTTCCATAATGGTATTAATCCTTATCCTTTAAAATACTTTAATAATTCTCTATGTTATACGAAGATAAAATTTGTTTTTTACACTATTTCGAAATTGCGAATAGTTTTAGAGAAAAACGCATTTAATTGTTGACACATCCCGCCGTTGACATATCAGCTGTATGTTACTCAAGTTTCACTTATCCCTTACTCTCAGCATATAAATAAGTATATTAGTTACGTTGGCCATTTAATGTAGATCAAAACTGTCTTTTACTGTTTTTCATTTTAATAAATACTTTAGAAGTTGTTACAATATCAAAAAATCCTTGCTGCGAAACGGCTCGCCACTCGCCATGCGTCCCGCGACGTTTTGCTTATACAAGCGCGTCCGCCGCGCCCGTCTGCCTTACACGCATCGGTGGTTCAGTGGTAGAATGCTCGCCTGCCACGCGGGCGGCCCGGGTTCGATTCCCGGCCGATGCATTCTATTTAATTTTCCTCCCAGGCAGCCACGTAGTGCTTGCTTTTCGTCAGGGACAGAATACCCTCTTCAGCATTAACCACAAGCTCGAAAACCGCCTGCCTTTATAGCAACGAAGATTTAGATGCGTTTGCACGTATTGAATAATTGGAATTGAATGTATTATTTCAGCGCGATATATTTGGTTTCATATTTTTTGTAGTAGTTATTAGTAGGTAGGTTTTTGTTTATAATTTCTCCCGTTTAAAAATAGTCATTTAACTATCTAAAAATAGTTATTTAAATATATTTTAATAAGTACTTGAAAAGATTAGTAGCACAGATTTAAAATTACGGTACCTACTAAAAAATCTTTGCCGTGTAAAACAATTGGAAAATCCTTATTGAAACTACGAAAATGCGGGTTGCGTTAGGGTTTCATTAATTTTCACATTATCTTAAGTGCTTTGCAAACATACATTATATGAATAATCCAGTAGTTAAAGCGGGCGTTACGATTACATAATACTCTTATATCATTAAAAAAGTGAGATGTGACATTCAACAAAACATTTCGAACACCGAATTTATTTTTACTTCCAAGATCAATGTATTAAATACAAATATACATTTCTGAATAAAAATATTACGTTAAGAAAAAGAAAATTAGTTTTTGCATAAGTAATATTTCATAATCCTCACCTAATTCCTCCGCGACCTTCATGCTGTACATTCAAATAAGTGGTCTCCGGTAAGTCGATAGTTTTCTCGCTGATATCATTAGTTGCTATACACCCATACGTCCCGCTGTCTTCCTTTGTCGCGTTACTTATGACAAGTACTCCGTTAGGAACATCTAAATTTTTTCTTAAGCCCTACAAATAATACGAAGCATGAATATATTGTAAACTAGAAGTAGAGCTACTTTTCTAATATATCAATATATTTTTCATAATTTCTCACTAATAGATTATAAATATATATTTTCAGTTGTTTGTGAAAGTAAATTGGCACACCTTCAGTGAAACCACATCGAATCTCATATAAGTAAATACAATATTAGTTAACATTTAATTAAGAGGATTAATAGTCAAATGTTAACTTTTGAACATTAACGAAGGAATACTACAATCATATTAAAATTTTAACCAAAGGTATGAAAGCACACTTGCGTTCGTACTACGTACTAGACTTAAATTTATAATAATAAATTTAAACGCCCGCTTAAAGTTATTATTATATATATATACTATCCAAAATTATTACATAATATGTAACCGATATGTTAAACTGATATATAAGTTATGTTACTGTAAAATTTCTTTTAAATCCGTTCACTACTTTTTGCGTATAAAAACATACAGTCGAATTGATAATCTCCTTTTCTTACAGAAGTCGGTTAAAAAGGGAACAAACATCCATTTTTACCAACGTTCACATTTATAGCAGGAGTAAGATAAATACAAAAGATTAAGTTACTTTTAATTACTTTTAATGTGAAAATACAAATATATAAATACCTTAGTTTCCTTCCACCAATTCAGTCTCGCAGGTGGTTCAGACAAGGGTTCCTTACAATGCAGTACTACTGTGTTATATAACGGGGCTGTTATTATACGTTTTTCTGGAGTATTCCTGCTGAGGTCCACTTTAGCGATGGCTAGACGAGCAGGTATAGAAACTAAGCTGATTGCTCCATACCACACTACGCACTATAAAAAAAATAATTATATAATATTTAAAACATAGTCTCATAATATATGCCGGGTAGGTAAAGGGAAAATAGTGCTAACACTGCGATCACAAATTTCCGCTGAACTTTATATTTGAGTGTCGAAACTCTACGCCCCGCTTTGTCGTCTTACCACAGAAAAGAAAATGAATAGTAGGTTCTATTTCCACTCGAGGAAAAGAAATTTCTATTTTCATTTCCTCGCTCTGGTACTAAGGCAAAGCGCGGCGTTGAGTTCCGCCACTCAACACGCAATTCAAATCTACAACAATCACTCACAAAATCTTTCAGCTGTGCAACGAATGTCACGTTGATGCACGGTTAACCTTAGAATAACAAAAATAACTTTGCAGTGTTTGAAAAAGACTTCGAAGGATTCCAAAGAATCTTACGTTTATCTTACAACGTTTGTCCTTTACGTACCGTTCATATCTAACATACATTCAGCTAATTAAGACTAAAAACTAAAACTAAACTACACATAACCAACTTTTAATTGTTTGTAGTTTTTATAAGGATTCCCAACAGGAAATATTTGCAGCAGGCCATTCTTTTCGTCTTATATTGAATCAATAGTATTGAAAGTCATTCTCTGAATCGATTTTAATTTGTGGTAACATTCATTGGCTTCTGTTCGCACAGCACCGAAATATTCAATCAAAAACAGCCATATACTCACGTTAAACAATTAATTAGTAGATTCTATAATCAATGACAGACAAGGGCGAATTTGAGCACAAGTAAAGAAAAAGATTAGAAAAATAGAAGGCTAAATAAGGCTCTTTAAATTACCTGATAAAAGGCAGTAACCATGTCAGGTTCCACCTGGACGACCAACCGCGTAGACATGTTTTCCTTGACGCTGGTAGCGTTGATGTCACGCCAGTGGCTCCAATGCTCGTTGTCTGGTCTCCATCTCCACGTAAGCCTTTCACCAGGAACTCTGACTGAGCATTCGAAGGTTACTTCATCACCCACCGGTGCTGTCACCGATTCAGGATATTTGTCGAACTCCATGTCGATTTCTGTGAGAAATGGAAAATTTCTTTATTAGTTACATTTCCAATGAATCTTCATACTTTCAAGTTAAAATATTTATAACTTGGACTTGTCAACCGTGTGTCAAAACATTAATAAAAAAGGAAAATATACAATACTGCTTCTATAAAAACACCTTTTTATTATTACCCATGCGAAATACAATAATAAAAGCTAGGTAATAAAATGGTTCCTAAGATTTGAAACTATAAATCCTCGATAATTATAAAATTATATCAGCATTAAAATTGCAAATTAAAATCAAATCTGCTTCATTCTGTATCCCGCACACAGCAGAGTAGGCGGAGGGCACTTAGGGTTAAGACATTCCGTTCCCCTCTTTCCGCCAATTTTTTCGAGGCATTACGTGTTGAGTGGCGGAACTCAACGCTGGGTTTTAGACTTGGTGCCAGATAATAATTCATTCCCGGAAGTGGAGATCGAACCCAAAACCGTCGCGTTACAGTCATCATTAATATTGCAATAAAACATTTAAAGCGTTCAACATAAATAATTTGGGACCACGTATTTTAACTATTAAATACTTATAGCCTATTTGATCTCGTTAGATTAAATAATTATCATCACAATAAACATAAAGCGAGTGAGCTTTATCACCTTTAATTATACCCAAGCTCTAAGCGAAACAGTAAGAAAAATTAAATCATATAGTTTTTGTTTGCATTCCACAAAACCTACAGCCAGTGAGACATACCTAGGCGACCTTGAAGCGCAAGACCAGAGTTTTCAAATGTGAATGAGGCATTTCGACTGTCGCATAGTCTCTATTTAGTACTAAGATTCAAATCTTAAAGGCCTGCCGCCGCGTGTGTCTCACACACTACGGGTTCGATTTCCACTCGACAAACACGCAATGTCTCCAGAATTCGCCGCAAATAGGAAACGGACATGTACTAATGGGAACTGATGGACTGTCATAACACTAGGTTCCCAAGTTCCCCCTTCCAACCCCACTAAGTGCAGGATTAAACAGCGTGAAGCTATAATAATATTAAATCTAAGAGCTTATAGCTTATTTGTCTACAAGATCCAGTGTAGTAGTTACGTCGTTTTAGATCTAAGAATACTATTATCAGATAAATCTCGAAGCAAATAGCAACGACCGTTTGGAATATTCAAAGCATTTTAACATATTTATCTCTAGGTCGGATCACTGTTCAAGAATAATTTCATCGTGGGATTTATATTTCTGATTCATTTTTCATGTTATTTTTAATACATACATAATAACTTTTATAACTATTACCTAATTTATATTATATAGAGGCGCAGTGGCACAAGGGTGAGCCTGTAGCGCGACGGTTGTGAGTTCGATCCCCACTAGAGGAAGCGAAATATTTATTTACGTTTATATTTCCATTCCTTCGCTCGTGTGTCGAGGGAAAGGGCGGCGTTGAGTTCTGCCACTCAACACGCAACGCCTCCAGAATTCGGCAGATAGTGGAGAACGGAGTGTCTTAACACTAGCTTTCCTCTGCCCTGCTGTGTTCGAAATACAGCGTAAAGCTGATTTATTTTATTCTATTTATTTATTTTTCTACTGAGAATCAAACCCACAATCTATCACGCCTACAGACACGCTTATGCTCCTACGACCTCATCTTTAATGTAATTGTTTTAAATTCAACCTAAGATGCTTTTTTCTCAATTTCAGAGACTATAACAATAAATGGATTGAACTGAAAAAGAGACAGCAGACGTTAAGGCGTACGCCGCGCCATTTGCTATAAAATAAACATTAAAGAAAACAGACGGCAATTCATTCTTAAATAAAAAGTACAAACGCTTATTTTATTTTGTAATATTATTTTACACCGCACTTCACAATCAAGTCGAAATAAAAACTCATCTTTTGAAAGAATTACGAGCGCTCCTAATTTAGCTAAATGATTCTGTCCATCAGTGTAATTATAGCTCTTTCTTAATATACCGTGTTCAGCTATACCAAATTATTAGGAAACTTTTTTATGCTTTATTTATTTTTTATGCTTTATTTATTCTATTTGTATAAAAAAAATGTTAAATTTTATCAAAATTGCGCAACCTTAATTCTAGCCTTCGAATATTAAAACAACGTAAATAATTGTTTTTTTATACTTTTTCCCAGCTTCAAATCAACAGAGGTTAAGTTAACACTAGGTTCCACTTTCCGCCTTCCCTGTTGTATCCCGGAGGATACAACGTAAAGCTGATTTAAAACTTTATTCAAATAAATCTGTTACTTGGTTTATTTTTTTGTATCGTCTCATTTGTTAAAATTCTTATAAGTAAAGTTCTATTTATAAAGTGATTTTTCAATGAAATTGAATATTTATGATAATTTCAAAGTCTATAAGTAATTTTACTTCAACTGAAATTTGATTTAACTTAACGCCATGCATTAATTTAAGTAATAAAATTATTTTTTAAAATTATAAATTAGATGATGCCTAATTATGTGATATGTAAGATGCATGTACAACACGTAGGACAACACGCAGTGTCTTCACACTTCATTCTTTACAATCCAGAGAAAAAAAGTGGGAGATACACAAAATAAAATCGCTAGTTAGCACATAATGATAAAACCCAATAAAGGAGACAGTGTAACGAGTTACCGTGAAATTGCTACATAAGAAAACACACACAAACACACCACACGCACACACACACACACACACACACACACACACACACACACACACACACACACAAACACACATGTTGAAAGATACACAAAAATCTATCTATAAATATAGTACACCCACACGCACATATTAGAGGTTTCGAAGTTCCCGGTCGCATTCACAAGTTTTTTTTGAGATCCGTAAGTAGCTTAACAAATAATCCTCGCGCCTTATATACGAGTATACAGTATTTTTATTAGAATTTTATACGTATGTACGTAAATTTATATAGATATAATGATTCTGGTATTTTTTAAATAGTTTTAAAAATGTGTATTAGTGTAGTGTAATAGTTATTCATCTTTATGATAATCAACATAAAATAAACACTAACGCTCATTTTGTCACGCACATAAGAAATTCTAAGAACTTTTTTATGTTCTTTTATCGGTATCATAATATCTAAGACTTTCTATTTTACATTCGACATTAGTTTTAAACCTGAGAAGAAGAAGAGAAGAACATAAACTTTACACAAAAAAAATAATAAAGTAGTGAAAATATTTTGTATGTATTAATTATTTTCTATAAACCCATACAATCAAAATACTAAAAAACACAAAAAAAATAAACCATCGAAGCGAAAAATACACCATCTTTAACTCCACAGGATCATGGCAACTAAACATTAAGTATAACTTTATTAATACATCAGTTTACTGAAAACTGGTTTTGGGACCGAGACGTGAACCATACTCGTATCTCCACACTTATCTACGGAACCTGCTACTGTATTTTTTTTGGTTTTTTTTTTGTTTAATTGGGTTTTTTTTGGTTATTTTGTTTTGTATTTTTTTTTCTACTTTCATGACATGTCCAAGTAAATGTTAAGCATTTTTATGGAATAAAGATATTTTGACTTTGACTTTGTATTAGTGTTCTTTATTTGCCCGACAATAAATGAGCTGTCAGTGTGTGCGCGACTACCTGCCGTATCCGCCAGGAGCGTCGCGGGCCAATACAAATATAAAAAATCTGGTCAAGTGCGCTTAGTGCGCATTTAAATTGGGTTCTGGGTTTTTTTAACTTTACGCCATATCCAGAGGGAACCTAGGAATCTAGTGTTAAGACAGTTCATTCCTCATTAAGACCTACATTTCCCACACTAGGTTCCCTGTTTATAGTGATGTATAGGATTATTGTGTAGTGCATTTCATTTAAATGAAAATATTATAATTATGCATACATGTCAATATTTTTTATTAGCGCTTTCTTATTTTCTTTAACAAAATAAATCTTAAAATAAACTTTTTGGTGGTATATCACTCCAGTTTTAATAATTCTATTAAGATAAATTTTATTCGGGGTGACAAAAGTTTCTACACGTTGTCTTATCAGTCTAAAGAAATTCAGTTTCAAAAGCATTGCAGAAAGTTGAAGAGTTAGCTTAGTTGAATACGCTAATCTGAGGAACTAACGACTCGAGTTGAAAAATTATATTTGTGTTGGATTTCCCATTTAATTTCATTCATTGGCTGTAGGAAGGCTGTACCTGCAGTCACAGTTACGGCAGGCACTTAAGATGTGTCATAAGTTATACAATTTAAAAAAAAACACTTCCGTTGCCTACTTTCCGCCGAAGAGGAGACATTGAATGTTGAGTCTGGTGTTTCTCGACACCAACGTGAATAAATTAAAATATCAAATATTTTATTTCCCGAAGTGGGAATCAAACCCAAAACCTGTCGCGTTTACAGACACATGCGCGTGCCCCTGGGCCACGACTGGCCTCATTTTACACAGCGAATCATTCCCATTTCTACGAAAAAAGCATACACTTATATAAGTAACCGTTTAAAATAAAAAAAAGATCTTTAAAATTATATAATACGAAAAAAAGTCGCGTTCTAAGCTACAGCATCCTAAAATAACAAATTATACCCTATTAACTACTTCAAAATACACAGGCGGTACAAGGACAAGCATAAAGGAACGCACCCGTGTCCGCGCGGCAATGGACCGCGCGGAATTCGAAAGTAACAAGAGATAGTTATCGAGCGGGCAGACGGAGCCATCAATCTATTAGGATCAAACACGCAGATTGTGTTGGCAATTAATTTTAATGAATAAACAAATGGCGCTCACGTGAATTATTCGTTTGTTAGAATTTTATGTTTTAGAAACCAATATATTTTGTATTTTTTTTTATTTTAGGGTTCCGTACCTTTTAATGAAAAAAGGAACCCTTATAACATTAGTTTTTTTTCCGTCCGTCTATCTGTCTTACAGTTAAGCAAATTTGGTATTAAAGGGCTCTGGCTAAGCTAAGCCTATAATTAGCCTAGAATTTCTAAGTTTTTTCAGTTTAAGCAATCGCAACGTCTTGCAGTGGGTCAGCGCTTAACTCTAACTGTAAACGTGTTAGTTGTGCAATAGGCAATGCCTTAAAAATTCAGCAGAAAGTGGAGAACGCAAGTGTTTTAGTGGGGAACGGAGTGGCATAACACTAGGTTCCCAGTTTCCCTCTGCCTACTCTTCTATGTGAGGGATTTAGCGTGAAACTAAAACCAAATTATTTTCCCGCTCTGCTAAGACAAAGCACACCGTAGCACCACTGAAAACACTATGTAGATTTGATTTAAAACAGAATATCCAATAGTCCATGGATTACTTCCATGTTTATTGCAGCAAATGTGACCAGACTAAGTTATTTTACTTTAGTTTATCTTATTCGATAAAATTGCTCGCTCTATAAGGGAGAAGTGGCATGAAGGAGCCAGGTTTTGAAAGAGCTACTTGCAATATTATAGTATTTTAGGAACGGATTCGTTACAATATTTTATTTTTAAATGGCAATATTGATTTCCCGCCACAAAAATTTTACAGTTCATCGGAACCAACGGACGCCGATACGTCGAGTTGAAGTTTTTGGCATTCCAAAGTAAATATTTTAACTCCTTTGAGTTGTTTTTTAGTATTTCATTGTAAACAAATACGGGCAATTGGAATATAGATTGAGTTTATGTATATATTTGGCCTTGTAACTGCATTAAAATTGTGTTTGAAAAGTTTTGATATCGTTGTCATTTTGGAGGTTACATTTTTTATAGAATAAGTTATGAAAGAGCCGGGTGGACGGGCCTTGAAAGAGCCGAAAGAAAAAACGAAAAAGGCCCGAGAAATCAGTAATAGAAGAATTAAATTGGCCAATGGTTTCTGCCTAGATAAGTGGAAAGAAATTGAAAATGCGAGTGATGATTGGCTCAAAGGATTCATATAATGTTATTGGTCTGAATAATGTAAAATCTGGTCTGAATAATTAAAAAGAACATTACTTTTTATAAGAATTATTAAATCGTTTTTATTTAATATTGTTTACCATAATTTTCACTGTTACACCTCATAATATAAGACTGGCTCTTTCATAACTTTTAATGGCTCTTTCAATACCGAAATGTTATAAAAGAGCCAAATGACACATGTTTTTAAAATGAATATTTTATTGATAAATTACAGTATTTAAGGGTTATTTCGTACGAAATTACCTAGTTTAATAAATAAATAATAGTTTGAGGAAAAAAAATCTTAATTTCTTTAATTATAAGTATATTTTTTTGCTTCATTTAGTAAACTGGCTCTTTCATGCCACTTCTCCCTTACAGCACTGTAGCATAGATAAGATGTTAATTAAAAATGCGTAAAGTGGCCGCCCTATTAGCATTTCCACATTTATATATATTTTTTTAGTATGTTTTTATTCTTTATTCAATTCAATGCACGCAAAACTATTTTATTTAGAGATTTTATGATAAGAGGGGATACCAAACGACGAGCTTTGTAAAAATATACAAAAATAAATTATAAAAAAAAATTATATCACAATCAGCTCCCTTGGATTTGAACCGACAACCAAATTAAGTCATAATTATATAGTTACACACCTTCTAGCTGTCCTACAAAAACGTCGTAATTAGGCCTGCGTTTAAAAAGCATGAAAATTGCTTTGAACTTTAAACTGACGGTAGTTAACAAATAATTTTAAAGCAATCAACATTCCTCATAGGAATTGAAGAGAACCAAAGGTTTTTATCATTATAATTAAAATCCAGTCTGCCTTAACGCACCCGCCGACTTCATTCCAGTATTAATTCAAGAATCTAATTACAGGCCCGTTGTGGTACAGGGGCACAAGACCAACTCGGCGATTGTGGGTTCGATCCCCACTCGGGGCAATGAATTATTATTTATTTATATTTTCATTTCTTCGCTCTGAAACCAATGCAAAAACCAGACGTCGAGTTCCGCCGTTCCACACGCAATGTCTCCAGTATTCGGGGGAAAATGTGGAACGGAGTGTTTCAACACTAGGTTTTACACTGTCTAAATGCTATACGAGGGATACAGCGAGAAGCTGATAAAAAAAATTAATTACACACATTTTTCCAGGACCTACAAAATAACAAATAATTTCTGCGATCAAAACTTTTACTTTAATTAAATTTTGTAACAACGTTATAGAAAAAGAGAAGCTACTGACAAAGGAGTCATTTTACGTTTTCGATCCATATTATATATTATTTCTTACCACTTGGAGAATAAAATATTTATATTAATTTCCTCGCTCCGGTAACGAAGCAAGGCGTGGCGTTGAGTTCCGCCACTCAGCACTCTATATGGAATGTAGTGCTCAACACGCAAATAGAGTCTAGCCGTGATGCAAATGTACAGCGTCTATAATGGTGTGGATTCGTTTACAACTCAACATGTAATGTTTAAAAAATAGAACGGAAAGTGGGGACGGAGTGTCTTAACACTAAGCTCACACTATCCGCTATAAGCAGGTTTCAGGGAAAAGATAATTATGTACACTTATTAGGTAGTTTAAAAAAAAAAGTAAAGAAATTGTAGAGAAAATCTCAAGTACTTGGCAAACATACAACATATTAGATATATTAGATATTTACAATACAACATATTAGATAATTACGTAATAAAATGTATATTAAGCATATGGACCATACTACTCAGGTGATAAAAACTAATATTTATTTTCTCATTAATATGCAATTATATTTTCAAATATTACAATACAAACCTGCTATAACGGGCACGATAACTACCACGACCACGTGAAACAGCCACATCGTCACCATGTTTCCTGTAAAAAATAATAAAAAATAATGAAACATATGTGAAAAATATAAAATAGTAACGTAGGAAGTACGTGTGCAGGACAAACGCGGTTTTTCCGCGTAATTTCCGATCCCACGAGAATACCGGAATAAAAAGTAACCCATATACTGATCCGGAATTCCTCTAGACTTTCTCTTTCCTCTCAGAGTTGATATGCTGACCCAGATCCCCAATTTTACAGTGAAACTCCTTAAAAAGTCCGTTCAGCTGTAATATGCTACTTATAAACTATTGTATTATAAAAATACTCATATTAACAATAACAGTTTTAGATTTCAAACAAGTAAAAACTAAGTCCTAAGTAAAAAGACACTAACAATATCTTATGTTGATTTAACGATAGAAACAGCGTATCTCAGGTAATTGATTCCGAGCTTGAAGTGCTTGGAGGTGGAGCTGATAAATAAGTAACTTCAAGCACTTTGCAATCTAAAATAAATGTGGAAAGTGAGCTATGATAAAATCTAAATAGAATTTGTTATTACTAATGCTAACTAAGTAAACTCCTTTTTATATCCAGTTACAATTCTAAACAAGTTAAATGTTTTTCATCCTTAATGATACAATAGGAAAAAAATATAGTTTAAATATTATAGTAGAGCACCTTGTGGCGCAGACTATAGGCGCGACGATTTCGGGTTCGATTCCTGCTTGAGGGAATCATTTTTATTCAAACGTGGATAAAAATAAAGATTACAACAAAACAAGAACACGCACAATAGTGCTGTGCTTTTTTTTATACAATTTTGATCGTAATATTATTTTGGTTTATATTTAGATACAAGTCAAAAAACAAGTACAAGTCACCTCTGACACCATGGCAAAAGCCCGCCGTTGAGTTCCGCCACTTAACTTAAGTGGTGAACGGAGTATCTTAACACTATGTTTCTTCTGTCTACCTAGCCGTATGCGAGATACAGCGTGAAGCTGTCAAAATACACTAGTCAAAATCCAAGCAGATTTTGTATTCTAATTAAAGAATGTAGGAATCATTTGATATATTCATGTATTCTTCATTATAAGTGAGTATATATTCAGTGAGCTTTATTACTCATGATAAAAGTATGTAAGTATGAGTCACCGCGCCCTGTGCATATTTTGTGTATCTAGATCCATCTGAGATCTAATTTATATTATTTATAAAATTATTCTATAACTACTTTAAAAAATCGAAACTCGGATCAAATTGTAAGCGGTGTACATCTGAAGAAAAAATATTGAAAAACTTTTAAAATTATTTTTAAACAAAAAGTTGAAAATGAAGTGTGAGCGACATATAAATTTGTTATCATAGAGATTATATATTGTCCTCGTAGTAGTACTTTTTATTCACAGTTTCACGCTGTATTCCGCATGTAAGACACTCCATTCTACGATTTCCGACACTACTATTTTTAAATCAATTATTATCTATATATATATATAAAAGGACTTGTCCTCACTGACTGAGGTAAGACGCACGCACAGCCGTAATCGCTGTGCGTAGAAACATGAAATTTGGACAGATGTTTACTTTCGTAATCTGGACATCCACTAAGAAGGAATTTTGAAAAATTGTAACCCTTAAGGGGTGAAGGGGGTTTTAAGATTGTAAAATTGAAACCGGCACCGATTTTCATAAAATTTGAAATTTAAGTTTATAAAAGTATTTAATTTAACACGTTTTTCATCGTTTTCTAGAATTTCCCTCCTAAGGGTGTAAATAAGGGGTTGAAACTTTGTATAGATAGATCATAAAATCGCCACTGATTTACCTAAATTTGAAATTTAGACTCTTAAAAATATCTCATTGAACACATGTTTCGTGGTTTATTAAGCATTCACCCCTAAATAAGCAAGCGAAGCTGCGCGCGTCCACTAGTATTAAATAAAAAAATATTGATTGTTCTTTGAGAATTGCATAAAATATTACATACATCGGTACTCTTACATATATTTAGTGTATGTAGACCAAATATTAGTTCAAAGCCGCAATATTAATTCGGTACTAAATTATAATCATATCATCATCACATGTTCTATTAATTGAATGCATAATTAATTCTTTAGCTGTTCTGTTCGCATTATGCGAATTTAAATGAACTAATAATTTAGCGATAACAGCAAAACTTACATTTCTAACATTTACCCAATATATGTTTTTAGAGATTAATATAAATAATTTATTATCATATCAAAATGTAAATATCATGTAGATAAAATAGATAAGTCAAGTGCGAGTCGGGGGTCTCATATTGAGACACTTAAGTTTTTTTTTTTTTTTTATTACTACCATTTAACAATGCATACAAAAACTTAAACTGTGTCCCGCAAAACTCTTTGCGAGTTTGACTGCAGGATCTCGAGTCTCTATACATATGATCTAAATTAAAATTACATTAATATTAGATCAAAATTAAACTAAGAAGTATTTTCTGTCAACTGTTCAATTAACGTATCTAAGTTAGTGTTTGCGTATTTACTAACATTATACTCGTATAAAATTAAATACAAACAAATATATGTTTATGTTTTTTTTTCTCCTGATATATCACTTTTCATGTTTCTGTATATTTTCTTTGTTAATATCGTAACGGGAACGGGAAGTACTCTATAGGTTTTCGGTACGCGCCAATTTCAGGGAAAAATATGATAAAATCAATCCATAAAAATGGAATCAATCCATTTATATTGTATTTTGGAGCTTCTCGTTTCTCAAAATATTTGATTTAATTAATATTTGAAACATTTTATTTTTATTGGAAATGTAAAATCGATGTGAATATTTTGCAATGAAGTTTCCATTGAGAGTTATTAAAATAATGTTTACTTTTCATCGTACGATGTTTACAACGAAATCTAGCGTGGTAAAAGATTATAAACATAAATTCAATAACAATATGAATTTAGATATCATTTTTTCCGTGCTTTAGCAACCGTAGACCCTACAAAAAATGAGTGAGATGACCCTACAATATGACATTTTTTTTGAGAAAAGAATGAAAGAAGAAGAAGAAGAATGTAATCAACATTTCTTAAATATTCTTTTACATTGCATTTAACCGATTGAGGCCATTGTGAAGCTGTGGGTCTGTGTTTAAGCAAATGTTATTTTATGATTGTGGGTTCAATCCCATCTAACGGGAACAGATTTACTTAGGTACGTCAAAATACAACATGATCGAAAAGAGAATTTCGTAACATTTAGGCCTGTGCACCAACCCAGCTATACCAGCAATACCCAGTCTTCCAATATTAGGTACACTATATTATTAAAGGACGTTTAAAACTGACTTTGTTTCAGCATTATACTAATAATACGTAACTAAACGTTACAAGAAAATCAAGTGGACGGCAAAGGAAATGGAAAATATACAACATATAACAAAAACATAAATATATGGAATTACTGCCTGGAATGTGTCGCAGCTGCGCGCCGCAAGAACTTGTGCAGCGAGTTGTATGTCGATGGGACATTAAAACACCAGCAATGGGGAAAGCTCCGTTAATCGGTATTATCGATATATCTTAGGAACTTATTGGCAAGTTAAATAGTATTTTTTATTAAAATCACATGCAAAGTAAAACAGGACACAGAAGTCTTGGTTTTGTTTCAACTTTACGCTGTGCCTGTAAACTAATTTTATAAATAAAATTAGTTTTACAGTAATCTTTTTTTTTTTTTTTTATGGAAAAAGGACAAGGCAAACGAGCGTACGGGTCACCTGGCGGTGATCACCGCCGCCCACGACCCTGTGCAGCACCAGAGGTGCTACTGGTGCGTTGCCGGCCTTTGAAGTGGAGATAGACGCGCTTCTTGAAGGCACCCATATCGTACCGACCTGGAAACACTGACGCGGGTAGGCCATTCCACAGTTCGGTGGCGCGTGGAAGGAAATTTCTACGAAACCGCACAGTAGTGGAGTGCCACATATCCAGATGGTGTGGATGATATTTAAGTTTGTGACGTGCTGTGCGGTTAGAAAATTCGGCGGCAGGTAACAGGTCAAACAGTTCCTCAGAACACTCACCATGATAAATGCGATAGAGAACGCACAGCGAGGAGACGTCTCTACGCAGAGCCAAAGTGTCAAGCCTTTCACAGCTTACTGGGTCCTTAATGATTCGAACAGCTCTACGTTGTATGCGATCAAATGGGTCAAGCTGATACTGGGGTGCACCAGCCCAGAGATGAGAACAGTACTCCATGTGTGGCCGAACCTGGGCCCTATATAGGGCCAATCGGTGTTTTGGCGTGAAGTACCGTCTCGCTCTATTGATGACCCCCAGTTTCTTCGAGGCCAACTTGGCCTTGCTTTCCAGATGATCGCGATACTGGCAGTCATTCGAAACATTAAGGCCCAATATGCTGATACTGGGCGCGGCTGAAAGGGGAGTGTTCTGAAAGACTGGCGATACGATAAATGGGGTTTTTTTAGTGGTTAACGCGCAAACCTGTGTCTTTAGGGGGTTAAATTGGACCAGGTTCTTTTCACCCCATGAAGAGACATTCTCGAGGGATGCCTCAACAGAAGACACAAGTTTATTTCGGCTCTGTTCAGCGTTTTCCCGAGAAAGACTTGCGCGGCCGGAGTAAACAGCGTCCACCGTGCTGTCATCTGCATAGCAATGAATGCTAGAATCTTCCAGCATGTCATTGATATGCAGAAGAAACAGCGTGGGGGACAGCACGCAGCCTTGGGGAACGCCTGCGTTCACGGGCATATGATTGGAGCAAAAACCGTCGACGGCGACCTTGATGCTGCGCCCAGTGAGAAAGCTGGCGATCCACCTGCATAAGTTCTCGGGAAGCCCATAGGATGGAAGTTTAGCAAGGAGCGCCCCATGCCACACTCGATCAAAGGCCTTCGCCATGTCCAAACTAACTGCCAGGCCCTCTCCCTTGCTTTCGATAGCCGCAGCCCAACAGTGGGTTAGGTAAACCAGAAGATCACCGGATGAGCGACCATGGCGGAAGCCATATTGGCGGTCGTTAATCAATCGGTGATCCTCTAGATAAACCAAGAGCTGGCTATTGATGATGCTCTCCATGACTTTTGAGAGCAGGGAGGTGATGGCAATAGGCCTGTAGTTAGATGGATCGGAACCATCGCCCTTTTTAGGGATCGGGTGGATAAGAGCGCTCTTCCATGAATCTGGGACTACGCCGACATACATACATCTACAAACTCACTTAATTTTTTACATATTTACACAATTTTAAGCTTACGAAGAAATCTTGAAAATGGTGATCTTAGAAAGATCAGAAGAAACATTACGTCAGCAATTGAAGTGACCGAATACTATACTATATTCCGGCGAGGCGAGTCTTCACAGTGAAAAGCAAAAGTAAGTGGATTATATTTTGTGAAATTTTGTATAAAATACGGAGTCTTGCAATCAACCCATCTACCTTGTATCTTCAAGCTCTTCTAGCGTAGGAAAAGTTCTCGATTCTCAGAATTTGGCAGAAAGTGAGGAACGGAGTGTCTTAACACTAGATTCCCTCTGCCAATCCTGCTCAGTGCGAATTAAAGAAACATTTCATTTTCATTGTATGATTTTTTACTGAAATTAATGAAATCTAGCGTAATAAAAACATATACATAAAATTATTCACGTAACTTTTATAAATAAATATAACTATGCAATCGAAACTATCAAATAACCGACCAATAAGTATTATCATTACTATAGATTACTGTATTGAAATGTTTAAAGACATTAAACAAAAGCTATTTGGTTTTGTCGATGAGGACAAATAAAATTAAATTAAATGGAAAATGTCAACTTTATTATATTATTTATCAATAAATATAACATACTAGTGGACCCGCCGGCGGCTACGCCCGCTTAAACTATACGAATATTTATTAAATGTATTTATGAAATTATTTTCAATTTTCAATAGAGAGATGCGTTAAGCAAGCTCATTTTGGGTGACGTTTTCTAACAACATACTTTGCAAATCCTTTCTTAGCAACGGTCGCTTAGTTATTAACATGGCGGAATAAATTTCATGTTAAATTAATAAGTATTTTAATATATTGGTATATATCGACTATATTACAAATATCAAAATGTCCCGAGACCCTCAAGTATGTCTATATGAGTATTTTATCACAATTAAATTAGCGGTTTGGCCCTGATTGCGTAAAAAACAGACAGACAGACAGAGTTACTTTCGAGTTTATAATATAGGTATGGATTCTATATGATTCTTCTATAAAATTCAATTTCACATATAGCTGTGTATAAGTTATTTCAAAATACAAAAGCCGAAGATAACTTCGACAGAGGGGATTTTAAATTCCGGCGTGAAGTTTGTATCTAGACAAGCAATAAGGCTAGAAAAACAAGGCTGGGGCGCAACAGCAGTTGCTCTACGTTCTGTATATATATATATATATATATATATATATATATCTTAATAACATCTTATATATATGTATATATATATATAATATGTTAACGTGTCAATTTGTCTTATTTTATATTGAAATATTGAACAATGAGATAATAATGAAGCGTTAAACTATTAAATTTTTTATTGAAA
The DNA here is from genome assembly GCA_013403645.1 of Heliconius nattereri. Lineage (NCBI taxonomy): Eukaryota > Metazoa > Arthropoda > Insecta > Lepidoptera > Nymphalidae > Heliconius > Heliconius nattereri. The sequence continues at coordinate 1,320,275 of JAAIXI010000240.1, forward strand.
TAGATACCATTTATTGTTGTAAAAATGTTGACAACTGTCTTAAGATTTTAATTAAAAAAAAATTACATCGTCAGCTTTAAAAAAAAAGTGAACGAAGCAAACAGAGGACGAAGCTCTAGTTTGAAATATTAAATGTTTATCCAGTTAAAAAAATATATAAAAAAGAAAAACATAATTATACTAAGTAAAAAGTTAAAAGACCTTTTTACGTAACTGAAACCGACAAGAGAAAATAAACAATGCACATTTAATTGAAAAATAAAACGCGGCCATTAATGCTTCAATCGAGTATATAATAAATATCATAACAAGTAAAACACGCAACTAAAACCGTAAAACTCGGCAGAAACGTAAAAATCACAGGCTTTTAGTTTCAAATTTAAATTCGCCATATTCAATTTATTTTCGAGTTCCCGATATACTCCGTTCAGCACAATGGAGAAGGAGCATTAGGAAATTGAACAATTTATTTCATATGATCCAAGCATTCCGCTCGTAGCATTTACTGAACAAAACCAGCGGCCGATTCGTTGTTTGTACGGAAGTAGTTTTTAATTACTAACTTTTCAGAGCAACTTGTCGGTCCGTGGGACGTGATATGAGTATATAATACGTTATTTTATGTTTTCAGGTCATATTTGTTTTTCCAAGCTGGATTATATTATATAAGCCAATTGTGTTGTAAATATATATGAGAATGTAAATACGCGATGGTTAAGACAATCCTTTTGTATTCAATTCAGATATTAACGTCCATATTTATAAATCGCTCTCAAGTTTAATATCGGTTTTGAGATTCCGTCCTATTCCATAGATATAATTTATAAATGGAAACGGTATCTCAAGATCGATCTCAGACTTAAGAGCGACTTATGCCTAAGTTTTCTTTTATGGGCCTAAGTTTTCTTTTAAGCCATATAACTATAACGCTAATATTGAGGCCAGCTTCGCCCTGGAGTCAAGGCAAAAGCACGGCGTTGATTTACACCACTCAACACGGAATGCCATATTTTCTTCAGACTACATAGTGAAGCTAAAAAATGTATTTTTAATTTTTTAACCATAACATCTCACAAGCAAAGATAGAAAGAAGAATAAAAAGAAAGTGTACTTTGCTGATCTGAAATGAAAAGAACAGAAAACAAAGAACTATTAAATATTACGAATTGATTTGATGGTATTTTATATATTAACGTTAGAAGAATTTCGATAGAATTCGTTAAGTATAGCTTTGCTGGGTTTAATTTAAACATTTACTCTCGTTGGGTTTTTAATTCAAACTTTAAATAATAATTATAATTAAAAAACAATGCATTAAACCTTCTTCATAAGTCACTTTGATGCCAACATTTAGATAGTAATAAATATGAAGGTCAACTCTACATAACATGAATATCAGGTCTACCACATTACAAGACGTTTTTTGGCGAATTTCGTCAGTTACCCAAATTAAGTAATTATCAACATGAATGGGTGACGCATACGTCATAGGTTATCGAGGGGAATGTTCTACTGACATTAATGATAAGTGATTACAATTTGAAGTGACATCATACACTTTATGCTGAGGAATTTGGAAATGCATAATAATATCATTTTTTTGCTTCACGCTGTATCCCGCGCAGGGTAGGCAGAGGGAGCCCAATATTAAGGAACTCTACTCCTTCTTCCCTCTTTTCCCCGAATTCTGGAGCATCATCATCATAGCGTTGTGATAGATGGGACTAAACGTCGCTCCTTGCGTCAACTCCAGGCCGCAGAAATAAAAATATGAAATATAGTATAAGCCTCATAGTAATATTAATATGTATAATATATATCATTTAAATCAGTGTCCAGCAGTGGACCAAAAAAGGCTGATTTGATTGATTGATTGATATCATTTAAATTCCCAAATAAAACATGAGACAAATTGATTACATAAAAATCAAATAAAACCCAATATAAACGCATTTTAATAAGCGTGGAATTTCCACACCATTGTATAAAGCACGTGGACTTGAAAGCTAATTGTGTTCTAATCGTCTCCCACTCCGGGCTTCAATAGTAATTCATTAAATAAGCATTTTTAGGGTCCCGCATCTCAATAGGCAAAAATGGAACGTTTCTAGGATCCCTTTGTTTGTATCCGTGGCTGTCTGTCAAAATTATATAATTTATAGGTATTTCACAGAAAAAAATCCTTACAAGCTCACAATTGTTGTTCATTTCACAGAAAATGAGTGCTTACACCTGCATTTGTTAACTTTATAACAGTTGTAGTGTCGTGTCGTACAAACCTGAAATTGATACGGAACCATCGATGTGCGAGTCCGTCTCGCACTTGGCCAGATTTTTTTGACAAGAGCTCATTGTTTATTATTCAACAATCGGTACAACGTTTTAATAAAGCAATTCAATATTCCTGCCGCGACGTCGGAACCGAACGTAATTCACACTCGTATTGACGTATCCTATCCTCGCTAATCCTAATAGTTTATGTACGACTTACTTTAATACATCCTTGGACTGACTGACTGACTCATTGCCACGTCGGACGCTAGCTTTATACGGTGCTATGTTTTTTATTGATCGACAGTGGGACACCAGTCCTAGATCCTTACTTAGCTATGGAATAATTGTATTATAATATATTAACATAGCTTAACATATCTGGATAATGCTAAGAATGTTTTTATGGTCAGTCCTTCAGACACTAACGACCCTTCTTCACAAATTCCTTAGGTACAAAATTATTTTGAATATTTAATATTCAACTTACGTCAAATATAAATTACGTCAAATGTCAACGTCAGTTGAATATTTAATGTAACACAATACAGGCACACGAATTCGATTACTGTCATTGCCGATAATATATTGGACAACTATTGTATATGTTAAATACTTTTTTAGAAAACATAAAATATTATACATGCCCTTCAATATCTTTGGCTTATGAAAACCATTAAATTCAATGTTAATATAGCTAAAGCAAACAAAAATCCTCTTATTTATCTAATATTATAGCTTAATATTCTCATAAATATACATGAAACAATCCACAATTCAAATGTATACGTTGTAAATAACTAAATATATTAGATACGACGATAGAAATTATAACATACCAGTAGCAAATGCGCCTGCAATATGCAAGAGCGCGAATGCAATCTGAAACAATGTTAATAATATGCAAAATAAATCATATAGTAATCAAACAATAGTGCCACTAACGCAGAACTCGCACTATATTAAATCAAAATATTCTTTATTCGATTAAATTATTACAAGTACTTTTGAATTGTCAAGTTATATACAAATGTCAGTATTGTCAGTCCTACATGAATCTTCAGCTCAGTAGGCAGTTCTGTTGAGAAGAACCGGCAAAAAACTCAACAGTCGCTGTTTTTAATATATAGTTTACAATCTTCTTTCTATATATATATAAAAAGACTTGTCCTCACTGGACTTGGACTGAGGTAAGACGCACGCACAGCCTTAACCGCTGATGGTAGCAACGTGAAATTTGGACAGATGCTTACTTTCGTAATCTGGACATTCACTAAGAAGGGATTTTGAAAAATTTTAACCCTAAAGGGGCAAATAGTGGTCGAAAGTTTGTATGGAAAAAAATGAAATCGGCACCGATATTTATAAAATTTGAAATTTAGGTTTTTAAATGTATTTAATTTAACATATGTTTCATGGTTTTCTAGAATTCTTCCTCTAATGGTGTAAATAAGGGGTTGAAAGTTTGTATGGAAAACTCTATAAAATGCCACAATTGAACACATGTTTCTAGGTTTATAAGAATTCACCCCTAAATGCAAGCGAAGCAAGCGAAGCTGCGCGCGTTCGCTAGTAGATGTATAACCATCATAAGCTATTATAATTATAGTATGGCTTGAATAGTAAACTCTGCTAAATAATAAATTTCTAATAATTCTATTATTCTTTAAGTATAAAAAGTCTTTATATTTATAGAAAAAGAAGTGACTACCTTGCTTCATAGTATAATGTGAAAGTAAATGGATGAAGGTAAGTACATACACGAAAATTCAATTCACTAATTACAGCCAACTAATGTATGATATGGCCCGTTTATTTTGAGAGTGGTGTAAGTCCATTTTCTTTTGTTTCGAGAAAATTAAAGGTTAGTATATTTGTTGATTTAAAAATATAGGCAAATCATATGAGGTCTGGCATTGTTTCTATTGTTTTATCAACATTTAATTTGTTTATATAAATTTGTTTTTGGCTAATTAGACTACGATAACACATATTTATGTGCTGTAAATGGACTTACACCACTTTCAAAATTAGACAATTGTACAAAACGTTTAATTTCAATTTTGAAAATTCAAATATCGCTTAAAATATACTTCATTTTAGTATAATTTTGTTTACAAATACGCATAACAACACATAAAAATTTTATTTTAGACGGCAATTATATTGTCAATACTAGATACTGATTACAAGAATTAACTTATTCTCTGCATGTGGTAGTGTTTCAAAATATGCATGATGCACCGGAGCTATATAGGGTAGTAGATGCTTCATGTCTTTATATTTTTCGTACGTAATAGGTCTAGGCTACATTTTATTTAAAAATTCAACTCCTAAATAATATAAAATTAGGAAAATCGTAATAAGATTGCGGATTTTCTGCAAAAAGATGGCGCTACTATTATTTTTGCTGTTACTGGGCAAAGATACGGAGTCATACAGCCTTGTCGTATTTATTTTCTTCTCACAGGTTATGCGCTAACATTTTCTAATACATTTCTCTAATTTTTTATTATGTATCTTTTAACTTACGAATAGTGGAAACACGGAGGGGAAACAATGCAAATCTTCCGCGGGTGAAGCCGCGGGACACAGCTAGTATAAAATAAATGAAAAATAACAAGACACGCATCCATCTGCTATGCCACCTACCTCTGTCAATTGGACTTACACCACTTTCATAATCGATGATTATGCAATTTCATTAACCGACCGATTTTAAGTTGTACAAAACATGGGATTTTTTTGAGAAATCAAACATGGACTAGTTATAAATAAAAAAAATACATTAAATTAAGCATGAATTACGTGATAACTCATTTTTTCTCGAAAATGGACTTACACCACTTTCAAAATAAACGGTCCATATATTACTATGGTAGCAATCACCATTTTGTATTTTCATAAAAGAATTTAAATAACTATAAAAGAATAAATAAAAATTTTAATATAAGAATATGATAAATAAAAAACTTTACAGATATATTTTTAAGCTCCCATTATTGTATTTTTTATTAAGTAAATTATAAAACAGAACGTATTTTAGAACCAACTATATTAATCGTAAAAGTGGATTTAAAAATGAAATCGTTAACAGCAAACGGCCATTGTCGCCACCGCAGACGTTATTTTAACAGCAGTTTCTTTACAGTTTAGACTATAAACCATAAAAAGTTGAAATACTCTTATATTATTATAAAGATATTTTAAATGTACTTTGCATTGGTCGTTAAAAGTATAATAATAGTTCGTTATTATTAACTAATTTCACTGAATTCGTAGCGAGGCTATATTTTATAATATATGTGTATTTTATATTTAAACTTCATATAACACGTATAGGAATGAACGATTTCACATAACGCCTCACGCATTCACGATATCTTAAGGGTCTAAGAGGCTATGCTGCTGCTGGTGCTGATGATATTTCCTTCTGTGGTAATGGTAAAAAGAAGATGATGGCACCCAATCGAGCTACTCCCGGCATTCCACATACCAGAGCAAATCTGGAAACATACGAATAGTAAAAAGACACTCTGTTCCCATTAAGCTACTTACGTTCCCCACTTTCCGCCAAATTCTTGAGGTTTTGCGTGTTGAGTGGTGGACTCAACACCGCACTTTGATTCGTAACCTTTAAATGAAAAAATAACTTAACGTTCCTTATAAGACATTTTATGAAGACATCCTTTTAATATGTTTTTATAACGACGTCTCAAAGATTGTAAGCCCGCATATGCCTTGAGACCAGTAATTATATCTTTATTAAGTTGACATAAAGAGATTGAGAGCATTTTAAATTCTCTTAGGCATAGTAGTCTCATTGTTCTTAATTTCAAAGAACACACAGCTTCATTTCATTTGACGGTTAACAGACTCTTAGAAGTATTTAGAGCGTAAATTAAATGATTTTGTTTTATGGAAATCTCTACCTACTTATATATATATATTTTTTGTTTGGTGTTTGTATATGGAATATATATGAGAAAAATTGTTTTGGGGGTATTTGACAATGTAATTTAGTTTTTAAATGTTTTGTTTGTTTGTCTGTGCGTTTGTTCACGCTAATCTCAGAAACGGCTTATATGATTTAAATGCCATTTTGACTATTTCCTAAGTCCGTTAAACATATAGTGTTTATTTTATTGCAATCTGTTCATAAATAAAGTAAATATTTCAATATAAATAAATGTACGCCATACTATTGGTACAAAATAGATGTTTTATTGAACTATCAGAACTACTATCAATCAATTCCATACAGATGAGAAACAGAAAATAAATAATTACGAAATACTTTACGGATCGCTAGTATTACATAAAAAGGGCTAGACATAACAAGCCTAATTGCCTTTGAGAAATATAATAAAATATAAGATTTTAGAGCTAAGGTTTTTAAATTATATGTTTTAAGATGAATAATTTCATAGCTTTAAGTTACAGGTTTCGGTGTAATTAGACATAATTGTACCAAATAAATATTCATTATATAAATATTTCCCGAAGAAAATTTGCCCATGTTCTTACATTATTAAGGCCAGTCGTGTACGCACTAAGTGTGACTGTAAATGCGACTGGTTATGGGTTCGATCCCCAATAGAGGAAATGAAATACGTATTTATCAGTGAAATCCGCCATTCAATACGCAAAGTCCTCCAGATTTCGGCGGAGTGTCTTAACACTAAGTTCCCTCTGCCTATCCTTTGTATGCTGTGTGGGATACAGCGTGAATTGCAATGGCTTTAAGTAACTTAATGACTACATCAAATAGTTATGCCAACTTGTGTAAGATACCAAAGCAATTGATCAAATCGACCCGTTGATTGGACATAAATTGAAAGTTGAAAGCAGACCATTTAATAACTATTGCAGTTAACATTGTATGAATAACAATCTATATGAAAATTGAAATTTATAGTAATATACAAAAAAAAAGGAATATAACGACATAATTAAAGTTTATAAATAGTCACACGCATACGTTTACATATTTTATTTATTTTTAAAATAAAGTGCTTAATAAACTTAATAAAATTAATTGAATATGTTCAATTTAGTTTAATTATATATTAGAAATGATAAAAAAATTAAAAAAATAAAAAATAATAGCTTTAGACTCTAGTATCTTAAATACCACTCTATGTTTTAAATTAAAAAAAATATTTTATATATTTTTTTGCACAAATATATAATACTAGCGGACGCGCGCAGCTTCGCTTGCTTATTTAGGGGTGAATTCTAATAAACCATGAAACATGTGTTCAATGAAATATTTTTAAGAGTCTGAATTTCAAATTTTATAAAAATTGGTGCCGATTTTAAAAAAATCTATACAAACTTTCAACCCCTTATTTGCACCCTTAGGGAGAGAATTCTACAAAACGATGAAACACGTGTTCAATTAAATACTTTTAAAAATCTAAATTTCAAATTTTATAAAAATCGGTGCCGATTTAATTTTTTTTCATACAAACATTCAACCCCTATTTCACCCCTTTAAGGTTACAATTTTTCAAAACCCCTTCTTAGTGGATGTCCAGATTACGAAAGTAAACATCTGTCCAAATTTCACGTTTCTATAATTAGCGGTTACGGCCGTACGTGCGTCTTACCTCAGTCAGTGAGGACAAGTCCTTTTATATATATAGATTAATTATTTGATTTCTCTATAACAAAACTTACAATTATTAATACGTATTACGTGATTGCTCTCGTTAAACATTTCTCAGTAAAACGGTCAATAGTTTACTTTACAAATAAATACTACGATCGGTGGCGAGACTGTACGGAACGTGCCTCCAATTTGTTTGTTTCTGTTAACAGTAAGCACAGTGTTATTACAACTTAAATATTAAATTAAACTTTCTAAAGTAAGAACCATGGTGTATTACATTGTTTAGAGTTATTTCTATATCATATATGTATAGCAGACATAGGAAACTTATTGTTAAAACACTCCGTTCCCCGTACATCGCCTAATTTTCGCAGCATTGTGTGCTGTGTGGCAGAAATTCACTACCACGCATTATCTTCTTACCAGAGCAAAGTAATCGAAATACTCATTTCCCTAAGTGGGAATCGAATCCACAATAGTCGTGTTTACAGTCAGACACTGCGATACTCAGTCATGAGGGCCGCAATTGATATTAATTATACCTAATAAGTATCTTTAGGATTAAGGCCATTGTGCCGCATCCAACAAGTTTCCCGTTCGGGCGGAGAACAGAAAAGAAGTGTCTGGACACTTGATTCTCTCTGCTTATCGTCCGATTCGAGCAAAATAACAACAATTTGATGTAATAAAAAATGCCAGATAAAGCTGAAATCGCTGTACCATTAATGTCCCTCTGCTTTTTTAGAATACGACGAGTAATCTCTAAAATCACAATTTTAAAGATGAGCTTTAATTGTTATTTTTAGAGAAATGGAATAAACGTAAAAAGTTGTAAGCAAAACAATCAATAGCTTATCTAATAATTATCTGCATATATAATCGTAATAAAAAAATAAATGATACAAAGTCCTTATAATAAAGCAAGCATATGACATACATTCCAGGACATCCAATAATATTCGCTTAAAAACGTTTCATCCCCAAGATGGAACTATTTCCATCAAAACTAATCCATAGAAAACTATTTGATCTAACAATAAATTCAACTGAAGACAGCACTTGTGGCGGAACCAATCATCGATTAACTCGTAACCTGAATACCCGGAACCGGAGACCGACAAAATGAGTGTCTTGTGTCCCAAAATAAATCCTGGAAATTGTATTATTGATTTAGAAATAGATTTAGTGACAGGATAGGCAGAGGGAGTCTAGTGTTAAGACACTTCGCTTCCCATTTCCTACCGAATTCTGAAGGCATTGTGTGTTGGCAGAACTCGACGCTGATCTTTGCCTCAACGCTAGAGGGAAGAAATGAAAATATAAAAAAAATCATTTCCTCGAGTGGTAATCGAACTCGTAACCTATCTCGTTCAAATGTGCTTGTAACGCACACAATGTCTCGAGGATTGTGGAGTGTGGAAAGTGGAGAATGGAATTTCTTGACATTAGATTTCCTCTGATCCTTGGAAAACTAGAAAAAGCAGGTGTAATATAATACGCAATGACCATTGAAAACATAGATTTACATTAAAGATTTTTACTTAAAGAAATATACCTGCAACCTGATTCCTACTTACTATTTACTCTGTGATTATAGATTCGAATCCCATCAAAATTAAAAATAGTTTTGTAATAACAAATGCTAATTTTCTCATAGTATAACAAAACAAAAGGGTTTAATAAGAACAGCACTAATAACACTGTAAACGAGTTTCCAATTAGTCACTACGTCACCTTGGATACAATTGTAATTTCATCACCTTCGAACACAATACCACGAGAGCTCTCCAATAATTTGCAATTGGACGTGAAGCCTTTTGTATAGGCAAATCTAGGTGAGCCGTGGAACTACCGCTGTTTTCAATAAATTGTATATTTATTTGCTCTTAATAAGTGAGGGTAAATACGATTTAAATTTTCATTTCTTTGTATGAGTTTATTATTAAAATAGTAATTGATTTTATAAAATCAACTGATAATTCGTGCTATTTGAATTCTATTATGATTTAGTAATAGGCGATTAGGAATACTGAAAGAGGAATATTGACAGGGGCACATGTCTGTATCTGAAAACGAACGAGATGGTTGTGTGGGTTCGATTCCCACTTGGGATAATGGATGTACTTTGATATTTTTGTTCTGGTGACAATACAAAGTACAGCGTTGAGCTCCACCTCACCTCCGCCAACTTCTTAAGCGAATAGATTATTTTAACATAAGTGCTATATGCGAAATATGTCTTATTGTCTAATACAAACTGCCTCCAAAACAAGCAACAAGTATAAAATTAAATTTTAACATACTAAAGATACATACTAAAGAAGATACATTAAACTGAAAATAATAATTTAAGTAAGTTTAACAAAATGTTTATTATTTTTCATAAAGATATAATATGTATTTGTAAAATATTATAGTATTGTATAAGTACTGGAAAACAATATACAGCCAATAACGTGTGTTCCCAGCAACGCCTTTACTACAGTGTCCAACGAGTCAATAAAACCTAAGCTAGCTGGACTTAAAAGCTCCTTACGAGGAATCAAGTGGCAGATACAATGTAAACAACACTAGAAAAGCATACGGAACACTGTTCCTAGTGATAATTACATTTACATAGCTACCGTCGCTTTAGTGGAATAGACCTATAGTATGTCAGCCGTAAAAGTAATGCTTAAATATATTTACATATTCAATTGAGTAAAGTCTGCTTGTGTTTGCTGTGACAAATTACTTATTACTAATTTTATTGTTTGTAATAAAGTTAACTTAGCTTATCTTCCTTTATTTACGAAAGAATCGATATAACTTATATTTCAACAACTGCGATATATCATTATTATTCTACTATAAATCTTCTAAACTGACTTTAGCTAAAATTAATATTTACAAAATTTATCATTACCGGTGAGTATTCATTTCATTTGAAATCAAATATTGTTATGGAATAATTTAATTTTAAACACGGCCGTTAGCCCGAGCCACACTTTTATAGTTAAAGTTGAGCTAATTTTGTTGAGGAAGCGACAGAAAATACCGCAAGCTGTAACAATGAACACGTATTTTAAATTTTACGTGCCTTTACTCACTTGCCACCGACTGGCCTTTCAAATGCAGAATATAACAGATGAAAAATTTCTAGGAAACTTCATATCGACCATTGTGAGGAACGTCGACTGGGGCTGAGTTATTGGAAAATTGCGGTGTTAAATAAATTTTATTTTCCGCTGCATTCATAGTGTTCTGAAACAACGTAACTTGCGTACATGATTTATGTGTATGCACATATTTAAATCTTGAGGCCAGTCGTTCAGGGGCACAAGTATGTGGTATACGTGACAGGTTGCGAGTTCGATTTCCATTCGAGGAAATCCTGGACATTTTACGCACCAAATTCGTATATTTTCATCGTTTTACACTCACTATTTTTTACATATTTTTGTAATACATATTAAAAAAAAGAGAGAAAAATATATATTTAAGGGCTGTAATTCGCCCTTAATATACAGCCTGCTTCCATACAAGAGACATGATTTTTTATACCACGTTTTTAAAACCGTGATTCCGACTCACACTTAGCCGATTTTTTTTGTAATATTTATTGATATAAATATTATATGTGACATCAAACTAGCTATATTCCAAATAAAAAGTTAAAAACAACACGACACTAAGAACGTCCGTCAACGATATCAGATTCCTGTTTTATCTAGATCTACTAAATTAATTCTTGGTATATGTATACCATACCATAGAATACCACGTGGTTTGTGTAAGCTTCTCTTTTACTTGTAGCTTTTAACCATTATTGAATCAAGTGGTGGTACTGTAGGAGTATTTACTCCTTCTTCCTTACGAGTATGATAATTGAGGATAAAGGAAGGTGTTAAGCTCAGCCACTCAGCACATATTGTCTCGAATTCAGGAGGAAAGTAGAGCTTCACGCTATACTTGAGGTGTAAGGGCGGATAGGCAGAGGGAACCTACTGTTAAGACTCGCCGTTTCCCACGCAGCACTCTAATTTTGAAACATTACCTGTTGAGTGTTGGAACTCAAAATCACGCTTTATCTTCTTAGCTGAGCGAAAAAATGAAAATAATTAATTCCCCCGAATGAGAATCGAATCCGCATCTATCGGTTTTACAATCATATGGTATGCCACTGCGCTACGATGAACTCATGTAGAGAAAGGAATGTCAAAAATAGTATGTGTAGTACGGGATATTCCAATAGAAGCCAAGTTAACATAAATGCTCTAACAAACTAAGCTGTATTAAATAAATAATAGATACTTAACTTTATATAACCCATTCATTCAGTAGTATACGAGAATAAATTATATCTTATAGATGTATCTATCTATGAGATAACTAAAGTTATGTAACTTGCTGTATACAAATGCGAAAAAAAAAATCTTTTTTTTAGCTTCACACCTTTTTAGTATCCTGCCTTGAGTGGGAATCGAACACACAACCGTCACGCTGCCCCGTTACTCCACGACAGGCTTATATTATTTTATAATTTTTAAATAAAAGATGCTGATAAAAAACATGAAAAGCAGCCTCATAACACCAAAGGTCAGGAATCGAACTGAATCTTTTGAATACATTAATAATGTGCATATAAATATAGATTAAATATATTAAAAAAAAACATATTAAACATGTCCATTCAGACTTTTAACATAAAGTGGCATATTTTCAAAATTCATTTAATTAATATGTAAGTTATTGCAGAATAAATAATATCTATACTCGTATATTAAAACTAGCCTTCTAAGCATTTATACTAAAAAATTTAAATGTATTAATATTTAAAATACATAATTTATATGATAAGTAAATTGAATTTAATGTGAAAATTATTGAGATAACCTTACAAGCACTCGCTCCGATCGCGGCTGCATTTTTAAATTGAATCGATTGAATCTGGGTATAAATTAAAAACCCCAATTGGAATGCGTCGACACTATTCACGTTTCAAAACATACCTATTCGTATTAATTGAACTTCATACGTTACTGCCAATCAGGTGAGTTTATGAGCTTTAGGGTATGTGCACACTATCAACATTCTACATAAAAAACTTTACAACAAAAAGGTACCAAGGTGTAGTGAAGAGACACTCCGTTCTCCATTTTCCACCGTTTTCTGGAGGCATTGCGTGTCCAATGGTCCAATGGTGGAACTCAACGACACCATAGCGAAAATATGAAAATATTAATTATTTTAATTCCTCGAGTGGGAATCGAACCCACGACCCCCATATTTTATATTTGTTTCTTAGTTATTTCATTACTATGTATCAAAACTAAAGCTTCGAAAGCTGCACGTGCGAATGGTACTTAAGCACGAGCTGAAAAAAACATCACTAATATTAGAACGTATGGCGCAATTTCGACTCTACGCGTATAAGCGGAAGACTTGCTAGTTCCTGTTTCACGGTGGCCTTTTACAACGAGGAAAAGTCAAAGTGGCTGGATCTGAATGGGGAGAAGTGCTTAATGATGGTCTGATCTACGTGGTGGGTCGGGAAATGACGTATTTTTTTATATAATTATAAAAAATAGATGTATCATATAATCCTCCTTTCCAAGTTTAATGTTAATATAATGTCAATATAATAACGTTACATAGTTAGTTACTTATTATTTACTTACTTTAGCCACCGCTTCGATATCTTATTTCTATAATAACCGATTTTCGTTATATTATACACTATTAATACTATATATATTACGAAGCAAAAATTTAAAATCCAATCGCATGTCGAGCTCATGTTTTTTTTTTAGTTATTCAGCGAAGGCTGTATTTGTGCTTAATTTACTGTAACATTAACATGGAACCTTTAGGGTATTATAGAAACTTTTGGCTAATATCCCTTAAACTGTGTACTTCATATACTGTGTATATATTATGTATGTTTACTATAATAATCAGCTTCACGCTGTATCCCGCACGCAGCAGGGTAGGCAGAGGGAACCTAATGTTAAGACACTCCGTTCCGCACTGCCGATTCGGCCGATTTCTGGAGGTTTTGCGTGTTACGTGGCAGAGCTCATCAAAAATGGAAATATAAACGTAAATAAATATTTCTTTATTTACGTTTATATTTCCATTTCGGTTACAGTCACACCCTTGTGCCGCTGCCTCAACTGTACTTACTATAATACATGCTGTATATAGCAGGGGAGGCAGAGGGAACCTAGGTTTAAGACACTCTGTTCTCCAATGAACGACTGGCTTCTAAACTGAACTTTTACAATAAAAATATCAATCGATATACTATAAAAATAATACATATTTAATAAATTAATAGATACTAGTTTAAAACGAATGCCGCGAGCGCAACAATGAAGGGAATAAAGCCAAATTGTTAACTAATGTATATTCGTAGGTGTTAATTAATATTTCCGCATGCTGAATCCAATAACATGTTGAATGAGCCTACTAATATATGCTATATTATAATATATGTACATGTTTGCGGCCTAATTGCAAATTACTTTGATTAGTATAATATATATTAGTTGCTATATAATTTTAAATAAAAAATACAAAGGTTTAGGTTAAGTGCGAGTCGGATTCACCCACCGAGGTTCACTTGCCTTCCTTCAGGACTGTACGAGTATGTATCTCAATGGGAATAAAACTTAGAAAAGTTTACAAATTTGGCGAACTTACAACAAAAGCGAAGAAATGGAAGTATAAATTTAAATAAATATTTCATTTCCTCGAGTGGGAATCGAACTCACAGCCAGTCGATTTTACAGCGTCGAAAATAAGCTTCAAAGAGCTTTAAACGAAAACTTACAGCAATATTATTTCGTGGCAGTATATTTTCATATTATATTATAATATAGTACAAAAATACCGGTAGACCTCGTATATCTTTATCCGCAGGTGCAGTACGAACAGGTAACAGGGATTACCATAGCAATTTATCGGCTGTTCCCAGTTATTACCAGATTAATTGAAATATACGACGCCATAGCACACAATTAGCAGCAAGCATTTCAACAATTACCATCGATTCAATTAGTTTCAATATTTTATTTTTAGTGTGGAGTTGACTTTTGGTCAGTTCGTTTTTGTAATTCGGCCTTAATGTTTAATACATTGTGGTATTTATTACCTTTCAACTATTTTATAATACATTATAAAATAGATAAATTTATATCTAAGTAAATTACGGTTAAGATATTTAAAAAAATGTACGCATTTTTAACAGACATTACAATAAAAAAATAATAAATAATACGTGGGACAAAAATAATTATTTTTATTTCTTTTAAATTCACGTTGTACCTCCCGCACATAGCAAGAGTAGGCGGAGGAAACCTGGGAACCTAGTGTTAAGATACTGTGTTCCGATTTGAACGCTTCGGTTCCTCTCTTTACGCCGAATCTGGAAGCATTGCGTGATGAATCTTTGAGACTTTACCTCGTTACTAGAGTGAGAAAATTAAAACATTAAACATTTGATTTTCTCGAATGGAAATCGAATCCCTGCCTGTCGCTTTTACATTCACACGCATATGCTCCTCCGCCACGATTGGCCTCATTCAATTTAATGAATTTTATATTAATAACTAGTAGACCCGAACGCGGCTTCGCCCGCTTTAACTATTACTAACTACGAATATTTATTAAATATATTTATGAAATTATTTTCAGTTTTCAATAGAGAGACGCGTTAAGCAAACTCATTTATGTGACGTTTTATAACAAACAACTTTGCAAATCGTTGCTTAGCAATGGTCGCATAGCGACGGTTGTTATTATCATGGCGGAAGAAATTGCACGTCAAATTAATAAATATTTTAATATATTAGTATAAATCGACAATAATACAAATATGAAAAAAAAAGTATCCTATGTTCATCCCGAGACCCTCAAGTATCTCTAGATGAGTATTTTATCACAATTAAATTAGCGGTTTGGCCCTTATTGCGTAAAAGACAGACAGACAGACCGAGTTACTTTCGAATTTATAATATAGGTATGGATAATAGTTTCTATACTATAGAAAACATTACATAATTAATATATATCTATGGAACCTATAAAATAAATCCAACAAATGTGAATTTGTCGACATCATATAAACCTGTAATCGGTAATCGGCGTTAAGTAATTACTTGATTGTAAATACGACACCACGCCAGCATAAATTAGCTATATTTAACATCGAGTAACGGCTTTTAGTATTTTTTTATTATGATTGATAAAGTAAATAAATCCAATAAATCATCTTCACGCTGTATCCCGCACACAGCAGGGTAGGCAGAGGGAACCGAGTTTTATGACACTCCATTACCCACTTCCTGCCGAATTCTGGAGGCATTGCGTGTTCAGTACCAAAACTGAACGCCGCTCTTCGTCTCGACACCAGCGAGCGAAGAAGTGGAAATATAAACGTAAATAAATATTCCATTTCCTCAAGTGGGGATCGAACCCACTACCGTCGCGTTACAGTCACACCATTCTGCCTTTGCGCCTTTGCGTGATTGTTGGCACGCCAAATTAAAATATTTGCTATTTACTTAATATTTGTGTACTCATTGATTACACAGCTAGTTATATGATATAATATTTGTTTTTTTTATCAGTATGTATTTGTTTTTTAACATGTTAAATATTCTTTTAATATCTAGAACTATGTCAGTTCAGAAGAGACTAAACCTGATGGTTCTTGGTTCGATTGGAATGCAGCAGAAATTGTATAATTAAAGCGACTTTAAGCTGAGCTGAGAGCTGAGGAGCTAACACTTTTTTTAAGTGGAGAACGGAAGTATCCTAAGATTTAACACTAGATTCCCAAACTCCCCCCTGTATTCCCCTCGTGGGCCCATCATTTATAGCCCATTAATAATAAATTAATAAAATTTAAAGCGAAGTACCAAGATCTTGCCTATGTCCCAGAAATCACGTAGGCGATCGTTTATCACAGTAGAAATAGTTTGCACAATCTTCACATGTATATATATATATATATTGAACTTGTACTTATATTATACACACAATTATTAGCAAAACAATGGCACATCTGTATTTACAATAAGATATGACCCAAATACAAATATACGTAGGTACACTTTACGTATAATTTACGTACAAGTTACGTACAATTTACGTACAATTTACGTACAATTTACATAAAATAGTAGTATTCAACGAGTAGGTACCTAACTATACGCTATTAGAACTACTGAAGTGTTAATCGAGTGACGAAAATGTATATTAAACAGCATTGAACTGGAAGTAACTTTGATATCCTCTCCAATAATAATTAAGTCTAGTTCCAGAGAAGGTGACGAATTCATTGTAATTCTTAAATTTATAAAGACAATTTAGCTGGAATATGCTCAAATAAACGTACTTATATTAAAAATATTTTAATATCCATGATATTAGGCCAGCACAAGCTTGTGTCTGTAGTGCGACAGTTGTGGGCTCGATTCCCACTCAGGGGAATTAATTATTATTCAATAACAATGTATTTTCTTTGCTCTAGCACCAAGGCAAAAGTCCGGCGCTGAATACCACCATTGAAAAGGCAAAACCTCCAGAATTCAACGGGAAATGGACAATGGAGTGTCTTAACATTATGTTGCCTCAGCCTACCCTGCTATATAGAGATAAGGCTAATTTTTTTAGATATTTATTTATTTATTTTATTAATGATGCTAAAAGAAAAACCGTGAAGAATTTTATTTTAATATGCTTTTCGATCCACATTGAAACATCCACATTTTTTTTACTAAAACTTTTTTAAAATTCATAAATATCAACGTCAGAGTGTAAAAACACATCATAAATCATAATATATAATCTGATATATCATATGATATATAATAATATATATTATATATATATATATATATATATATATATATATATATATATATATATATATACAATATATANGAGACAGCGTGAAACTAAAAAAAGTTTAGTATTATCGAAATGGGAGAGGAAATATATGGAAATTTTAATTTTAATATATACATAACAAAGTTAAAACAGTCTAATAATAAGTCATTTGTTTCTAGAGTTAGTTATTGAAATATAAAAAATACATGAAATAAAAAATATTGATATTACAAACACAACGGATACGATACTATCTTTACTAATTGAGTTACCATATCAAAAACCGGACTTTTCATAAGATTTAGATTTTTATCTTTTCACTATACCCGAAATTTCTAAATTAATTAAAAATCGCACATGAGACATTGTTTATTAATATCATAGGATTACTTTAAATTAAAAAATAAGATATAAATTGAATATTTTATTAATAACATAAAAATAAATCAGCTTCACGCTGTATCGCGCACACAGCAGTGTAGGCAGAGGGAACCTAGCACCACTCTCTGCTGAATTCTGGAGGCATTGTGTGTTGAGTGGCAGAACTCAACGCCGCGCGTCGACACCAGAGCGTAGAATGGAAATATACACGTAAATAAATATTTCACTTCCTCGGGTGGGTATCGAACCCACAATTGTCGCGTTACAGTCACACCCTTGTGCCGCTAGGCCACATTGGCCTCTAATATTTTACTAATGTTTATAAGATATGCCGTTCAAAACTCCTATGACCTACATGTCATATGTCACAAAACGACTATTTAATTTGTTACCTTATATTTATATTAAATTTAAATTTCAAAGTTAGACCTACTTTACTAAATACCGGTAAACATATGATTTTACAAATAAACATTATTTAAATTTTCTTGTAGAACTCATTTTTAAAAATCGTTTCTCATATCTAATATTTATGCCACGTTCACAAATTATGCTATCAAAGAATGCTATATATACAATACTAGTGGACCCGAACGCGGCTTCGCCCGCTTGAACTATATGAATATTTATTAAATATATTTATGAAATTATTTTCAGTTTTCAATAGAGAGATGCGTTAAGCAAGCTCATTCTGGGTGACATTTTCTAACAACAAACTTTGAAATCGTTGCTTAGCAACGATCGCTTAGCGACGGTTGTTATTAACATGGCGGAATAAATTGCATGTCAAATTCATAAGTATTTGAATATATTGGCATATATCGATAATACTACAATATGAGAAAAAAAGTATCCTATGTTCATCCCGAGACCCTCAAGTATCTCTATATGAGTATTTTATCACAATTAAATTAGTGGTTTGGGCCTGATTGCGTAAAAGACAGAAAGACAGACAGACAGACAGACAGACAGACAGACAGACAGACAGAGCTACTTTCGAATTTATAATATGGATAAGTAATTCCCCAACTTTAAGCCATCTGCGACAACTCTATTCTCAATCTCTTTTCAATTACGCAACTGTGCCCATAGACCGTGCTTAATATAACAAATTTACTTTTTATTTCAATATAAGATGGGAAAATTCCAATTTGGGCATGCAAAGCATTTTGCACGATGCCCAATTGTTAAGCGGAATTGTTTTGATCGATCAGTGAAACCTATACACGGAATACTCGTCAGTGTTTACCAAACAATAGAGACCACAATAGCGTTCGTCAATAACCGTTACTGAAACGTTTGTGTACTTCACTTTGGTAATTTATCGCCTGGGCGCGTTCCGAAAATGGTTTGGAAACAAAAGAATAGCCGGATGGTGTCGGCGTCCATGCAGCATTCCGCTGTGAGTGTTCGCTAAATCGACTGACGATTAAAATTGTATTATTTAACGATACATATTGGTGGTGTTAACAAAGAAATATGTACATTTCTTTCACTTTTTAGGGTTCCGTACCCCAATAGATAAAACAGAACCCTTGTAGGAGCACATAGATGTGCGTCTGTCCGACTGTCAAGGCCCAATTAAATTAATATCAAACATTCACATCTATGATCCCTAGTGATAATTTCACAGGTGTACTTAAACACCTGTGAAATTACCAGTGCCTTATTTCTGTTATACTTCTTACTCTGCAAAACATGAAAGATGCGTACTTATAAAAAATGTTAAGAATCTTGATTCTTTTTTCACATGCATAAACCGGCTCCTCGGAAACATGGAGATCGGATTGCATGGTTCTTCTTTCGTATGAAAGCTGATATTATATAATAGAATTGGCCACTATATTGGCGTTTTATTATAGTATATTCAAGATTGTATGGAGTCCGTCGTGGCCCAAGGGCACAACGTGTGACTATAAGCGCGACAGGTTATGGATTCGATTTTCACTTGAGGAAATTAGATATTTAATTAATTTCTTCGCCCTGGTGTCGAAACAAATAGTAGAAAACGGAAGCAGAACGAATACAACGTGAACAGAAATAGAAACTAAAAAAGAAGGTAAAGACATAGATTATATACTAAAAAAACTTATCAATACATTTATCGAGCGTATCTTTCCATTTTAATTATAACTGACTTAGATTAATTATAGGCGAGCTTTGTTTGAGGGGGACCGCCGCGCGCCGGACCGCTGCTTAACGATGTGCGACTTGCGGAGTTGGCTGGCAGGAATCTAAGTCGACGAAACAAATGGATCATTCATATAGATTAAATATCCTTGTTAAAGCATGTAGCTGTAATGACACATACAAAAATACTAGTGTTCAGACACTCCATTTTGCCTCGCCGCACTTTGCCTCAATACCAGAGCGCAAAAATGAAAATATTAAAAAAAGCATTTCCTCGAGGAGGAATCGAACCTACAATCTATTGCGTTTACATACCCACTTTGTGATCCTACTGACAATATATGTATCTAGTTTTAATATTTGTAGTCACCGAGCCCGCATAGCTCCTCGGGCCATTCTGTCAGAGCGAGGTCGGCTTAAAAGATAACAATAAACAATGCATCTTATACCTTATCCCGTCATCGTTCTACCCCGCATACTTGTTGTCTAACTGGTATTACTGGAATACTATACTATAAATTTTATGCTATTCTACTACATTTAAGTTTTAGAAAAAAACTTTAAATTTCCTTTCTCTGGTAACGAGGCAAATCGCGGCATTGAATTCCGCCACTCAATAAGCAATGCCTTCAGAATTTAACGGAGGGTACGAAACGGAAGTTTCGGAATGGGAACACCACGTCCCCAAGTTCCCTACGGGTAGATAGGGAACTTGGGAACGTGGTGTTCCCGTTGCTAGGCTAACTGCTGTAACTATAGTGTCTAATTCGTGGTACACATCACTAAAATAATTAAATCAGCTGTACAAACAACTATAATACTGTCTGTCAATATTGGATTGTCTTTTTGTAACAAGGTCGACAATTGTTTTGTACACAAATTAAAAACTCCGTTCTTGAACTTGATACAACGTACGCTTACAATTGACTTTAATTAGGTTATATACGTTCATATTACATTAAATATACGGATAATGTCGCTTATCAGTAGATATGTAGTGCTCTTAGGGTTCCGTACGTTAAAAGAAGAAAAATGAATGAACCCTTATAGGATCTCTTTGTTGTCCGTGTGTTCATCTGTCAAGACCATTTATCTCGAGATCACGTGGAGGTATTAGACAGAAATGAATATCATATACTGAGCGACTGCTAAATACAAAAAATAAAATACAAATATATAAAATACAAAAACTGTGCTCCCAGGGAGTCCTGGGAGTACAGTTTTTGTATTTTATATGAATTTGCTGCGTTATACGAAGCCTAAGAGTTTAAATAAAAGAATATTCCCCTGGATCAACAGTTATGAAATTTGGCACGAAGTGAGAACTTGCAGATAGCTTGCAAATAATGGAAATTTAAAAAAAAAATACAGTAAATACATAATTTGTAATAAAACTATTACAAATTTATAATAATAGTATAATAGTAGTTTCAAAGATAACTCAATATGTCAACTTTTATAAGTTGTACTTCCCCTTGAAGTACAATCCTAAAACTGATACGGAACTCTCCTTAGGCGAGTCTGGCTCACACTTAAGCAATTTTTTTATTATAAATTAACATAGAAAGAAAAAATAAGCTTAAGAAGTTCAGCCTAGTTAAGTTTGGATAAAGTTCATAACGCGATAGATCCAAAGCTCCGCAAAACGGATATGGCTCAAAAAATCTTGGTATCATCCAATGTTTCTCTGACAGACAGAGGAACAAACAAGAGAATAAAGACGAGAGTCCCATTTTTTAAAACCGATTTATACAACGTAAAAATATAAACAAAAACATAACAAATGCAAACTTATTTATAACTATTACTTTTATCGTTAAGGGTGAATGTTCAGATTGAAATGCAACCCGAAGCCGACCTGCACTCGTAACAATCGATCAAGGGCGTTATTTTATTGATCCACTAGTTTCGGGCATGCAAGGTGCGCCAGAGACGGCCACGATGCACTACATTCCTCCAAGAGGTACGGGAGGGATTATTAACTTCCCAACTCACCTTTTCCCGTCGAAACACTGAAAAATAATAAACACTTAACACATGTTTTTTGTCACACACACACGACCAAATCTTTTGTTTTACATCCCTTCCGTATTATACTACCGAAATACACGAGCGTGTTTCTAGAGTTTACAAAGCAAACTAGTTCTGGTGGTCGGCTTGTTCGTCCGGCGCGGAATGCTATTGTTTTTGTCCCTGTCACACATATACCATTATGTATGTTGTCTCTCTCGTTTAGAAAGGCGCCAATGCGCGGGCGCCGACTTCTTCCTCTGGGATGAGATTCAACAAAACAAAAGCTCTATTGAAATAAGTTACTGGTAATGCCTCAGGTGGTTAAGAACTGTGATTTTGATTTTACTACAAATGGGCAAATACAATGATTTTTCAATTTTAATAAACAATTATACTTCTAATGTAAGATGCTTCTTTTAGATAATAAGTTATATTAATTAGGCATTAATAACTAAAAGTAAGTTAATAATAATATTTTTAGAATAAAAAAATGCGCAAGAGCTTTTCAAGCTGTCTCTTTAAAGCGTCAGCGCGCGGAGGCGTACATCAGTCCACACTTCGTATTTATTTTAATAACGACCCGAACTCCGAATTCCTTTCCTCTTAAAACGTTTAACTTGTTATTTAATTCTATCTTCACTGTTTTGAATTTACATTTTTTAGTAGCTACAGTTTTAATAATTCCAAATATATATTTTTTTATCAGCTACACGTTGTATCCTGCACACAGCAGGGCGGGCAGAGGGAACAATAGGTAGTTTTAAGACACTCTGTTACACGGCAACGGCACGCAAAACACGGCATTTAGTTCCGCCACTTAACACGCAATACCTCCAGAATCTATCAGAAAGTGGGGAACGGAGTGTCTTTACACTAGAATCTCAGTTTGTACGTAACTATCCTGCTATAAGCGCGATACAATGTGAATTGCCATATGTGTATATAGGTAAACATTTCCAAGCAATAAATTGTAATATTTTTATTATATTTTATTCATGATTTATATCATAAACACTGAATGAAATTACAATAAAAAAAACAGCTACATTTATAATGGCAGTCCATCTCAAAACCGGTGTACTCATATGATTCGCGTGATAACTCGTGTTTGAATCACAGTTGTTCACTTTTAAAAGAATTTTCATTACTTTCAATGGAAAACCGAGTGTTATTTTAATCATTTCGGAAATGTTTAACATAAAGAAAATGACAGCAATTTAATAGATTAATGTATTTTTAAATAAAAAAAATATTAAAAACAGAAAATTTTCGTTCAAAAAAGTTGGTTATTTATAACATGAAATTAAAAATAAATCAAATCAGCTTCACGCTGTATCTCGCACTCAGCAGATAGGCAGAGGGAACCTAATGTTAAGGAACTTCGTTCCCCATTTTTATTATGACATTAGCAAAGAAAAAATAAAGGTATCAAGTAATAAAATACTTTTAAAAAATAAGAGCCTAACAAAATAACCAGAGAGAGCTTAAAGTTCCTATTAAGTATAATTCCTGAAATTCCAAGAAAAATTTAATTCGTTAATTTTATTTGAAAAGTAATAACAAAAAGTTCATGGTAATAGAGAAATGTTAAAATAGATATACGTTTTGACAATGGACTATCATAATTTATGAACATTTTTTTTTATTTTCTCCCTATGGTATATAAAACGGCGGCGTTGACCACCGCAAACTCTAGCGAAAACTACTACTATGTGCTGGACAACGCGTGAAGTTAAAAAACCGAATAAGTGTGAGTGGGACTCGCGCACGAAATGTTCCATACTCTTAATTATTAGCATTTGTGATTATAGCTGAAATAGAAATATATCATCTGAAAAAAAATCAACTGCCTATCGCGGTTCATGAAGGTTTATCTAGTGACAAACGGACAGACAGAGAGCGGAGTCTTAGTAATAAGATCCCATTTTACCCTTTGGTTACCCTAAAAATTGAAAACTGTATTCACAATCTATTCTTTAGTATATGAAAGCATAAACATCTATATACAACATAAGTAAAAGCTCAGCTCAGTTCTCATAATAAATCATTATAAAAATTGAAAGCTTAACCTTATCTTACAAAAAAGCAACCTATCATATCCTACTAATGAATAAATATAATGCAATTATTTCCTTCGATTTCCGGAGATTTTTTTTTATAAGATTTATGACATTCCGCGTATCTTCATTCTTGTTCTATCATTTATCTCACATTTAATTTAGAATCGAGTTCTTGAGCTACATTCCGTACAGGTGAACGGAAACTAGGGTTTATTGCTTCGATAAAACAAAATATAAATTATGAATTACTAAGAAAACAACTTTTTACTAACTCCTAATGGCTCTCACGTTGTAGATGTCGTTAAACTAAAGAGATTTTATCTAAATTTTGTTTTACTTTTAGTGTGTATTTAATTCCGTAGTCAACGAATTAGGGTAGGTATATTTAACGAGAACTTATTTTTTATTTATAAATGGCAGTTTACACTATTATGAGATAGTACAAGTAGATTCATTAAAATTACTATATTCCCAGTTAATTAGTGCGTAGACGATCGAATTAAGCTTTTAATTTTAATCTTTTCTATTTATTTTTCAGATTCCCGCTGTAAGTCACGCAGTCTAAACTCATCTTTAAAATTTACAATTTTTTTTATCTTCTCATCTACAATTAGATACGTATGTACCTATCTACAGTTTTTTTAGACCAGGAACCTATATTCAATTTAAATTAAAATTCAAAACATTCTTTATTCAAATAAACTATAAAATCTTTTGAATCGTTAATGTACATGTCACCAAAAAGCTACCACCTGTTCGGAAGGCAGTTCTGCTGAGAAGAGCCGACAAGAAACTCAACAGTTGCTCTTTTCAAAGTCAATGGTATATTTTAGTATTACATTAGCTGGCAGCTATCCTGCACGACATTCAATAGACATTAATTCCATACATGTTTATCCTCTAAATATTCTTGAACAGTGTACTTGTTTTTTTACAGATATTTTAAATTTTGTAAGTGGCAAACTAAGAATACACTGCGGAATTTTATTATATACACGTATACTCAACCTCATAAAAGATTTATTAACTTTTTGAAGGCGAAAACTTGGAGTAACAATCTTATCTTTATTTCTCGTTCCTATCTTATAACTATCGCTATTTTTTCTATGACAAATATAGGTGCATTTCTTGAAGTAAAACTAGACCCATTTAAGAGACTTGTAAGTAAAAAATATAATGGCACTTTCCAAAGGAAATTGGAATACGTGCAACTAATAAAGCTTACCGCACGCAACGATGCTTATGGAATCAAATCAAAACGTGTTGTTTTTATAGAACATTAGCTCCCATGGCGGCTAGCTGTATTAGATTTCTTATAGGTACTACACCAAATTTTAAAACGTATATACTAAAAAACTTCCGTACGAATTCGAGTCCCCACTTTCCACCGAATTGTGGAGGCACTACATGTTGAGTTGCGGATCCCAACGCCGCGCTTTGCCTCTACACCAGAGCGAAGAAATGACAAACTTAATTATTTAATTTCCTCGAGTGGGAATCGAGCCAACAACCTGTCGCGTTTACAGTCGCACTTTGTAGCCCTGCGCCACGATTGGCAACTGCTATTTTTTATTAGATTATAATTCTTTATCTCATATTAATCAAAATAATATCTAAAGGGATATATTAAAGAAAAGTTTTTAAATAATACAACAAATTAATCATTTAATAATTATTTCCGTTTATTTGCGACTGGTTATTGGATATATCTCACATAAAACTTTACATAATACCATAAAGTTTCCCGGTACACATAGCGACATAGTACTTAACGCTAACACGACAAACATACAAATTATACATACTCAGGTATTTTTTTTGTTACATCATTCATCCGTTTTACGTAGTATACAAAGTGACTCAACTTAGTGACTCTTCACTCTGCTCTCCAATTTCCGTCAATTTAGACATCGTGAAACAATAGTCAATACATCGTTTCTCTTAGACCACAGAAATAAATATATTTTCAGTGTAAACGTTTTTTAGATGGAACTTGAACGCACAACCGATTGCCTAATAAATATAATATTTGTGTAGTTCAAATGTCGGATTGTAGAGTTGTAGTTATTAATTCATTTCAATAAAATATTACATGACCAGCAAGTACCAGAACAACTAAACAGACCTTCCATTAGCTACAATATCACATAAAATTTCTTAATAAACATTTAGTTATTCAATGAAATAATAATGAACTAGCTCCTATCTGGGGCTTCGTCCGGGTTTTTATGAAATTAAATAAGAATGGACATAAATATGACACTTTCAATGTCCAATTCTTGAAATGTCTTTCTATATTAATTCTTTAATTACTTCATTGATTAACCAATATTATAATCTCATATGATTTGGAGTCAAAAGTTTTTCGAAATAGCCGCATTCATAACAATCCTATAACAAACTTGAAATATTAAAAAAAACATTTTCATTAACAACCAAAAATAAATATAATGTTTTTGTATATCAGAACTAATTTGTATTTTTAATTGTTGCAAATAGTACATTTGGGCGTAAATACTTCATCTTCAGGATTTGTCATACTAAACGGACATGTATTTAATTTTAATTTGAAATATTAATCTGTAATTTCAATTAATGTAAAAATCCATTTTATTACAAAATTAACCACATTCAAAATACAAATTAGTTGTATGGTTGTGTTGTTCTAAATAAGAAATATTCAAATAAAAAAAAGGAATTGCGGCCAATTGAGATTTTATTAGGAGTCAAAATGACGCGTTCGCTTTTTGCACTAATGTTTTCTATTATTATTTCAGTATTTGGTATTAAGTATATTAATATTAAATGAGAGCTTTGAAAATCTATAAATATAATATATATAAGGGGTAAATGACACACATACAAACTTATACTGTAATAACTTAATTGTAGTTAAGCCTCCATTCCATAGGGGTATGACACTATTTAAGACAAAAAAAATAATCATGCCAAAAATTTTATAGTAACAATTATTTTATATAGACAAACTTTAATCTGCTTTTAGTAAAAAAAAGGCCTGACGTCACTATCAGAGACATCAATTATTATTTAACTGACAAAATAGTATAGTCAAACAATTAAGTACCAATAACATTAACAAATAACAAAATATACTTTATAAAATTTCAATGAGTTACGCGCTAATTAAAGTTTCTAAATACTGTTATGTCTTAAAAACTTTAAGAAAATATACTTAATCATACCCCATAATTTATGATTGGGACTTTTTTTACCTAAACTTGTGCTTTAAATTCAGTACAAAAAGGGAACACACCTATTTTCAAAGTAAGAAACTAAATTAGACTAAATAAATTAAATTATTCCACACATCACTATTATAATTCGGAATGTTCAACATTTTCTTCCAACTGCGGTATTTCCGTAGTTTCCTCGGCAACTTCCGCTTGGCCATTTTCTTCGACCTCTTCTGCTTCCTCAATAACTGGTTTGATATCTTCTTTATCTTCTATGGTTTCCGTTTTGTTTTCATCTTTCTTAACTGGTTTCTTGGGTTTCCAAATTTTCATTTTGTTAAGTAAATATTTCACTTCCCTGTCGAGATTGGTTATTTTTTCTCTAATACTATCTACAGTCAATTTGATATCATCATTCTTTTTCAAGGCATTCTGTTCATCAATAGCTTTATCTAACCATGATTCGGTCTCTTCAATTTTCTTATCTAGAACATTTATTTCGACTTCCGTAAATATATCTCTTTCGGAATTTGCTTCTTTTGTGAAATTTTGAGCCATTTTCAAGAATTCCTTAGAACTATTAATGAGGTTACGTACAGCATTCACTGCATCTGGTCGCTCTCTATGTTCCCAGTGCTTGTAGAATATGGGATTTGTTTTTTCCTTTAATATGTTAAGCTTCTCCTCATACATTTCTGTTTCGGCATCATATCCATCATCGTATAGCCATTCAGAGATTTCAGCACAAATCCTTAGTATTTCTTCAATTTGTTCAGGTGTACCGCACTCTGCGTACTCATCCATATTGATTTTCAATTGAGCATCGACAACGAAAGCTTCCAGATTATTCAATGCCGTTTCTCGTTCTATACGTTTCTTATCAACATTATTCAACTGATTTATTTTGGTTTTGGAAATTTTAAATTCTTCAGATGTTAGCGGCAATAGGGTTAGTATCTGTTCATCTGTTTGAATTGGCTCCTTCATTACTACGATTTTTGGTTTAGGTTTACTTTCAGCTTCTGTCGCATTTTGTTTTTCCGTAGTAGTCTCATTTGCTTTGGCCGTATCATTTCTTGCCTCTTTAGGCTTTTCCTCCTCCTTTTCTTCTGGTTTATCCGGTAATTCAGAATCCGAACTAAACAATTTGCTAATAGTGCTACCTATTTTGGACAAAGTACTATCCTTATCGTCATCTTCATCTGTAACAGTTTTCTCCGCAACAAATTCTACATTAACTAAGTTGAGTATACCAGAATCGTCCATATTAAAATGCGCTTTAATACCCTTATGTTCGATGTTTTCTCCTGTATTCTTAGCTAATACATCGCTAACACCAGACAGTACTACTTGTGATAAGTTCAACGACCCAATGCTCATTATTTCAGTCGACGGGATGTGGTCTAATTCTGCATAGTTAACATTAAAACCGAAATCATCTGTATGTTTGTTGAATGTGATGACTTTCTTTTGAGGGTAGGGATTCATTGGTCCAAATAGTGTTCTCTTTATCTGAAATATAGAAAATATATTTAATCCTCTAATTATTGTTAGCAGTACTTAAAATGTATGTTGAAAACAGTAATTAAAAGGAAATAAAATATAAATAGATTTAAAGAAACACAAAGAAAACAATAAGACAATTGAACAAGATTTTGTAACAAAATTTTAAGCTTACAGTTTCCTGAAATGAAAGAAAAATCAATATTAATGAAAAAACTACTTAAAACTATTGTTACTTTCATATTTTCATTAATTATTTTACCAAATGAACTCATGTATTATGTATGTAATTATTAATATACATAATATACATTGAGGCAGTCAGGGTACAGTGTGATGGCTGTGGTTGCAATTTTCACTCGGGGGAATAAAATAATTTCCTCACTCTGGTAACAGGGCAAAGCCCCGTGCTGGGTTCCGCCACTCAATAGACAAGGCCTCAAGATTTCGGCAGAGAGTAGAGAAACAAGAGTGTCTTAAAGCACCTATACATATAGCGTAAAATAGAAATTTAAAAAACTAACCAATTTATCATTGCCTTCAACATGTCTGGTGAACACAACTTGTATGGGTAGTACGACTGCATCCCGTACGTTGAGGGGAGCAACCTTATATCCAGTTGCTAAAGACGCTGCCCTATAAAGTATAACAAAATTATACATAAAATTATTACCATTATACAAGATGTACATCAAATCCACATCTACAACAATATGATTCAGTGAACTATTATATTCAGTGAGCATATAATTATGATTTATCTTCTATTTCACATACAATAAATTTACAAATCCATCCATCAAGAAAAAAAATATATAGTCTTAAAAAATATGTTAATCACAAGCACTATATAATATGCTCGGAGCTATAAGCTATATGAGCCTAAACACGAATAGTTTACTAGTAACCTCTGAAGAGATTTTATACTCAAGTCCTGAATCCATCACCACACCAGCTTGCTATTACCATGATGTTGTATTTTCACCTAATCTATGTGTAACTGCCAAATATCATGAGGATACAATTATTACAAACGGTTCAAATTCTGATTCTGAATCTTTATTACAAGGTTAGACCTAATAACAGCATGTGTAAAACACAGTATATGCACGTAAGAGGAAGGGAAGATAGGGAAACTGTATATCACTTTGGTAACAAGGCAAAACTTGTGTTGTGTTTCTACTCAACACGCAATGCCTCGATAATTCGTTCCCTGTGCCTAGTGAAACCAATGAAAATGGTGAGAGAAGACGAGCTGGACTCAAGACAAATTGAGATATTTCATCGAGCTAAAGAACACATGCTTCCCATGTCTTATATCAATAATTCAATAACTGACACCCTATTCTACTTAAACAGAATGGAATATTGAATTATGCTATCCAATAATCTATGAGTGATGCGTCATGCCAACCTGTAAACAGCTCCCATAGTAGCAGCTTCATCAGCATTGATAGATCGTGAGAGCTCAAGTCCACTGGTGGACTTTAGCACTTCCTGTACAGCAGGCACTCGGGATGCTCCACCGGCCACAACAAGACGAGCTCCGGTCCCTGAACCGGCTGCTGCGGCCACTGCGCGTTGTATTACAGCTGACACTCGTGGGTAGAGATCGGAACACATTGATTCCAGGTCAGCTCGGGACACCTGTTGTTGGTATATTTTATTTAAAATTAAAGCAATAAAATTTTACATTTAATTTTTACCTACAATAAAGCAAACCTTTCTAGATCTAAGTATTATTTGTATGTTACTAAGTTCAAACAGACAGTATTCTTCTTTAATTTTATTTATCCTGTATAATTAGATAATGTACAGCAAACTATTTATTTATTTTGTCAGTTATCATATATATCAAATACATATCTATACATCTATTACGATTCTGTTGGCGATACTAGACCCTTCCCGATTACAGTGGGGGTTCACCAGGGCTCGGCTCTTAGTCCGTTCTTATTCAATGTAGTGCTCGATACTGTCTCGGCTCACATCCAGGACCAGCCTCCATGGCTGATGATGTATGCCGATGACATAGCACTCATTGCCGAGAACCGACTGACGCTGGAGCGTAAAGTGAACCTCTGGAAGGGTACGCTTGAGAACGGCGGTCTTAAACTAAATGTGTCGAAGACAGAGTACANATCAAGAAAAAAAATATAGTCTTAAAAAATATGTTAATCACAAGCACTATATAATGTGCTCGGAGCTATTAACTATATGAGCCTAAACACGAATAGTTTACTAGTAACCTCTGAAGAGATTTTATACTCAAGTCCTGAATCCTTCACCACACTGCTTGCTATTACCATGATGTTGTATTTTCACCTAATCTATGTTGTAACTCCCATATATCATGAGGATACAATTATTACAAATGGTTCAAATTCTGATTCAGAATCTTTATTACAAGGTTAGACCTAATAACAGCATGTGTAAAACACAGTATATGCACATAAGAGGAAGGGAAGATAGGGAAACTGAATATCACTCTGGTAACAGGGCAAAGCTTGTGTTGTGTTTCTACTCAACACGCAATGCCTCGATAATTCGTTCCCTGTGCCTAGTGAAACCAAAGAAAATGGTGAGAGAAGACGAGCAGGACTCAAGACAAATTGAGATATTTCATCAAGCTAAAGAACACATGCTTCCAATGTTTTATATCAATAATTCAATAACTGACACCCTATTCTACTTAAACAGAATGCAATATTGAATTATGCCATCCAATAATCTATGAGTGATGCGTCATGCCTACCTGTAAACAGCTCCCATAGTAGCAGCTTCATCAGCATTGATAGATCGTGAGAGTTCAAGTCCACTGGTGGACTTTAGCACTTCCTGTACAGCAGGCACTCGGGATGCTCCACCGGCCACTACAAGACGAGCTCCGGTCCCTGAACCGGCTGCTGCGGCCACTGCGCGTTGTATTACAGCTGACACTCGTGGGTAGAGATCGGAGCACATTGATTCCAGGTCTGCTCGGGACACCTGTTGGTATATTTTATTTAAAATTAATGCAATAAAATTTTACATTTCATTTTTACCTACACTAAAGTAAACCTTTCAAGATGTAAGTAATATTTGTATGCTACTAAGTTCAAACAGACAGTATTCTTCTTTAATTTTATTTATCCTGTATAATTAGTAATGCAAACTATTTATTTATTTTGTCATTTTTCGTATATATCAAATATATGATCTATATATAAACAAAACTCTACAGACACATACTGACAAAAACATCATTGTTATGTGGGATTTTAATTTTGGAATGGCCAAACCGGTGAAGGATTAATTATGTGGCGATCGTATAAGGATATATTTAGGATATTAATGTTATTTAATATGGTCACATTATTTTCCATTTTTAACCGACTTCTGTAAGAAAATAATTAATTAGGTTATAAATTTGACTGTATTTTTTTATGTTTGTTACCTTTACTTCAAAATCAAACTTGACTTCAAAAATATACTTTGCTTTAGTCACATAATTTAAAATTTTAAACTATTAAAAAATACACTTTTTATAATATTAAACAAGACAACTATCCAAATAAAATAAGTTAAACTCACCAAGTGTTTGAAATCTTTATCATCCAGCAGGCTCTCAATTTGGGCATAATGTTCAGTATTGGCAGACAATACAATTTTAACTCTCTCCGCCTCTCTTAGCAACTTCTCCATAGCGCGTGGTGAAGCCCTGACGTCACCGCCGCCATTCGCTTGCCACGCTTTGATCAGATGTTCCCGCAGACGTAATGTCATTTCTAGGCCTCCGAGTGTTCTAGAAATATAATATAATAATAAAAAAATATAATATATTAATAAATATAATTATAAATAAAAATCTTCAATTTCACACTGCATTGTGGGTATAGCAAGGTGGGCAGATGGAAGTATGTAATCTAGTGAAGACACTCTGAAGTTGCGGCGTACATGGCGGAACTTAACGCCGTGTCTTACCTTTTACCAGAGTGAGAAAATGAAAATACTAAGTATTTCATTTCCTCGAGTAGGAATCAAACCCACAACCGTCGTGTTTGCAGTCGCACGCTAATGCCACTACGCGACGACATTCTCATTATATTTTTGGAGAATACCAGACTCACCATTCTCAACTTTCTTTTCTTTCTATAACTTTTTTCAAAACAATAGTAATTATTGGATTGGAGTAGCTATTAAATCCCCATTCATAGAAATGATTACAATTAAATTATTTTGATTTCCTTGCTCTAGTAAGATAGTAAGTTACGCCACTCAACACGCAATGCCTCGAAAATTGGCAGCTGTGTCTAAATCTTCTGACTACCTTATTAAAAATCCTACAGAAAGAAATTTATGTAACTTTTTATACCTATCATATCCAACACCAATGACTTGCAACTGTGGAACTGTCTCAACATAGCCTTTGTCCTTTATTTTAACTGTCTTGAATTCAACTAGAGCAGCTTTAGTGGAAACTGCTCCCATGTCAAAGAAGAGTGTGTACCATGCGGTTTCATTAATTTCCTATATAAATAATTGTTTTTTATATATCTAAGCTATATAACTTAGGTATTAATGAATGATGTATGAATAAAAGCATTTTCCAAATAAGATTAGGTGTAATTAATATTCCTATTACAACAATCTATGCAAAATCTTATAAAATTGAAAAAAGACAGTGTATAAAATTAAAAATAAGATCTTAAACTTAATAAAGTTAAAAATAACTTGTGTAATAAAATAAAAGTGTAATTCATGAGTAAATAAAATTTTGTTCCAGTACATTATTATATGAAAATTAAATCTTAAAATATATGTTTCTTGGGATATCTCAGTAGTTCATAGTGTAGAATAAGCTCACCTTTCTCCTAAATATACCATAGTTTATGGCAATAGCTGTATAATCATTGATCAACTGCAGCACATTGAGACCAGCGAGTGCCGCTGCCTCCTTCATAGCTCTACGTTCAACTTGGTTGAAGTAACCAGGAATTGTTATGACACACTCAGATATAGGTTGACCTTAAGGAAAATATGTAGATTAAAGATTAAAAAAATTAAATAACACATACTTCTACACCAAGTACTACTGGTGCTATTGTTCATAGGATTATATATAATCTTCCTGTAGCTGTAAATTATATGATGCTCAATGCAGGTAGCCTACTGAACCATTGAAGAGTTCAAAAACACAGCCATTCAATTATTTTTGTATTAAAAATACATAATAACCTATTTGTTAACAGTGATACTATGTCACAATAGCCTCAATATTTGTTAAATAAACATGCCAACGCCAGAAAGCAATCTTGTGAAAGTGTGAGGAGCCTTCTTTTGAGATATGACAATTTTGCTTTCCGGTGTCTATATATTTAATCACTTATGATAATAAATGTAAGAGATCTATATCTAATAATATCATACCATGGCTTATTTCAGCAAAATCTTTGGCCTTAGCCAACAACTGTGCAACAAGCTCTTCAGGTGTATATTTAGTGTTATCATCATGAACAAACTCAGGTGTCCCTCTGTCTGTTGGTAGTATATCATAGTATGGGAATCTTTCTCTAAAAAATGAACAAATAATATAATAACCTAACCTTAACTCTGACCTATGCAATGTTAGTTAAATGTTACAACAGAAAATATATTTCCCATATTTCATTATAAAATTAAAAAACTATGACATGCAGCCATTCTGACTTTTAAAATGCTATTACAAACAGGCATGCTTTATTATCATTTTAACTTGAAGTATAATAAAGTATAGGATTTGAAAGCTCACAAGCTATACTTGATAAGAAATAAAAATGTTTATAAAATAAAATTCACTTACTTGTATGCTTGCACTAAAGGATGATCATATGGTTTTCCTAAGAGGTCCAGGAGATATTTGTATGAATTCTTTGGGAATCGCACACCTACTGTAACAGCGTCTTCTCCAAATGTCCTAACATCATCTCTAAATGCTACAACAGCTGGTGTTTTCCTCTTAGATTCTTTATTAAGGACAATTTCCATAGGGACACCAGGTGACACGATACCAACTTTCATCCATTCTGATCCGAAATCAATGGATATAACTGCTGCTGCGTTTACTTCTTTGCTTATAAGTATTGACAACAATGCAAAGCACGTTACACTATACATTTTCTGTGAAAAAGAAGTATAATATAATTTTTACATGATATGCCGAAATTAACTTAACTAAACGACTTAACTGTCAATGCGGTCTCATGTTTTATAAATATATGTGAACTTACGATAAATAGAGCCATTTCCCCTTATAAATTCACATCCAGTCACTTAAACTTGTATATTTTCTCTGTTTCGATGCTGAAATAATTAGAATGTCTTGTACATTATTATTTTGCAAAGTGGGCCAGCTACTTTAGTCCACGTCAAGTTTAACGTGTTTTCTTCTTTTTGGCTGATGACGTTGTTGCCAGAACATTGGTTAATAATCTATAAATTATAAAACAATTAATACTTGTTATTATTACGTGGTAAATTAAATATACTTAATATTGCGATATTTAATTTGTACTATGTACCAATAAAGAAATTTACAAGTGTGTTCCATAAAAGCTCAAAAATGTGATATTTGAAAAAAAATTAATGAATTTTCAATTATATTTTCTTATTAAATCCGTTATAGTAGGGATGTAAAAATTTTAAGGAAACTCTAATATCATAAATTAAAATTAAATTGTAATTATTTTATTTAACTTATTTAATAATTTTCCATAATTTTTGGTAGAATTAAATTACTTCCTTTCTTATATGATAATGATCAATAAATAAATATTTTTTTATAATAATACCATGAATGTCCATCCTAGCAATGAGCTGTCAACAAAGTCATAGTAAAGACAAGTATAGATCATATGTTTATTTATGTAGGTTACTCTTTAGTTTATGGTTTGATTGGGTGTTTAAGGTGTTTGTTGAGTGTTGATTTCAAGTACGGAGGCCGCGGAATGCTGTTTATTGTTTTTAATTTCTAATTTGTGCGTAAAACATACATCTCATCTAAAAGGTGAGTTTATATTTATTATAATTCTCCTGAAATATTTACTTTTCTTATTGTGAAAGGTTCCGGAAGATTTGAAAATATAATCATTTATAAAAAGACGACGCATTCATATCTATGTGCGCATTTTGGTACTGCTTCCTTGAATAACAACTAATGGATATCACGTTGCGACAGCTTAATATACAAAAAGCGTTTGGTGTCGTTTACATGCGGTTCTAAAAATGTGACGGGGCGCATGACGAGCGCTGAGAAGTGGAAGCTGGCGCTCCTTCTAAATATGGAACTAGTGGTACTTGAAACGAACTAGCAGTACGTTGTACACAGTAGTGGTAAACTAGGGTCCCTCTAATTATGTAATGGTCCTTCAAATTGCGCGTCGGCACGTGCATACGACGTTGCACGCGGCGTTCCACGTAGAAGGTTCAGCGCGCATCGCGCACGCGGTCACACTCTGAAATCCAGTTTCCTAGCAACACGCTGTTGACGCCACTGCTGACCCAATGAATACAAAAACACATGGTAATCATTGTTACATCACACAGACCACGCGTCAGTATTTTCGCATGCTACATGCTGATAGGTATTTATAATTATTAAGACTACAATTTACGATTCAATCCTCGACTGCTTTTTGTGAACTTTGTGCCTCTCCTTGTAAGTATATTTATTTATGAATAAAAATATGTTTTGTAACATAATTGTGACCTTCATATTTATTGTCTATTACACAACTTAGTTTTTCTTTTTGATAAATACAAATCTGACAGACACTTATTTAGCCTACATTGTTCATAATAACTAAACGAAAATTATAAATATTCTTCAACCAAGAAATATTCTGCTTCTAAGTTAAAGTATATTTAACTCTAAAATTTTTCTTGCACATTATCAATTTGACTTTGTATATAAAGCTGTATCAATATCAGTGATTCCAAGGCCACATAATCTCACTATGATAACCAGATGCCAAGATACAAATTAAAGTAACTTTTGTATATTTACATGATATAATCAAAACATAAAAAAATTGTAATATTTGTTTTATTAATTGCTATGTTGTGATATACACACAAGTTAATAAATAAATGCCTAAAGATTAATAAAATGAAATTTTAATAAAGAAAATTTGGAACAGTTTACATAGTTGCTGTATGTATCACTTACTTTCAGCTTTGCCCACATGGCACAGTGAAAATTAATAAGAATTGCACATAATACTTACTAAGTGCTCAAAGTAGAAGTAGAATCTTAAACATTGGTACACTGAGTTAAAATAAATGATTGGAACCAGAACTTCCTGACTTGCCTTTCCTTCGGCACATCCAACCAAATAATAATCAGGTTCTCTTTATAAGTATAGATTAATGTTGCTAATTGAAAAAATTGATAAAATGAAAAAATGTATGAGATTCCCAAACTTCAAAAGCACTTGAACATTGTGAAAGCTAAACAATAGAGGAGCATATATCTAGGTACCATTACATGCATTTTTATAGACATATAACATTACTGCAATTTAGGCAATAAAATTGTCTAGTCATTCAAATAATATAAGAAAATTGCTAAAATATATAATTTTATTTTTAAATATTGCAAAATGGACTAGTTTCTATAATTTAATGTAAATATTATTTACTGTTATGGAAATTTTACTAAGAAAATTATTTATTTCATTTACATAAGGAAGTGATCATAAATCACACGTCGTCGTATCAAACGCATTCTGTCGATACTTAGCTCCATATAATATTGGATACACGCCATGTCACTTTCTCTCTAGTGGCACCAATGTACAAGAAAATTGCTATAAGTTTTTTTTGTTAATAATAAAGCTAATTTATATTACTTATAACAAAGCTAAAATTACATTAGTATGGAAGAAGACGAGGCCCGTCGTGGTGCAAGGGCCCAACATATGAATGTAAATGTGACCGGTTCTCGGTTCCATTTCCACTTGAACAAATGAAATATTTAATATTTCCATTTTCTTCGCTCTCGTGTCGAGGCAAACTGCGTTGAGTTCCTCCATTTAACACGCAATGCCTCCGGAATTCGACGAAAAATGCGAAACGCAGTGTCTTGTCACTAAGTTCTCTCTTCCTATCCAGCTCAGTGCGGAATACACTGTGACGCTAAAAAAAGTGGAAGAAATCATTGTGTACTACTAATATCACCATATTGCCTGTTTAAATAGTCTATTTTAATGTCGTGACGAATAATTCTTGTGTGTTTATTATACGTCGTAGTGAGGGATACATGTTGTGCTTGACTCGTGTCGTTGACTAAATACGGAACAGGAAAAGGGTCCTCCTCCTCCTCCTATTAGCACAGTTTCGGCTGGCACGGGATATATGGCTTAATAACAGTTAAAATACGAGTATATCACTGTCAGCCTCGCGTCTATATATTTTGTTTTATATTTTATAATGTCATATTTAAGTTTTTGTAAAATAATATTATGCGAAGTTATTTTTTAATCATAATTAATGGTTTTTAAATACGTCCCCCCTGATAGTTGTTGGTCTTCCGGTTTGTTGGGTAAGTTACAAAATTTACGTTTACAGATATCAACGTTTACCGTACCGTAAATATATTGTTTGCCTGTTACTCTTTTCTTGTCATGACTTTTCTCACTGGTTCACCTTAAAAGTGACGTAAGCATTGTAAATTCTTATGATCCGGGCAGTTTGGATCCGCAAGATTGACGCAATACAATGAGATTAGTAAATGCCTGTAACATTATATCGACATTTTATTTTTTTATTTGCTTTACGATATCCTACACATAGCTGAGCAGGTAGAGGGAACATGGGAACCTAGTATTAAGACACTTCGTTTCCGTTGAGACACTTCCGTTCCCCATTTTCCTGCGCATTCTGGAGGTATTGCTTGCTGATGCGGAACTCAACGCCGTAACGTCCATATCAACTAGTTCGTCAATAATTAATATCTGCCTTACATTCATTAACGCGTCTCTTATAATTTACTCAAGTATATTGTTGTTGTTTTTTGTTCACGACCAACGATGAGTAATCGCTTATGACAAACTACTTGTAGTACTTGTAAATTTTGATATTCATGATATGTTTATAATCTGTATCGCTTGTTATCACTTTTTTTTCAGCTTCACGCTGTATCATATCTAGCTGAGTAGGCAAAGGGTTGAGACTGGGAGACTAGAGTTAGCGCCGCATTTTCAAACCATTGTGTGTTGAACGGCAGAATTCATTGGTACCAGAACGTAGAAATGTTAATAAATAATATTTTTTCTGCCGAGTGTAACAATTCGTTATCATAACATAAGAATATTTTTCTTTCGAATTAGATTCAAAATTATTTTTTAGAATCAGCTGTTAGTATGTAATGTAGCGCGACAATTAGGCTCCAACCTATTCCGAGACGCTTCGTTTAATTTTATCAAACGCTGCCCACGGGCACTGAAGATCGCAGTGCTGCAATGTCTACATCTGCATCGGGCAACTTTTTTTTTAATATTTTGGTTTAAATTATCAAAATGTTTCAAATGTTATACATTTTAATATTTCCCTTTTCATCGATCTGGTGTCGAGGCAAAGCGCGGCGTAGAGTTCCGGCACGCAATACGCCTACGGAGTTCAGCTGAAAATGGGAAAAGGTGTGTCTTTAAGACAAAGTCCCCTTTTCCTACCATTGCTGACGATAAAAAAATATACATCTTATCTATAAAATAATATTCACTATAATAATTGCACTGCACTCAGATTTCTACGATATTATATCATAGAAATATAATATTTAGTGCATAAGTTTACCTTTTCAATACTAGACAAATGCTAATAGTTGTCTTTTAGTTTTGCTGAAAGAAGCCTAATGTATAGTAAAGTAACTGCTAGTATTTATATTTTCATAATATATAAAAGTCGGAAATAAATTTAAATGTTAATTTAAATTTAAATTAAATTTAAATATGTAACTCGTAGAAATTTCCCGGCGTTCAATTCCAACACTCAACACACAATATCTAAAAAAAATAGACGGAAAGTGGGGAAAGACATTCCGTCTTAACACTAGGTTCCCTCTGCCTACCATGCTGTGTGCTGTGAAGCTGATTATTTTAACTTGTAGATTTGTCTTGTGTGTTTCTGGATAAGCCTATAGAGAATATGACTACAACGCTGTTTTTTCATCATCTATTTTAAATTTATTGCGTTATCATAGTAGACTTGTGACAATAACATACTAACCTTGTTTTTAAAGATTTTTATTGTTTAAAAGAAGCACGGGGGGCGCAAACGAAGAAACGAAATATTTAATATTTTTATTCCCTAGCTCTGGTAACGAGGCAAAGTTCGGCGTTGAGTTCCGCCACTCAACACTGAGAAATCAGTGTCATAGCAATGGGTTCCCAAGTTTTCTCTGTCTTCCATGCCATGTGCGTTATGCAGCATGGAACTAAAACAACAAAGATTATAAAACGACATAGATAATAAAACGACATTTTTTTTATTGAATAGTAACCTATTTACGATTGCTTCATTACACTTCAATTACACGATGGGGGAAGCAGTTACTATAGTCATCATAGGATCAATTGGTCTGACACCCGTATTGTATGACATATGAATATATCTGTACTGTTATTATTTACATAAATGATTATTTTATATTGGTATTTTTTAAGGCCAGTCTTGGCGCAGTTGTGCAAAGTGTGACTGTAAACGCGACAAGTTGTTGGTTTAAATTCCATCCCGAGGAAATAAAATATTCAATATTTCCATTTTCTCGCTCTGGCGTAGAGGCAGGGCGCGGCGTTGAGTGCTGCAACGAACAGTCTTAACACAACGTTACCTCTGCTTATGCTGATGTGTCCGGGATACAGCGTGAAGCTGTATCTACACTGCCATTTTGAACCACCTATGATAATTTAAAATCACGCCATTGACGTGAAGAAGATAAGTCGAAAGTTATTTATTATCAGTGTATTATGTAATGCAGAAAATATCTAAGAGATCTCGATTTAAAAATTGTATTATCAACGTCGCTACAATTTGTGCCAACAACTAGGAATGTCAGTTAGTCGGTCAGTGTGCCGTAAATATAGACAGTTGGAAAATAAATAGTAATTCAAAATGCTCATTTGAGAGATTTATATTTAGGATTCCATTGATTTATTTCAGTTCTGTAAACCAAGGTGAGGCAATGTGCGCTTTTGCAGCGCCGCTGCTGCTGCAGCTTCACGCTTTATCCCGCATAGAGCATCTTGTGTTAGGACACTCCGTTCCACAAAATTTTCGGGGAATTGTTATTTGTGCAGAGGAACTCAACGCCGCGCTTTTCGCGTTGGTACCAGACTGAGACAAAATTTCAGTAGTGGCGCCATTGCTGCCGACCGCTTGTTTATAGATATCGTACCGCGTCTTCCTACTTTTTTTATTTGCTCTATCTAGTGTACTAACAGGCACTTACTATCATATAATTAACCCAAATTATATTCTGCCTTTTAAGTTTAGACAAGTTTAATATATTTTTTTAGAATGCCAATTTACATAGATTTGGGACGAAGGCGTGTGACTCTATTTATATACATCGGATGATATTTATTTTTAACTGCCAATTATTGTCGGTGTCCAGTTCACTATTACTTTTGCTAACAATGTTCCTTCCGTATTTCCGATGACCTACTTTCTAGGGAGAATATTTATTACTAATATTTATTTCTCTGCAATTAAAAGAAGGTAGAGAAAATCTCTACATTCCGTCCACTTAAGGTTCATCGCGCGTTCTTAAATAGCGGAATCCAACGTTGCGAATATTTAGTGAAATACTTTATCTAATTTTAGATGGCGCCGATGCGCGGCGAACGCGGGGGCTCTCCAGCTCGAGGAGCCAGGGCTTCCCTACCTTTGCCCCGTCGTCTCATACGACAGATTGCGAGGCACGTGGCCTCCAGTGGACGATCTCTCCGTCGCCTTGAAGTATCCGGACGGATCATAGACAACTTCGACGACCTGGACGACGCCTCTGATGACTCTGATATGGATACGTTGCAGCCTGCGTAAGTATCGAATATTCTTGTTAGAAATCGGATTTTCCTTATAATTAAATATTTATTTGTTTTTAAATTTCTTCGCTCTGGTGTCGGCGCTGAGTTGCGCCAACCCACTGTTTGCGGATTTAATTAAAATTATTGAATTTTCCTTATTCAGAATATAGATAGGCTTTAATTTTGCGCAGGAATTTTTTGCTTTCTTATCATTTTAAATTCATAATATAATTGTAAGCCGTTTTATCTAATTTGCTCTATTCATCCGCATCACGCTATCAATCAATGACAAGTGGCGAAAATGCGTAGAGATAATGTTCCTTATCAAATTTTAAGTAACCGAGTAAGACGGGGCCTTGATAAGTTGAAATCGTGATGGATGGCGCTCGGTGGCTTATTGGTCGAGTGTGAGCGTAGGTTTGTAGGTCATAAATGTGGTATGACCTATATATTAAAATTAAATGCTAGCCCTTATCTTCTACAGCATGTTTTCCATTATTTTTCACAATTCGAATACAAAAAAGAAAGAGACTCACTGTCTTCTTTTAGTTTATTTAGAGATGGCTTAACTAACGTCATGCGTTATTCTGTCTGACCAGTAAAAATATTGATTTTTTTCGAAAAAAATAATAAACTAACCAGACATTCGATTCGGGAATTCCTACTCCGGGAAATGAAGTATGTTATATTTTCGTTTTCTTCGCAATGGTGTCGAGGCGAAGCGCGGCGTTGAGTTCCGCCACTGAACACACAATGCTTCCAGAATTCAACGGTAAATGTCTTACCTCTGGCTACCCTGCTGTGTGCGGGATACGGCGTGACAGTAAAAATATCTAAAAACTAACCAAAGTTCTCAATTATTTCAAATACAAATAAGGTAATTTAATTACAAATGTATTACAATGATTGAAATGTTAAGGAAAATTTTGTTTGTTATTTGTATAACAAAACGAACCCAGACATACAATTGTAGTAGTATCTACAATTAAAAATCTAGAGAGCCGGCCAGGCTGACTCAGTTGCCTAGGCGCTATTTTTAGCTATAAAACTTCAATCTTTTTAACTTTACTGTCGTTTTTACTACCTGACTGCTGCTAGAATTAAACAGTCTGAAATAAATTTATTATTATTAAAACAAAAACTCGAATCGAAAAAAAACTCTTAAAATAATTAGTAACTGAATCTCAAAACTTATTTATGAGCTGCTTCGTTATACTGACACAGAATGAAAAATACAATGCATGTGCAACTTCAAATTCAACTATGGGCGTAGGAATAGAGGGAGGCCGACTGGTTCGTGCCTACCTCAGAAATTTGACTAACAAAAATAAGCAGCCGGGGTTTTTTTTTCAATCTATATAATAATATTTTTTATTAAAACGTATAAATAATTGAATGATTCTCGTATCTTTCTCTAATTGCCATGTAATACTTAATAGTGAAAGTACCATACAACGTAAACATGTTGGACTTGGCAATTGCTTTTGAATGTCTTTTTTCCTTCCTTCCGTTTATTGGAAAGTATTTTTTATGTTATTTTAGATTTAAATGTTTTTTTTTTTATGACAGACGGGTTATTTGGTATTAATAGTTGTAGTTGTAGTAAATATTTGGAATATAATACAAAAAAATGAATAATTTTTCTGAAAATGACAATATTTAGGAAATGTCGGCCTGTTCGCGATCGCTGTGATTGGAAATACCACTTAAGATAAATTTTATTTTGAAGTTTGAAATGTATTTTAGTTTTTCTGGTTTGATTAGATAAATTGAGACGTTGGGCCACGCCTCCCCATTTTCACACGCAATTTCTTTAAAGTGACGAAAAGAAGTACACAGTAAGATCTAAGTTCTCCCTGCTTACGAAGGATTATAACGCTATATATATTTCTTAGATCAAAGAATGACCTTAAAATAAAATGATAAAAATTAACTTCGAACGTAAGCTACTAGTTTAATATACATATATATATGTTTTTCTGTTAGCGTTGCATGCGGCGGCAACGCTGGTAACCTGCCACCTGCTGACCACGACGACGACCTGACCAGCCTCAGTTGGTTACAAGACAGAAATTTACTCAGAGGTATGTACTACACGGTGGAAATAAGAAAATTATAGTTAATATATTTATTATATAAGGATTTCAATGTAACATCTATAGCTTTGTATAATAAATTGTAGGTTGAATACAGTAATTATGTCAAATATAAATGTAGTTATCTATATAACGTGACAGCTATATAATATCAACTTGTAAATTTAATTCCACGAAGATTATTATGCTTACTAAATTAGAGCAAAGTGTGTAGAGTGGAGAAAAATTAACTAGAGTCTACCGTAGGTACTGAATTATGATTCAATCTTCAAATAATTTAGTAATAAAGAATGAAATTAAGAAGA
This sequence comes from Heliconius nattereri, assembly GCA_013403645.1. Classification (NCBI taxonomy): domain Eukaryota; kingdom Metazoa; phylum Arthropoda; class Insecta; order Lepidoptera; family Nymphalidae; genus Heliconius; species Heliconius nattereri. Next base: position 1,364,761 of record JAAIXI010000240.1, read on the forward strand.
GAAATTTCTAAAATAAACAAATCCAAAAAATTCCCGTTTAATGTAGTTCTAGCATCACTTATTATCTAATGTATGGCATTAGCCTATTTCCAAGTGGAAATTTGCGCAATTTCACACGGTCACGAATCACAAGTCGCCGGTCACGCGAGCTTTTTATTGTCACACGTTTTATGCCGCGTGTATGTATTGCTTTGAAGAAGATATTAGTTGCGGAATAGGTAATTCCTCATATTAATGATATTATAACATTTATAGCAAATAATTGTTTTAGATACAGGTTATTGAGATTTGCATAGAATAACGTGTGTCTAGAGCAGCGGTTCCCAACCAGTAGTCCGCAGAAGCCTAGAAATGATCCGCAAACAATTTTAATTTTAGTGCGGTGAGGCGTTGGACGCGGAAACGCTCACTTCAGGAATAAATATTTCATTTCCTCGAGTGAGGATCGAACCCAAGACCGTCGCGTTACAGTTACACCTTTGTGCCGGCTGCGCTACGACGGCCCCAAATTAAAATTTGTGTTTCATTATCACAGTTTTTATTGATTATACCCACAGATTGGTCCCTGCTAGTAGTGAATATTGATATAAAAGTGGTCCATGAACTAACAAAGGTTGGGAACCACTGTTCTAGAGCTAACAGTTTTGCTTAGTGTTAGGTTGTTCTATATTGTTTCCTCATAAAATATTTACTATTTCAGGTATAAATCTAACAAAAGGCGATATGGAAGACAGTAAAATAATAAGCAGTCATGTTATAGTAAAGGTAAGTCGTATAATTTTGGATGTCGTCGTTCTTTTTTTTAAATAAGTTGTTTTATTATTCCTATTTGAAAATGAAAAAATATTTAAGCAAATAAAAAAAAACTACTGCATAAAGTGAACAAAATGAAAAATTAAAACTGATCATAACCCTACAAGATAATGTGCAATAAACTTTTCATATATTAATAATGCGTACGTAAATAAGATCCAACTTAAATATTATGTTAATTGACTTATTAACTCCGTGAAATATTATTCGGAAACAATGGACAACAATTTTAATAAGAACTTTATTACTGAAATATTATAATTATATCATATGTACGTATATCACGTAAGTAATAAATGTCTGTTTCGTTTTCTTACTGGTTTTGATTTTGTGGTTTTTTAATTTGATTGTGATATGCTTTTATTATAAGTAAATTATACGAGCTTAATAGACAGTTTAATTGCAGTAGTTTAACCTTAAAAAAAAAGTGCTGACTTAGAGATATAGAGAGTTATTTATGTGATAAACCTATCGTTTTTTTCTTCTCAAACAGCACTATGAAATAATTTTAGGACAATCTAGGGCAGATAGGAGGAGTATAGAGATAGCAGGAGGTGTATTCGGAGATGGAGAGTTCATATGTAATATCTCTATTTGTTTTAGATGGAATATATTATACCCTTGACTAGTAACAAATAAAATGGTTATTGATTTTTAGAGACTGTAAGTTACTTTTTATCTCAAAAAATATTACTCGAGCGAATCGTATATTATAAATGAATTATTAAACATTCTGAATAATATTTGGAACGCGTATCGATTTTGCAATTTAGGTGAAATAAATATGTGCTTAAATAGATAAAATTTCCATTTGTCCATTATATAAACAAATATCGATAAAACAGCCAAAATTACACCATTGAACTTGACCTTCCCAGTTCATAATAGCGTACGTTTTCTGTGTCGTATTATAGTCGTTTAAATTGCAAAGTAACGCAGTAGCAATAGTAATACAGCTTGGTAGTCTCGACGGCTTGTTGTTAAATCAATATAAGTACTTACTGCCAACCGCTCCGCAAAAACATGTGACCGTAGCAAGATTTATTGACTCTTTAAGAATTTCTGTAGAAAATAGTATTATTTAATAGATATAGTAAGGAAGCACGGCGCGGCGTTGAGTTCCGCAGCTCAATTTGCAATGCCTCAAAAATTTCGCGGAATTAATTAAGTGTCTTAACACTATGTTTTAGCTTGTTTACGTTCACTATGCCCCCGCCCCCCCTATGTGTGGGACCCCCCTATGTGTGAGATATAGCTTGAGTAAAAAATATATATAATAATATTTAGGTAGTAGGTCACTTTGGCATGCCTATTGGATAGTTAGCGCGTCTGGCAGCTGAGACAAAGATTATATATAGGCTTATTATTCTATATTGTATTGTAAAAATGTAAATTAGTTTTTTTTTTATGGTATCTTCATAATACNATCAATATAAGTACTTACTGCCAACCGCTCCGCAAAAACATGTGACCGAAGCAAGATTTATTGACTCTTTAAGAATTTCTGTAGAAAATAGTATTATTTAATAGATATAGTAAGGAAGCATGGCGCGGCGTTGAGTTCCGCAGCTCAATTTGCAATTTCTCAAAAATTTCGCGGAATTAATTAAGTGTCTTAACACTATGTTTTAGCTTGTTTAGGTTCACTATGCCCCCGCTGCCATGTGTGAGATATAGCTTGAGTAAAAAATATATATAATAATATTTAGGTAGTAGGTCACTTTGGCACGCCTATTGGATAGTTAGCGCGTCTGGCAGCTGAGACAAAGATTATATATAGGCTTATTATTCTATATTGTATTGTTAAAATGTAAATTAGTTTTTTTTTATGGTATCTTCATAATACATATTATTGTATATATATGACTTCAAATATTATATCCAAATTTACGTTATAAATTATGTGATGATATTTACATTTTGTATTGTTTTTTTTTTGTACAAATCAAATAACTTGTAGTATTATTTAAAATTAAATAAATTCCAATAATTTTTGTTCCGTTATAAAACTCTAACGTTTACAAGAGTCCGTTATACGTTTTTAAATATAATATTGTAAAAAGTTAAATGCGCAATGAATAATTTCTTTGCATTACGAAACAAAAAAAAACACACCGACGCCTCACCTCGGTTTGTACATGTTTATACAAGTGATTTACTCGTAACATATATTTAAGTATATGTATATTTTTTAACTTGACGCTACTGCCGCATATATCAAGGTAGAAACAGAGAAAACCTAGTGTTAAAATACTCCGTTCTCCATATTCCGCCAACTTTTGGAAGCATTGCGTGCTGGAGACTTGGGAGGCGGTACGCTACGCCGCGCTTAGCCACGTTACCGAGGGAAATGAAAATATTAAATATTTAATTTCTTCGACTGGAAATCAAACCCCTATCAAACCGCTTGCCTCAACTAAGCACGATAGTATATATAACATATAATATATCTATGTACTATTACGTAAAGTCGTTGTTTTTAACGTAAATCGTCTCTACAAACGCGAAACACTTAAATATATTTTATCAGCTTCCTCTACAATTTATCTTATATTCTTTATCTTGAGTTGTCAGTACGCAATAGCCATCAAAAGGTTGTTTTATTATCATTGTAATATTTATTAATTATAAATAGTTTACATGTGTTGTTATATTTTGTTTATTTTGACATTAATAATAATAATTTAATACATTATTGCACAAATAAGTAAAAGAAATACTTTTTGATTCTGATGTTACACTTTCCGATGAATTCTTGAGGCAATTTTGAGCTTGTTGAGTGGGGATCGAATCAACATCCATCGCGTGTACAGTCGCGCGTCCGTGCCTTTGAGCCATAACGGTTTCGGACGGTCTGTTCAATAACATAAGTAGGTAATACAAGTTTTTTTTTTTTAAGTCATATTCTATGATCCATTTTAAATAGAAATATATATACATATATTTGTATATTATTTGTATAATATTCATTAAATTATATAATACATTGTGTATAAATAATTAAAGTGTAATTTTTAACGCAACAAAATGCTTCATATATGAAAATGTAAAATAAATTTAATTAGCAGCAAGCAGTTGTAGGTCACGGGTATATAAGTAAAATTCGACTGTCACAGCCAATTAGATAAGTAAGACCTGACCGCTATCAGTCGTGAATGTGACAGAAACGTCACTAATATATTTTGCGGTATTTTAATTTTAAATATTACTCAAAGTTAAATTATCATAAATAATATAATATTTTAAAATATTACTATTTATGAGTTAGCATACTTTCTTCATTTTCAAATAATCATTCTATGTAATAATTTTTAGAGAATTAAGTTTATTAAATACTTATTTTCTCAAAACTTTATAAAGATTTGGCTGGCCGTGATAAAAATGTGAAGGTTTGGAAAATGTTCTAAGTATTACGAAGTACTAAGAAACGTGTTAAATTCAACAATCGTGGGTTTGTTCGTGCTATAATAAATATTTCATACAAATGTAGTGTAATAATATTTTTTTAGTTCCTGAAATAAAGGCCTTCATCCAAAAAACTATCCAGCTTTGTTATATTAATAAGGTATAGCGTATTCATTTATATATATTTTTTTTCAGAACGAATCCAAAACGCCACCGCCAATATGTCGCGTACCCTCCCCGCCCCGCACTCCCTGCAAGGCTCCCCCCTCCCCACCCGCGAACACACACACAAAACCCCCCTATTCCTTCTCCTGCCTAATCTTTATGGCCATAGAAGCGGCCCCAGCGAGAGCTTTACCCGTGAAGGAAATATATGCTTGGATTGTAAGACACTTCCCATACTTCAAACACGCACCGCAAGGCTGGAAGAACAGTGTCAGACACAATTTGTCACTAAATAAATGTTTTCACAAGGTAATGTTTATTATACATATGTATGTACATAGCTTCACGCTTTATCCCTAGCGGGGTAGTCAGAGAGAACGGAGCGCCAAACGCTACGGTCTCTACATACCTCTTTCGTCTCGTCCACTGCCATCAACCTCTTCATCCATGCCCTTCGGGGGTCCTCATACTTTTCACGTGATCTTCCTCCAGTATCTTTGATACTGTGTTTTCTAAGGTCAACCGAGGTCTCCGCTTGCCTCTCTTTCTATTTTTTGCCATTCTTTGCCACTCCCATATCACTTTGTTTCACTCATCTATTATAAGCTGTTCTTTTTATATTTATATGGTAAGCTCATTTTGTATTAAATTGAGGTATTGCTTTTTTTTCTTTATAGGTGGCAGCAGCACCAGGCTTAGGCAAAGGGTCGTTATGGACGGTCGATCCACAGCATCGTTCAACGTTATTACAGGTTGGTTTTACTTTTTTATTTATAGGGTACTATATTAGTATAACCTTATGTTTTTCTTAATTTTATGATATCTTATTAAATACAAAATTTAAATAAAACAATAGTAGGACATTAGCACAAATAGGACGAAAGATTGCGATAACACTCGCTTGTGTCAATATGAAACATGAAAATGCAAAAGATTAAAATGGTAAGATAACAGACTTATTTCATCGACGCCAGATAAATTATTGCGAATTACTCGACGAATATCTATTATATTATATGTTTCTTATTGTATTCATAAAAAGGTATCATAGTTACCTCTATGTCTAACTAGGAAATCATAAGGATTATATAAGTGTGCGATTAGTGCTTATTTAACGAAAATAATATTATTTTTCACAAAGATAATCAAACCTACAACCGCCAAGTTTAGTTTTAACACTTCACAAAGCCTTCGCCTATGTGGTAAATGGAAAAAACCAAGAATAAATGACATATCCTCGGCTTAGAGTGTAAACCTGCTAACAGCTTATTAAGCAAACTATCAGGACGAACAAAAAACGTCTTTAAAAAGTATGAATAGATGTCTATTATCAGAGGGTTTTACCATTTCAAAAATTGATTTATAATATATTAAATAAATTAAAAGTCAATTTATTATTTTTTATTTATATAATTAGTATAGAAGTATATTATATTATATGTATAATAATTTAACAATAACAATATAACTGTAAAGCGTTGTCCACAGGCGTTTGGCCGACAGCCTGTGCCGCCAGTAGAAGTAGAGACGACGGAAGTGGCCGAAGTCGGCAAGAACGCGCCCGACCCGCAGCTGTTTCCGTACTTGGCTCGCCGACTGGCCGACACACGGTCTCCGCCGGGCGCCGCACCTGGAGCTGATGAGTACCTGGCGGCGGCTACTGTGCTGGCTATGAAGTATGGGCCGGCTGTACTTGATCAGGTTAGTTTTTTTTTCTTATTATATAAGTCTTATATAAAATACTAGAGTAATTATCATTTACAGGTGGATTTTGGAATTATTTTTAAGATATGAGATTTCATAGTAATATTGTATATAGAATTTGTAAATTGTAATTCTGATCATCTCAAACATAAAATTACTTAGCAGTTACCTACCCTGCCCATATGAAACCGTCTGATCAACTAGTAATCGATATGAGTTGAGTGGGACACAGTGTTATACGTGATAAGGTGGTGAGGATTCTTTTGAAAGAACAAGTTCTTTATGTATTTTTTCTCTCAGTATTGCAAAGACCGTATCCAAACCCCCGAGGACACGTTAATACGACTTTGCTTTATCGACCTGACCGTTGACCGTTTACGTTGCCCCCAACTCAGATTACTTCGGTAGGCGGTTTAGCAAGAATCCTTCCTGAATAAGTTATTTTCGTCTGCGCTACGTTGTGTACGCTAAGTTTATGAAACACTTAATCAGCACCCTTACCCGCATCAAGCAATCGCAGTGACGATTAACTTTAAGAAACCAATTCTGTCTAGGTACTAGAGTCTTTAGTCGTGCCTGTACTTGACACGGTAGCCCTTGTCCACTACACTCGCAAGTGTAAGCCGATGGGCCTTCACGTTGCTTAGCGGCGTACGCCCTAGCCATACTCAGTTTCTCTTCTCGAATTTTGACAAAACCTAGACCACCATAGACTAACCATAGATGAACAATAGGAAAGATAGAAAAGGGGGGAGGTATAACAAGTATTGGCTCGAGTATCCGGGATCGAGTACCGGTATACCCAAGAACAAACATCGGAGAGATATTAGTCAGGGCACCCTTTGAATAATTCCCTCTATGTAACAGCTCCCGCCCGAAGCCCACCTGGTGATATCGCGGTGTGCGCGAGACGAGCACTCGTATGGGCGCAGTGGTTGCGAGGAGCGGCGCACTGCCGAGGCGCTGCTCAACCTGGCCGGCGTCACGCCCCCACAGGCCGCCGCCGCGCCCGCGCACAGCTAGCGCGCACAGGTGCGTGCACATACAGACACACATATACGTACCCCATAACCACTTATCGTGTTCTTACACCAATACAAACACACACACCGCAGGCAGGTGCACATAAACGTTTTAATTAAACTACATTAAAAACATACATAGATGTGTGAGACCTATGTACATAGTAGTTCAACATATTTTTGAAACTTTAATTTCATCATACAAATGGAAGGAATGGTATACACCATTCCTTTCTCAATTAAATTAAATATAAAGAGCTAAATAACATAAAATTACTTACGTACAGTACGTGGGGAACGAGGTTTCGCATCACTACGATCCCTCTGCCTAAACTGCTATATGCAGAATAAAGCGTAAAGTTTAAAAAGTGTAATAATTTATGTACCTAATTTATACTATCACAAGTAACAAGAAAATAAAATACAAATAGCGCTTTAAATGCTAAAATTCAAAACTAACATTTCAGGGGGGCATTGGTTGTTGACGTTTCAGACTACCCGGTAGTGAAGATCGGGTATACGCTGAGAAAGGAAACATCAAGTGTAAGTCTTCCCAAGTAATGCTTCTCACCACAAACAAATAATGTTATATTATATTATATTACCGACTAGTACTTTATGAACATTTAAAATTTACAACTACCCTCTATTATTTATTCCTATCGAGATATGCATATTATAGTAAATTAATATAATATAATAAATAGCATTGTTCTGTGTGTACTGCTCAAATGTTTAATTCTTTATATTTCTAAGTTATGTATGTATATACTTTATAGTGAAAACCAGCGGGCAAAGCCCCTTCGACATATTATTATGTATGTGCGTTCCTAGAACAAAAAAAACAAAATTTGCTCGAAATCGTCTATTTGTGTAGTCATAGACAAAAGTTTACCATTCTCTAGTCCAATAAAGACAACACTAACTTTCAGTACACAGATGTCTATGGTATTTAAATTATGTAAATTAATATGAAATATCACGCTATCATAGATTAAGTCTCACTTCTTAGTTAAGAACTGACTATCTCCATTCTACTTTTTATATGCATCACATTAGTATTTCTTTCTTATCAGAGGCCATACATTAATAACGTCACACACATTTTCATAATTCTTTCTACTTTTCCGTGTAACTTTACATATTTTGCAATTTTTCACCAAAAAGTTATTACAATTCGGAAATTTATTTTCGTTTATGGAAATTTATGTTTTAATCATTATAATAACATTTTGTAATCACATCACAACATTTGACTCTCCCCTTTCCTCCCCCTATGTGTGACGTAATTTATAGATGTTCCTGTATATGTTCGTCCGTTAGAAATTTAAACTTTAAAATGTCTCTTTCGTCTAGCCTTCAGTTTTCGTGATATTAAAAAAACCTTTATTGAGCAATACAAGCCAAGCAATGCACGGCGTTTCCTCTTCTAAACTAAATATTGTAAACATATGTAGTCAAATTCTTAAATATCTTTTAATAAATTAACTAAAATTACAAGAAATTAGAAAATATTAGTAATAGATGTGATATACATAACCTATTAAAAGAATGGAATAGTTGAATAGATAAAACCCCGCATTTAGGTTCCCATTTACTATTTAGAACATTCATTATAATAAGAAAACTATTGAAATAAGCAAAGTTGTTGTATTTCCGTGTGCTTAAATTTAAAAAAAAATGCCAGTGTTGCCTACGTGCAAGAACGGAAACGGAAATATAGCATAGGCTTAAGTTAATATAATTTATTTCGCTTACAAAACGACTTTTATATAGTAAAAATATATAAAGTGAGCAATTCAATATGTGTTATGTGAACTGAGCGCAATGCATATGTGTGTGTGTATATATATATAAGAATATAATATAATTTATATATATATATATATAAAAACAATAACATACTTAAAAGTTCATCTAACCAGTTATCTTGTATATCACTATTATATGATTGTTTTACTGAATAAGATAAATTGCTAACACCTTTTTTTTACTTGAGATAATTATTAAAAGTAATTGATCATCAATTTTGGTAACAAACTATGTGGACTCTTTGTATTTGGTTTTTTGGTTCAGTGTGATATGAAATATTCTTTAAAATAAAAGGAGTTAGCAATTTAGAATATTTTGTCGATGATATTGCTGTGACATTAAATAGAAATCATATTAATACAATGCAAAGTGACTATAATGGGTTGTACTTCTACAATGCTTAATGAAATCTTTTCATTTTCAATATTTCTCCATATTTTTAATTTAAGTAACAATTGATTAATCAACGTAATAATATTTAATGTCACAGTAAAATATAAGAATACTCATGAAACATTATAGGAGTAGAATCGACAGTTTAAATAAAAAATATATATATCAGATCTTCTCCTATGATACATCTTGCCTATTAACAGAATAAAGCAAATACAGTGTTTGTTTCAAAAGTGATATATCAACCATAATATTTTAATATTATTATAAATTATAAGATTATAATATTAGCTGTAAGCGGGTTTTGTGTTCATGATTTTGTGATCTATCGACTATCATTGCTTAAAATTAAGAAACTAAAGTTTCCTTTAATGTCTTGCATATGATTAAAATAAAATATATAGAATAATATATATATATAATATTTTAACACCAATTAATATAAATTTATTGGAATTTTTAAGTTTAATTCTGTCATAATATAATTTTTAATTTATTTTTTTTAATAGGCTTTACTTTATTTAAGACTCAGTCGATATTGAATTTTAATAAGTAATATATTACATATTTTTGAGAACTAAATTTATAAGATGATCATAAAGTGCCTATTGTATGTGTTGCCAGTTTTAATGTGGTTTATTACTTTAATTATTCAATGTGAAAATTTATTTTAATTGCTAATTTAATTTTCATCTACATTTTAAAATGGAAGCTATATGAGAAAAAATGTTAATGAATGTTATATCAACAATATTAAACATATTGTAATTGCCTTTAATTTATTATATAAAAGAAATGAAGAATATTGTGGAAATTATTTGACTTAATATTTCAATTGTGTGGCTTCGTTTTGGTGTTTAGTGTAATTAAAAAAAGTTCTCTAGACTGAGCCATGACTGATTTGTAAAGCAATATTATTTATTAGAAAATAAAATTTGCGTTTTATTCTAAATGCAATATATAAAATTTTATTCTGTCTATTCTTTGAAACTCTTTGATTGCAAGACATTACGTTGTTTCGTATTTGAATAGGTGTCCTACACTATTGTTCGCTGCGTGCCAAATTATAATAAAAAAAATAGTTAACTTTACCATAAACGAGCAAATCCAAATACATATATGTACCATAAATGTGAGCGTATTTATAAAAAGAATATATAACACATAGTTAGATTAGGCGATAAGTGATATTATAATTATATAATTTAATGCTAAATTAAATACATACATTTTTGCTGTATTTAGAAGCGTCTTCCATCTTACTCATGATCTATTAGATAAGTGCGGTCGCGGTGACGTCAGTGATGCGATTCGACATCGATACTGTTGCACCTCAATCGATACGTAATCGATTTAAAATATCGATAATGATCGATGGATTTACTTGCTGTGTTTTATTACGGGTTATTGTTTCGACATCATCGCGACCGTCACCTCACTAGCCTTTCTTTTGGTGGTATAAATGTGTAGTTAAAATTTTACAGCAATAATTAGTACCTAATGTAGTACTTGGCTGGTAGATGCTACGTGTATAATTGTGTGATACATTGCGATTTATTTACTAATAAGTGGTATATTATAAATGTAATATGGTTTCCAATAACACCGCGTAGTTTATTTAATAAACAAAGTTCAAACTGACGAGCGGCAAGCTCGGTATTGGTGTAGTGATGTGATCAAAATTACCCGAGTTATATCGATATGATATTAAAATTGTTGCGGCTCATACTTTATCGGATATAATTTATCGATTAATTTATTATAATTAGTTTGTAAGTTGTTATCGATTTTTTTTTATTAATCGGATTGTAAAACGATTCTTTCCAACTAGTTTTTTTTGGTATTGGTTTGTTTTGTTTGAGATGATCGTTTTATATATGTTTTTATTTGCGGCGTTTCTCATGTTTATTGTTGTTTATAGCGAAACATTTTCTTGTGATTTTCCGATTAATAATAATCAAAAATAATGAAATTAATATACATTATTAATATTTAAAACGTCTTATTAATGTATAAAATGTAGAACATTTTTGTTACACACAATGATATGGGGGACGTCGTTTTAGCTAAAATTTCAATACCAAATGGTATATCAAGTTGGTAATTGTAAAATGATTGTTGTTGTTATATTTAGTGCGGCTTGCAAACATTATTATAGCTATTGTTGAGAGTTATGCCAAAATTTTTATTTGTCCTTTAATATTTTGTCTGTACATATCCATTTAGTAAATTATGTACTGAAGATCAATGAGGTGTTTTATTCATATCCTGATTTATTTAAATTATTATTTATTACTTCCGCTCAGTAGTGTGCCCCGGAAATAAATAATAAAAAGAAACTACTAAAACATATTTTATTTAAAAATTCTATATAAATCACTTAACAATTCTAATTCTACATAGTTATATTTAAATTTAGAAATATATAGAAAGTAGATTACAAGATTTTTTAAAATTTACTTTGAAGAATTTATTACATAATGTAATAAAAATGAAATAATAAACGTATTAAAGATATTCAATATACATTTAATAGAGTACTACTTTAAGAAGAGACAAGTAAATCTTATTGGCAAGATTTACTTTTATATTATTGAAACATTCTAAATAATATTTTATATTCTACATCTCTATGCTAAATATATTATTTAATAACTATCTTACATATAAACATTATTACAGTTCCTAAGAATTTTAATCAATTCTAACAGCACTTTCACTTTCAAACTATCTGTCAATAACTTAAATATAGGTTTGGCAGTTAAATATTAGCTACTATATTGAAATTAACTATTTTTTATTACTTTTATATGTCATACTGTGTATAATATGTTTTAGGAAACAGAGAAAATAGAAAAAAATACACTTTTCCGAATGAAAATCGGACCTACAACCGTCGTGTTTGCAATCAGATACACTAGGTTCTCTGTCTATCCTACCTACTATGGGGAAAAGCTGAAGCAATATCTAATATACTATATCGAAAAATCAAACTTAGTAAGTAAATAATTAATATTTTATATATATGTAAAAATCTATTAGTAGTAGTTGATTGCTTGTATGTTGCTTTTATTTTTTTATATTTTCTATTAAAACTAAAATTTATCAGCATACTTTTTCTAGTGCACTAATTTAGATCACTACAAATAGAATGTTACAGTTTTATTTTAAGTAAGTTGTATTTTAAGTTAGGACCTACATGACTTTCGTACATGACGTTTCCTACATTAGGTAGTGCACTAGAAGTAGTGCGGTGAAATCGCCGATACCATTTTAACAAGAAAGATTGTTGGTTCAAATGTTGAAAATTTTTTTTTTAATATGCGCATTTATTATATCTGTAGCAGGCGTGGCTAAGTTGATAAGCGGCTTGCATATACATATTTTTAATCATAATCAGCTTTTTTACTTTTTAATGAGAGAATTATTTAAAAAAATTACAAGTTTGATTTGTGCAGTAATATAAAACCTATTGATTTAGCCGAAAACATTTTTTTTTAGCTTAACGCTGTATTTCGCACATAGCAGGGTAGGCAGACGGAACCTAGTGGTAAGACACTCCGTTTCCAGTTAAGACACTTCAGTTCCCGCCGAATTCTGAAGGTATTGCGTGTTGGAGTGGTGGAACAACGCCGCAAAAACTGAATTTGATAAAAAAATATGTATGCAAGTCAATTAAGTCTTAAATATTTTAATTACAGTGATTGTTAAAATAAAATGTTAACAAAATCGTGTGATTGACCATTCTAGTTATATCATGTTTAGCTGTCTGTTATATTGCCCATATTAGAAAATAAATATGGCCAACAAAGAATTAAAACACTACATAAAGCGCTTAACAATAAAATATATGAAATAAGCACAAAATAAAAAAACCCCTGTATTCAAACATATAGTTTTGTTTGTATTAGTTTCATTATTAAAATGACAAATAATATTAATAATAGTCTTAATTTTGAGTATTTTTCTTTTTTTAGGAAAAGTATATTTGACGCGCTTCAGAAGGTGATTGCTCCATTGGACAATATGGACACTTTAATCTGAAAAAAAAAAACAGTAATATCATCAAAAGCAGAGTTGGTATATTACAATTAAATTGCAAATTATATATAAGTAATTACTTTTGATAACATATATTTCATATTTATTTTTATTGCGTTATAGACCTTTTATATGCTTTAGAAAACAGTCCATGTCCTTCATTAAAAATATGCCATACGTAAAATAATGAAAAATATAGGTTTAAGAAGCTTTTCCGTCCTTATCAACTTATGGTATTATATTATTAACTCATCAAAACGTTTCAAGTTGAGCGGTGATTCAAAGGCTTGCTTTGTCCTCTAACCAGAGCAAAGAAATGAAAATAATTCATTATTGAACTCTTAGAATTGCCGCAATACCAAAATAGTCTCAACAATATTCTATCATAATGAATAGGCGACGCACTTGAGCCCCATAGCGAGCTTGTTAAGCGCGTCCCGCGATATGACGTGCCCGCAGAGCAGGCGCATGGGCGGGTTGTGGTCGGAAGCCTGCTGGCGTAGGATGGGGCATGCGAACACGGAGTGGTAGGCACCGCCCTCGTCGCCCAGTTCCACCTCCAGCGGCAGCTCGTCGTCGGCCCACGCGGCCAACACGTGTGGGTGCGACATCTTCTGGCGCACGTCGAGCAGCGCGGGCAGAACGCGCGCGCCCGCCAGCACGGCACCCGCCAGGGGGGATGCCGGCGCTAGACGTAGTAGCGTGCACGCCTCCAGTACGAACAACTCCGCCGCCTCCGCACCTGGACGAACATATATTTATTTGTGTTGAGTTTTGAACCACAAAAACGTACGAAACCCTTACATCTATTGGAAAATATCCTCAAACATACAATATGCATGTATAAAGTATAGTAATATACAGTTATACCTTTAAGATATAATTATGCTCGTTTTACTTTTTTGCCATAACTTAAACGAAATTAAATTAAAACTTGCCTTTATTTAAATCAAATTAATTTAAATTAAGGCAAGTTTAGTCTTATAATATTAAAATATGTAAATGGCCAGTTAATTTTTGTTATCTTTACGCCGTATCCCTAATAAAACAGAGTAAGTAGATAGAATCTAGTTTAAAGACACTCCCTCCCTTATTTTCCGCTAAAGTTTATGTTTTGGGTGTCCGAATTCAATGCCACGCTTTCCCAATATTTAATAATCAATTTTCCCGCATAGGAATCAAACTTACAACTGTCGCATTCAGACGTTGTGCTACTGCGCCATGACAGGTTTCAAATATTCAAAATTTCAATTTTTTATAAGTACATCAATGAAAAATGCCTATCATGCTACTCTTTCTCTTTATAATATCTGTAGAGAAGTATGGACGTGACGTACCCAGCGCCCTCACGTCCAGCAGGTGCGCGTAGTGCGCGGGCGGCGGCGGCGCGGCGGGCGTACACCACGCCAGCGCGCACACAGCCGCCTGCAGCGCGCGCTCGTGACGCGCCGCGTGAGCCGGGAACTGCGCACGCGCATACGCGATGGCCGCCGCCACGCCCTGCGTGCGCGCCAGCTGGGGGAAGGAAATGCGGGTTTGATAAATAAAATAAAGTGTCTTAACAGTATACTTCTTCTACCTACCCTGCCATATATGAGATTGAGTTGAAAAAAAAAAATACCTTAAGCGCCTGCATCCTATGCAGTGTGAAAGGCAGCGGCGAATGCACCAACTCGTGTTCCCTGGCGTTTGCCCATGCCAGAGCTGGGCCCGGGTCGCCCTCAGTCAGAGCTGCAGCACAACGCTGTAACTGGGCAAAGGTGCTCCCACGCTCTGCTGTCACACCCGCTTCAGTTACTAATGCATCACCCACTTCGTCTAGACCCTGGAAATGAAAAAAAATATTACTTTTCATTCATTGAATTGTTTCTTTTTTATTTAGGTTGTAATTTTTTTTTTTTAATTGTAAATATAAATTATGGACACCAAGTATTTTTTTTCAACTAGAACATAATGGCAAAATTCTTGTGCAGAACAGAAGCGACATTTGNCTCTGCTGTCACACCCGCTTCAGTTACTAACGCATCACCCACTTCGTCTAGACCCTGGAAATGGAAAAAAATATTACTTTTCATTCATTGAATTGTTTCTTTTTTATTTAGGTTGTAATTTTTTTTTTTTAATTGTAAATATAAATTATGGACACCAAGTATTTTTTTTCAACTAGAACATAATGGCAAAATTCTTGTGCAGAACAGAAGCGACATTTGGAGGACATACCATTCTATGACTGACCTACCAAACCCAGTTGTATTTTCAAAGCACCCAGGGATATATTAGAATATTGTGTATATTTATTAATTTTGATATGCACCTTCAAAAATTAGGGTGTGATATACACATACAGAAGAAGCTTTTTTCAAACACAAGATTAATAAATTATTATAGGAAGGTAAGCTTGTAACTATTATTCATTGAACAAAAAAATTGAACTTCACTCTTCAAAGAACCTGGGAACTCAGTGTTATGACACTCTATTCTCATTACTTCCATTCCCCACTTACCACCGAATTCTGGAGTCATTGCATGTTGAGTAGCCCAACTCAACATAATAATAATAACTTATTTAACAAATAATAGAACAATATAAATAGAAACTAAAAATATTTATAGGATCATAGTGTTTACACTCAGACTCTACACTTTGAATGTTTCTAAAAAAATCTTATTCACCTGTCTATACAAATGCTGAGCGATAGCTTGTTCCATGATAGGTCTATTTGTGTCAGAACAAAAAGATTCTGCTTTTGGCGCTACAGTTGCGTAGTCAGCTATGAAGTGCCTGTCAATCGATTTACCTACTCTTGATACTGTTGCATGTAGTTCACGGTGCTCTGAAAATCGCAATATTTATGAAAATAAATAGTTATAAAAACTACATCAATGAATGTGATGCTTGTGGGTTTGATTCACATTCAGGGGCATGAATTATTTATATACATATTTTTGGCAAACAAGACTGATGGAAATGAACTCCACCCTACAACACACAATGTTTCATAATGTTTATAGCGGAGAGTGCAGCACATAGTCTTAAAATAAGGTTCCTTCTATTAATCCTGCTCCATTCCTGATACAGTGTCAAGCTTACCGGAAAAAAATAAAATTTGTTAATTCATAAGTAAATAAAAAATAAATTATTTTAATAATAAGCTTGTAAGTATATTTGATAAGACATCATACCTGTAGACAATTGAAAAACTGTTTGTTTGACAGAAGCAGCCAGGTCATTCACAATTTTTGTTTGGCCTTGTGATAGTGGTATATTTGGAGTTTCTGAAAATAATAATAATCATCATCATCATCGTCAGCCTGTCCGTGTACAGTGCTGGATATAGGCCTAACAATAATAATTGACTAAAAATATTTAATTTAATATTTAATTTCCTCATTATGTTTTATATAGTATAAGTATTTATAAAATTTTAGTTGCATTAAGGATGTGTAAAATAAAAAAAAGGGCGAAAGCAAAGTAACATAAATTATAGTCAAGCAAATTCATAACTTATAATAAAAATAACTAATGCAATGATTTTGCATTTTTTATTATGCATTCTTAGAACTAGTAGAATCGTAGTAGTAAATCGTACCTTTAGAAATTTCATTTCTTAATTCTTCTACTTGAGTTATTAAATCTTCCAATATTTTGTTAGCATGGTCATTAAGAGTGGTGAATTTAGAAGTGGCTTTGTCCAAGTCTTGTTCTACTCCCATACAAGAATCCATTGCTATATAATAATAAAACTTTTGAATATAGTAGGTAACTATTCACATAAATAAAACATTTAATAAATAGTTTGTGAAGACTGAAGACTAAGAAGCTAACTAATGCTTACGTTCAAGCAATTTTTTCTTTGACAAATCACAAGTCAAATTCACAAAACAAAGGTAATTTCTTGCGTTTTCGCACGACTGTTGACACAGACAGCGTATAAATATATATATTATCAAATCTATTTTTTTTTTTTTTTTAAATTAACATCTTAGTTTTATTATGCTACCATTTTTGATGAGTGTTTAAGTTAAATTTAAAAAAATATATATGACATTTAAAACTAAAAATTAAAATCTCACTTTTTATTATTAGAAAAGAAATAACAATAGATATCATTCAACCATTCATTCTTTGCTATGAACCAAACCGATATTTCAGTTTTTCTTATTTTGTTTTAATTAAGTAAATATAATATGACCATTAAAAGTAGAATATAAATGTTATTATATTTGGTATTCTCATATAAAAATTGCTTGGTGCGCTGTTTTGTGTTTGAGAATTTAAATTATATAAAATAATGATTATTTAACCACATTTAATTTTTATCTGTATAGGGTATAGACTTTGATATCGTTCATTCATCATTGCACAATTCGTAGTGTTCGCCGGATAGGTTAGAAAATTTATTCTTTTTTAAATTCTTTGAAATTTTCAAAGCTATTTTGTCGAAAGATGGCCCAAAGTAAATTAAATGATATGGCGGGCAAGTTTGCTAAAGGGGGCCCGCCTGGACTTGGTATTGGATTGAAAGTAGCTGCTGTACTAGGCGCAGGGGTCTACGGTATTTCACAGTCCTTATTTACTGTCGAGGGTGGTCATCGTGCAATTATGTTTAACAGAATCGGAGGAGTGCAACAGCATGTTATGTCTGAAGGTCTACATTTTCGTGTTCCATGGTTCCAGTATCCTATCATTTATGATATCAGGTCACGACCTCGTAAAATATCTTCTCCAACCGGTTCAAAAGATTTACAAATGGTAAACATTTCGTTGAGAGTGTTATCTCGTCCTGATTCTAGCAACTTATCTACTATGTACAGACAATTGGGTACTGATTATGATGAAAAAGTCCTTCCATCAATTTGTAATGAAGTGTTGAAATCAGTCGTAGCCAAGTTTAATGCATCTCAACTTATTACCCAACGTCAGCAAGTATCATTATTAATAAGAAGAGAATTGGTTGAGAGAGCAGCAGATTTTAATATAATTTTAGATGATGTATCTCTAACAGAATTGAGTTTTGGTAAAGAATATACAGCTGCAGTTGAAGCTAAACAAGTAGCTCAACAAGAAGCTCAGCGTGCTGCTTTCGTTGTTGAAAGGGCTAAGCAAGAGCGCCAGCAGAAAATTGTACAAGCTGAAGGAGAAGCTGAAGCAGCAGAAATGTTGGGTAAATCTATGGGAATGAATCCTGGGTACTTAAAGTTGCGCAAAATCCGTGCAGCTCAAAGTATTTCTAGGATGATTGCTCAGTCACAAAATAGAGTCTTCTTGCCTGGTAATAGTTTGATGATTAACCTGCAAGACCCATCCTTTGATGACTTATCAGAGAAACTCACAAAGAAGAAGTAACATACGGCAGAGGAAGAGTATGAAAAAAGCCTGGAGCTAGTGACTACTCTTTCTGAAAATAATGAAACTGCAGTTATTTTTAGTGCCGCTGCTTCAATTGCTATATAAGTAATTATTTCTTTAGGCATATTGTGGTGTTTAATATACACTTAACATTATAATATTCTTTATTATGCATTTGATGTTAAATAGTTTGTAGGTTTAGTATGTATGGAGATCAGTTGGAATAAAGATTATGAAACATTATAAGATCTTTGATTTTAATGATAATTAAACATTTTAAATGTTAAACTGTATTATTTGCATAAATTAAATTTGATGCAATTTTGGAAACCTGAGATTTTGATTTCAATGCATTATTTATATTTTTATTTCTCTGTTCTCACACCAACACAACAGCCCACTGTTGAGTCACTTTACTCAACTTGCTATGCCAAAAAGAAGGAAGAAGAAAAGCATTCAGCAGAAAGTGGGAATCAGAGTGTTTTAACACTAGGTTTCCTCTGCTTACCCAACTAAATGCAGCGTAAAGCTCATAAAAAATATTCTCACACTGCAGTAGTCTGTGTTCACAGATGAGTCTACCTGTGAACAAACTATTGCAAGGTGTTCAAACATTGGTTTCCAAAAATATACAAAACAATACTTTTAAAATTATAAAATATATATATATATATATATTAGCTTTAAAGAAATAAAATTAACAATAGATATAACTATTACCTACCGAGAGATATTAATTATTCTATTACGCAAATAAATAAATGTGATTAATTTCTTTTCATACCAATTTGACTGTTTACAATTTAACATTAAAAATATATCTTTATGCATCTTCTTTGTAAGTAACATATTCACTCCTATTGTGCCAAGATTGAGGCATATTAGATTAGAATTCAGGCTTAATACAATTGAGGGTTAAAGGATTTTGTTGCCTTGATTTTTGAGAAAAATACAAATAAGGTTTGAAATTATAATTTATTAACATATATTTATGAGTTTACTAACACAAATAATATAAGTATATATATCTATTATTCTAGTTTTTCACAGCAGAAGGTTGTGGTAGTCTAAATTTCGCCATTTCTATTTCTGCTTTAAAATAACTCATATTGTCGTAACAAAAATATTCCGGTACTTTATATGGGCCACTTTTATTGGGATCTACACCTGGGCCTAATGGTTCAGAGGCCTGATGGATGACTGCAGTGCTAAGACCAGGAACATTGGCGTTAACTTTAGCCTGTGGTAGTGGTGCCGACGATGAAGTAGCACTTGGATTGTGGCCAGAGATTTCGCTAAGAAATCTCGGAGAAATTTTGAGGATATTTCCCCATAAAATCGTTCTTGGTAACATTAGAATCATATCTATCAATATTACACAATCGTATATCGAAAATACAATAAGTAGAATATCTGTCAAAAATGAGATTAATACTTCAAACTCGAAGTTGAAATTACCAGTGCCATGATTTTTAAACTTTAGTATGACATTAACCTTTAATAAATTAAGAAATATTTTATAAACATATTTTTCGTAAAAAAAATTATATATTTAAAATTGTAAAGAAATATACATATAGATATTTGGAAACTCTATGTAGTTTACATAAAATAATATAAAGATAGGTAATAGGTAAAATAACCATTTAAGAATATTTTAAATTTCAATAAATGTGTATTATTATGAAAGTAAAAATTTTATTGATTTCGTGATTTTAATAATTCAAGCGAATCGTTACATGGAGGTTTACCTTCCGTCTCTGTTTATACTGCAATCTCGCTTTCGCACAGTGCGTCTACATTCTCTATGGACCTTTTTCACGACTGTTTTGGATAGTTTACCTACCTTGCTTATTTCGCCGATTTTTCAGAATAAGAGTGAAATATGTGTATGATTTAACTTTTGTTATGTACTTTGAGGTACAATAATGTGTTCAGATTACAGTTAAGTTTTCCCATTTGGATATATCACCGTAAAACGCTAGATCAGCCATTTACATGAAAGGTAAGTATAAAAAATTGGTATCGCACGATTTTTTGTTTTGGTATATAGAGATAGTTTTACCTTTACGGCTCGAATGCTAAGATTTCTTAACCTTACTTTCAAATTTGTGCTTATAATAGTTTATGTTATAAGAAAACCCTGCGTAATTATGCACAACTTATAGTATATTATATTATTCTTATATATTACATTGCCGCTATTTTGTAGTATATTTGTATATAGTTATACGTATAACCCGACCAAGTTGAATAGGGCTTGTGCAAGCTTACGTTCCTATTCACGCAGCATACGTCTACAATATGTGACTGTTTCATCAGATTTCACGGTAACTTAGCTCTTATATCTCTATTTAGTGCATCGAAAATTAATTGTAGGTCGAAAATCAATACATTAGAACTATAATATTTAAGTTTATCTTTTCCACATTTTAATATTTACATGATGTAAATAAAGAATAGTCTGCATAGACTGGAAAAAATGTGTCAATGCTAGATATAGTTTTAAAAAATCGTTTTTAATCTGTGGGTATAATTCTATTTGTGACTATTGCTGCCGCCAATTTGTTATTCCCAAAAAGAATTTGTAAAGTCTTATGAGATTCTTTTTTTAATATTCTAAACAAATTTCTTATGAATACAGAAATAGAATAGTATATTACAAATTATTTTATGTGAACTAACTTATAGTCAAAATGGCGGATGCGGTGCCTGTTTGCGATGCCTTGTGTGAAGCGATAGAGTACTTGTCTAGACTTGGATCGAATTTACGAGTGCGCTCGCAAAATTTTAAAGAAAAAAAATTAAGAAAAGACAGACTTCGAAACACTCATGCAGTGCAAAAAGCCGCTAATAAAGTACTACTGATTTGTGAGCTATCCAAGAAGTCCATATTAAATGTTGAAGATGGAGTAAAGCAAATACTGACTCAAATTGACACTGCCCAAGGATCTAACAAATATAAGAAAAATGTACATAAAAACACTAAAAACATTGTATATGAATATTTTGAGTATGATTCACAGACGTTAAAAATACGCAATAAAATTAATTTAAAACATTTTACATCAGTTAAAGTGGTTACTAAAGCTATGTCTCCTTCAATGCAAGATAATTATCCACTATATTATGTTTGCAACTTATACCATTTAAGAAAAAAGCGAGATAAACAGAAATGTGATCATGAATTAACTGAAATTAAAATGTTAAACAACAGTAGCAATGAAGAATGTCTTAGCTCAATCAAGTCTTCGAAAAAAAGTGATGATAACATTAACAATTGTGAAGTTGCCGATAAATCAAATAACATAGAAAAGAGTGATTCTGCACCAACAAACAAAAAGGGTCATGTAGAAAATACTGTAATAGGGAAGAAATATTCACTAGTAAAAAATAAGAACTATAAACATATTAAAGTTGTGGATGATGATAGTTCAGATAGTAATTATAATGTAGACAATTTACAAACTAATGAAAATATTATACCTATTAATGATTCTGCAAACACTGAATCAGTTGATGCAAGTAGCACAAATAAAGAAATTAACATGGAGGTAGAAAATACACATGAAAGTAGTAATTTGGAAGATACTTCGGTTGATGGGCCTGCCCATGTTACTAGAAAAGAAAAAACTAGTAAACTTACAAGTGCTAAAAACACAGAAGAAAATAAAAAAAATGCTGAAGATGCATCTTTAGATAGAACTGGGAAAATGGATACTGATATGATAGACACAAACAAAAAAGAAGACCAAATGTCAAGCCATTCTGATAAAGAGACAAATGAGTCCAAAATTGAAATTAGTAATAGTCACACACATGCAGAAAAATTTGCAAACATCAGTTTACTTAATGATTTATGTACTGTTAGTAACTATGTATCTAATACAAATGTAGCTATAGAATCAAAAAGTGACGCTAAATCCATTTCAGACGATAATAGCCGTTGTTCTACAGAATCAAAGCCCTTAATAAAATGCGTAAATATAAATAAATTGCTCAAAAAAGATAAAATTCCAAAGACAAGGGATGTTACGGGGCTGAGGGAACAGAATGTTATTGAATTAATTGATAGTGATACTGATGATGAAATGACTGTAAAAAACAAAAAACATAGACATACTAAAAATAATAAAAAATATGAATCCAAAAGCAAATCAAAATTATCACTAATAAAATGTATTAAAGACTCAAATACATATAGAGGCTCAAATCCTCATATACGTGATGATGAAGATTTTTGGGAGAAAAAACGAAAAGAGGTAAAAAAGTTTAAGCCAAAACAGTTTACAGTAAATATAGTTAGAATGCCTAAATTAACGGAGCAATTTTTATATAAATATGGTTTGAAGAGAATAATCCAAAATGGTTCTCTAGTATGTCAAATACCTTTTGAAAATGACGGCACAAAGCTTAAACAATACAGATCTAATGCACAGTGCACTGTAGATTTAAGGAAATCACAAAATGAAATAAAAGAGGTAAATGTGGTTAAAAGTGCATTACTTAATGATTCTGAATCTGATTGTGAGAGAGAAACAGGAAAATGTAACAAACTAAATAAAGCTCTTTTACACGAATCAGACAGTCTTGAACAACAACAACAAGAAAAGGAAAAGTCTGCAGATTCTGGAGATGATAAAAATTGTGATAAGATTGTGAATAAAGATAATCAAAGGAGCGCAACCATGCAACCATGTGAACAGGAATCCCAAAATAATGATGATTCCTCAGATACAAATATCGAATCTAGGAAAAGAAAGAGGGAAAGCAGAAATAGCACATTTCCTTTAGCCTCTAAAAGAAAACTCATTATGAAAAGTGTGCATGCAAAAAATATGTTATTAAACTGTTCGTTGAGTTCAGATACAGAAGATGAAGAATTTAAAGGTGCGTTAAAAAATATAAAGAATTCCTTACTTAAAGAGGAATCAGATAAGGATATTGAAATAACACAAAAGTCTGATTCTGATGGTGAAGTAACTAAGTCAAATCAAGACCAGAGTCATTCAGAGTGTGATATATCCACTAAAGACACTAATAGCCAAGAAAATACTGAAGTGAATTTAGATAACAATTCAGAAATTGTTAGGAGCGAAATTAAAAACATTGAAAAATCCGAATCTGATGGATCTGAAGATGATAAAAGCAGTAAAAAGAGTAATAAGGAAACGCATATGAGTGAAATACCGAGTGAACAAGAATCAGAGCATAATAATGATTCTTTGAAATCTCCTGTACTCTCTAAACGAAAATGCATTAAGAGAAGGCAAAAATATGCAAAAAAGAATTTATTGAACTCTTCTTCAAGTTCAGATACAGAAGATGAAGGAGGCAGAAATGCATTAAGAAACATGAAAGATTCCATACTTAAAGGGGAATCAGATGAGGATATTAAAAAAAAGTCTAGTTCTGATGGAGAAGTAACTAAGTCGAATACAAGCTTAAAAAGTCAAGACAGAAGTAATTCAGAGTGTGATATATCAACTAAGGGCACTAGTAGTCAGGGAAATGAAGTTGATACAAACAGCAGTTCTAAAAAGGTTAGGAGTTGGTGAATTTTTTTTAAGTAATTTCTGTTACAACATGTATGTTGTAAATTATAATTATAAATATTTCATATGTTAAGATATTAGTGAAAAAAAAAAACTTTATAAATTCTTTTTGAAATACACTTATAAACATATTTATTGATAGGAAATAAGGCTTTGTTCACTATTAGGTACACAGGAAACATAGGAATTGTATTTAGAAGCTGAATGAATTAATGGTTATATAGATTCAGTAGAAACTCAATTTACAGGACTTGTCATTGTGCACCAGTACATTATTATTTGGGTAATCAAATATGTACAAAGAAAAAATACTGGGCTTAATATATTTTCAAATATTGTATAATATAAATATTTCAAAATTTTTCTTTCAATTAATGTCATATGTCTGTGTAGTGGATAATACTAAATCTGTATAATTTAGGGCTAAATAATCAAGTCTCCACTAAATTTTGGATAATGATTTGTAAATTACAAATGCCATCAGACATTTTGTCATGGTTTTTATCCAAATAGAAGCGTAATATGGTTCCAATATGTCTATGGGTGTATTTTTTAATATACATAGTAAAATATTGTTATTCCATATAATAACAGATATTAAAATAAATGCAAACATTTGTCTTTTATTTTTACATAACATAACAAAAGTAGGAAACTATCAAAGAAATTCAACAGACATTCAAACAGAAGTTACAATGATTACAGATGGGCCGCTCTAAATCTAAATCAGACGGTAGCAGCAGTCAAAGCTCAGATACACAAGAGTCATATGAGAAAGACATAGATCGGTAAATATTTTAATGGGAAAGGGATAAAGCTTCTTATATTCATATAAAAAATATAAATATTTGATAGATAAAAATAATTATGAATTTGACTTGTTCATCTGTAATTGTTAAATTTTTTGCATGCTCCTAGCATGGCATTTTAAGATTGAAATTTTAAAACGGGACATGGTTTAGATAATTAAAGAGAAACATGGAGGAATTATAAGGCGATGTGCTCTGCATCGTTAAGGCGTGCGTGCAAATGCGTCGGATCAGTTGCTATTCATGATACTTAATATTAACGCCCTATGGCATGTATCAACATTTCAGCATGAGTATGGCCAAACGAAATGTACCTGAAATTATGTAAAAAATGTAGTTGCAATGTTTAATGTAAAAAAAAGATACATAAGTAAATTGGATATGGCTTATTCTGGTATCGAGCTGATTAAGAAGTTACTCGCCAGCGTACAATCGGCATTGTACCAACAGAAATAAAACACTTAAAATAGTTAGCATTTTACATAATAGAAAATCCTTATTTTTCAATAAAATTTATATCTATTAATTGCAAAGTCTATGTGTTATTGTTAATTTTTACACTATTTTAATAGCAACAGCGCTATTTGTAAAAATGTATCACCCCCAAAGTCTTAGTAATTCAGTTGGTAAGACTACTCGGAAAAAGCATGTACAGAAAGCATATTATGCAGAAAGATAGTAACATGTAAATATTTACCTTAATAAGTATTCAATAATGATCATAATTCTATGTTATGCTGTACAGACTGATTGTATAGCAAAGCCGTAGAGATGTAGAGTATTTTGGTTACCAAAAGTTTTAAAGGTTGTTGTATTCTGCTGCAAATACTTGTTTCTGCTAATGTGTTTCTAATGAATTTCTAATTATATCTATTTTTATTATATGCGATATTTTTACGAATAGGGTAAATAAGATAGATATAATTTTTCTGATTTTAACTTGATAGTTAAAATATTTTTCATATGTAAGAATGAAAAAGAAACAATTTTAAATTCATTATCATTCATTCTAAATGATGAAATGAAAATATATTGGTTTTATATTTTGAAATGATCAAATGATAAAGAACCAGCGCAGAAGAGAATGATAATTATATTTATTTTTAATAGCCATAATTCAAAATAAATAGAAAATAGATCTGTCAATTTATTTAGTTTCACGCTATATCCCGGAACCTACTGTTAAGACATCCCGGTTTTCCACTTCCCGCTGAATCCTGGAGGCTTTGCGTATTGAGTGGCAGAGCTTAACGCCGCGCTTTGCTACGACCCCAGAGCGAAAGAATACAAGCAACATTCCTCAAGTGAAAATCGAACCTGCAGCCTGTCGCTCGCATATGCTTGTGCGTCTCGAGTGGTCTGTGTTATCCTAGCTAAATGATAATGAATGATATTCTCAAAAATAAGACTCATATTTTGTAATGAGCTACAGTGGTAATAGTAATAAGTTACAGCTTTACTTATTGGTATAGAGAATTTTAACTACCTATCTTTGTTTTGTTTTTAACTTCAGGCTTTTTTCATTCCTAGTGTGGAACTAGAAAGAACGGAGTGCCAAACGTTAGGGTTCGAATCTGTGTATTATTATATTCAATATTAAGTAATAATAATATTTATTTTACAATATATTACAAATAAG
The DNA here is from genome assembly GCA_013403645.1 of Heliconius nattereri. Lineage (NCBI taxonomy): Eukaryota > Metazoa > Arthropoda > Insecta > Lepidoptera > Nymphalidae > Heliconius > Heliconius nattereri. The sequence goes on from JAAIXI010000240.1 coordinate 1,391,469, forward strand.
ACCCACAGAATAAAAATAATTTAGCTTTACGTACTTTTAACTTAATAGTCGATACAAAATCTTAATTTTCATTTACCTTCTTAAAATAAATAATTCATTATAATATCGGAGCGCCTCAATAGTTTAGTGGCTTGTTTAATTCCGTTTATTTCTGTAAACATACATATTTAATGTATTTGTTTATTTAAAATATTAAATAAAATCAAAATGCGTAATATGGAGTTTAAATGGTTCAGACAATATTGTATAGAGATTGTAAGCGAAGGAACTAATAGCTACAATGACATTTTTAGCCTTACACCTCTCTTACATGTAGCATAGAGGCCACAAATGGTAAGAATATAATGTTAGACGAACGAGATATTGAGTGGTAGAACCCAACGCCGCGTTTTAACATACCACGGCATAGAAATGAAAATTATTTAAATCAAATCATTCCCTAGGGTAGAAATCAACCCCATAAATATTGAGCTTACAACCAGATCCTGTCTCGACATTATCAATGATACAATGTCCTAATTACTATGTTCTAGGCTAACAAATTTAAAAACATTAACTAAAAATCGTCGGCTGCGACGACGGCGGCGTTCCACCTCATCTGACCACTCTCAGAGTACCAGCTCGAACAGCGTAAACAAAATGCCGAAGGCGCCTCTTATAAGTGAAGAAGGCTTTTTGAAAGCCGAAAGCAGTTCTGATGCAGCATCGCTCGCTGATAGCGACGTTGGTGAAGGTAGATTTCTAATTATTTTAACGAAATTAAGGATCAAATAAAATTAACACGTTGTAGGTATGTTACTATAGATTAAGAATAAATAATATCCTTTGTGTAGGCATATAAATAACTAAATAAACGAAACCGTAGTCATTAGACAATTTAATTCAATCTTTTGTATGTAATTGTCTTTATTTTTGTAACTTCACGCTGAGTCTTTAGTCTTCACGCATTGCACATTACGGAGTAGACAGAGAGAAGTTGAGAACCTAGTGTTAAGACGCACACGACTTTTTGTCGAATTTTAGAGACATTGCTTGTTGAGTGGCGGCCCTCAACCCCGCACTTTGTCTTGTTACCAGAGCGAGGAAATGAAAATATTAAATAATTTACTTCCTCTAATGAGAATCGAACTCACACTCAGTCACACGTTACGGCCCTGCGCCACGCTTGTGCCTGGCCTCAATTAATCTTCGCCTTAATTCTTTTTATTAAAAATGAAAACAATGATAAATAATTCAGAACAGTTCATGTATGTATATCTTGTGAAGACTTAGCATGTAATTTTTAATATTTTTTCTTGTTTTACAGAGGTAGAAATACCAGCAGTTAGTATGTCGGGGCTCAACGGGGACTCCATAGACCATCTCGCCAAAGAAGATCTATTGGAAGAGAGTAATTCATCTGATTCACATGAAAAAAGTTCTAATGTAAGCATTATTATGATTTTTCTGAATTTTCAATTTGGATATTTAATAGATTCCTTTAATAGATATTGATTGTTTGCTAAATTAAACAATAATAGAACTTTCGTTATGATTTGTAACATTTTTTTAGTAGTATTATCTGTTAACTTATTTTTGTTTGTATTTCAGGATATTAAAAAAGAGGATGAATCAGAAGAGGATAAGTAAGTTAATCAACTTATGTTTGATCAAATTACGTCACATATAAATATTAAGTTATATGCGAGGGTGATTTATTTCGTTGTGCATTTTATCTCGCATATAATAGGGTGGACACACATAAGATAATTTAAAAATATTCTGTTCTACACCTTTCGACCAAATTCGAGGCACTGTGTGCTTAGTGGCGGAACTCAGTGCCGTATTGTTTTACTAGAGCAAAGAGATAGAAATATTTCATTGCCCTTATTTCATCTGTATCGTTTTACAGATTACAAAGACTTATAACCATCATTCTGTGTTTTGGTAAAATATTTATTAAAATTTCAGTGTAAAATCAAAGCGTCGCAAAGCAAACGCGATATCATCCGACTCGGAGGCGGGCGGATCTCGTAGAAAGAATCGTGGCGTTAAACTCAGCGACTTTGAAGATTCGGAGGATGATTTCGAAGCCACTAAGAAGTCTAAGAGGAAGAAAAAGAGTAATGATAGTGATGCCTCAGTCTCTTCGTCTATAGGAAGGTATATCCATATATTTTGTAATATTGTATTATGAAACTTTTGTCCCGATGATTTTGGATTCGATCTCTGTGGATATTAATTATTTAATTTTACATGCTCTGGCAAGACAAAGGGCGATGTTAATTTTCACTGTGATCTTGAAATGGCAAGGATCTTGAAATGAAGGTACAACATGTTCATCCCATAGCAAATACCTAGCAATTGGCGTCTTGCTTATAGCAGAAAAGGCACAGGGAATTTAATGTTAAGATACTTCTTCACACATCGTCCAATTTTCGGGACATCCTGTGTTCAGTAAGTTGAGTGTCGAAACTCTTAAAAAGGAATATAGCCCACAACCGTTGTTTTTATAATTAGACAAAGTATTGCTTATGAATAATTCTTAATTTAGCAGGGGAGCCTGTTAAAACACTCCGCTCCCCACTTTGTGTCGAATTCTGGAGGCATTGTGTGTTTAGTCGTGCAACTCAACGCCGCGCTTTGCCTCCACACCAGAGCGAAGAAATGAAAATATGAATATTTTATTTCCTTAAGTTTGAATCGAGTCGTAGGAATTGGCGATGAAGTTGAACGTTGCTTAGGTTTATTATAGAAAATAGGTAGTAGCGTAAAATAGATCAACAGATATCCCTTTCTAGTCATGGTATGTTTTTTGAGAATGAAAAGTGGCGGATCGATAACGTTTAGAAGTATTTTTGTAGTAATAGGCGTTTATCTTATTGATATCTATTCTTAACACGTAATAAAGTATGGATAAAAAATATGAAATGTTATTTTATATTTTTTATCCATACTTATAAAATTATTATTTTAATAATCCTACGTCTAAACTATTGATGACTCTTGATTAATTTGTCTAGGTATGGGTTTGAAATATTTTACCCTATATGCTGTTCTCGTAAAAGGAGCGCAGTCGCTATCACCCTGTATACACTCAAGAATTATTAGATTTTTTTTTTTTAATATGTGCAACTTTTTTTTTTAAATAACAGTAAAAAGAAACGGCGTCGAATAAAACATATAGACGACAGCGAGGACGCATCCGGCTCCGAATCTGAAACGGAGGGTAGAAATAAACATGGCAGGAAGAATATACGGAAGGTAATATATTTTACTATAAAAAAAACATATAACATTTTATTTTTAAAATAGCTGTTTTTTTTATTTTGAGAGTCATAATTGAAGGCTATGTGATAAACAGTAGACATTTATCTTTGTTAACTGAAAACAATAAATTGTAGTAAACTATTAACTCAAAATAACTTCTTTTTTTTATATGATTTTTTTTTCTCTAAAAGGTTATGGGCAAAAATCAATTAGAAGAGGCAACCAAAAAAGCGGCACGTGAAGAAAAAGAGAGAATTGCTCGTATTGCTGAACGACAGAAACTGGTAGGGTTTTTACATTAATTATCTTATAGAAAATTAATAAAAAATATTATTCTATTAAAACATACAAATGACCAAATTTCATGCGTTTTTCTTTACATTTTTTTTAGTATGTACTTAAAGAACATATCCCTTCTAATTAAAATATCATCTATTCGAGTTCTATTTTGCTAATGTATAGTAAACGGTTCCTGAGAAACACGGGTTCAAATTCACTATGTCTCAATAGTTACCTTTTTTTAAATATTTTACATGTACATTCACCATTGAAATATCTTTTTTAGTCATCTTTGTCTTCTAATTGGAAATTAAAAACTTTAAATGCTCATAGTGCAAAATTAACTTTTATAATAAATCACTCACTCACTTTATTTTTATAATAAATCACTCAAACACTACATCTTAATGTAACATTTAATACTTACAGTACAACAACCTACAATTCGACGAATCTGGCAAACCCGACGAAGTAGTTCTCGACAAGGTGGTGCTCGACTTTGATCCCGAGACAAAAGAGCCGTTGATAGAAGTCGATAAGGGATTGGTGAAGAAGTTGAAACCTCATCAGGTGTTTATTTTTGTAGATAAACATAAAATAAGACATGTAGTTTAATTATTTAATTTAGACATTCGGTTAAACGAAACTATAATTATATATTTCCAATTCCGAATACTAATATTACGATATTTAGGTAGGTAACTTTAGTTTTATTATTAATATCAGAGTTTAGATGACAACTGTATTTGGTTTTGTTCGCACTTGCTTCTTATAATTATGAACATATTCTATTGAATTATGCAACAAATTATAAAAAGACTCTTCTTCTTCTCAGTCGTTACGCTCTTGACAGAGCGGTCGTGGCCATCACGTAGTCACGTTTTTGGCTTTTGTTATTCTTGCCACAGTTTCACGCCATTTCCTTCTGTTGGTCGCCATTCTAGTGCACTCATGCAATTTACCGCCCACAGCTGATTTTACTTGGTCAGTCCATCGCATGGGTGATCTACCTCTTGGTCTGGTACCATTTACTCTGCCTTGCACCACGAGTCGCTCTATGGAGTCGTTTCCTTTTCTGGAGATGTGCCCGAAAAACCTAAGCATGCGGGTTTCTACAAGAGCTGATAGTCGCTCTCTGATGCCAAGTTCTTGGAGTATGGACACATTGGAACGGAACTCTGTCCACGATATCCCGAGCATCTTCCTCCAGCACCACATCTCCATGGCATCGATCTTCTTCTTTTCCGCTTCCCGCACGGTCCATGTCTCGGCGGCATACAGAAAAATAGGGAAGACGAGTATTCGGATCAATCGCATTTTTGTGTTTTTAGTGATTTTCCTATTCTTCCATATGTTCCTAAGCCTTTCCACAGCGTTTCTGGCAATAGCCATGCGTCGTTTTATTTCCTCCATGCATCCGCCTTTGTTTGTGATTAGAGTCCCAAGGTATATGTAGGACTGGACAACTTCACAATTCGCAATATGAGTCACTTCCGGCGAGTTATTGTTGGCGCGATCCACAATCATCATCTTTGTTTTACTGCGATTGACCTTTAATCCAAACTGAAGGCTGACATATTCCATCTTTTGAAGCAGTTCTTCCATATGCTGAATACTGGAGGCGAATAAGGTTGTGTCGTCGGCGTAACGCAAGTTTGCAATATTGTAGCCACCAACCGCTATACCATCTGTCCAGTTCTCAAGGGTGATACGCATTATAAGCTCAGTGTAAGCGTTAAAGAGGAGCGGTGATATTATGCACCCTTGACGGACACCCACGCTTGGATGGAAGTTGCTTGATAGTATGCCGTCCGTTCTCACTGAGGCAGTTGCTCCTTCGTATAACTGTCTAAGAAGGTGTACTAAATGCTTTGGTGTACCCATTTGCAGTAAAGTGTTCCATAAAACTGGCCATTTCACGGAATCGAACGCTTTGGAAAAATCTACAAAGCAGATGTAAACGGGTTTGTTAAATTCCCGTGCTTTCTCTACAACTTGGCGTACGATCAGAATTTGTTCCCTCGTACCTTTACCTTTCACAAATCCAGCTTGCTCTGGCGCAATTTCCCTTGACAAGTAGGACTTCAAACGCTCATTTAAGATATGTAGCAATATTTTGCTTGCGTGTGATATAAGTGCAATAAGACGGTAATTGCCACATTTTTTTGTAGTACCCTTTTTATGTAAAGGAGTAAGAACTGTGTGAGTCCATTCGGTTGGCCATACTCCTGTCTGCCATATCTTATTACAAATTGTATGAAAAATTCGAGTACCATATTCACCTAAAGCTTTGATAGTTTCGATAGGTATTCCATCTCTTCCTGCAGCCTTTTTATCCTTGAGATGTTTGATGGCAGCCTTTACTTCGGACAAGAGTATATCCGGCTCTAATTCTCCTTTATGAGGTTCTGTCGGTGAAAAATTGAGCGATTGTTGGTCCTGAAATAAAGACTGACAATAGGTTTTCCATAACTCTGAGATCTTATCGAGTTCAGTAACTATTTTGCCATCATTATCTTCAATAGCCCAAGATTTGGGGGACAATGATTTGGTGATGAAACGAATCTTGCGATATAAATCTTTGGATTCATATTTTACGGCGTGAGTTTCAATTTCATTGCATATGCTATTGAGATAAGTGTTATAATCTCGTCTACACTGCGCTTGAATTTGAGATGATAGTCGATTCAAGTCCTTTACGTCGCAACCTGTGGCTTTCTTCTCGCGCCTTTCATCTATTAGTGACAGTGTAACATCTGTCATCCAATGTTGCCTTTTGTGCTTCGTCACTGGTGGATTTGAGTCTTCAACAGCGTCTGAGATAAGCTGTTTGGCTTGATCCCAAAGTGTGTTAATGGTTTCTTCGCGATGTTCTGCAGTAGTCCATTTCTCCCAGTTGTTTTGAACAGATTTCAGGAACTTTGGGGTATCTAGAACTTCTAGTCGCTTCTGTGCTTTTTTGATTCTGGCGGCTCTTAACTTTACCCGCAGTTTAGACATCAACAGTTGGTGATCTGATCCACAGTCCGCTCCCGGTAAAGTGTGGGTATTTTGAACAGATGTTCTCCATCGCCTCCGTATGAGAATATAATCAATCTGATTACGGTGCTTTCCATCAGGAGAGGTCCATGTGTATAATCTTCGGTGATGGTGTTGGAAACAACTATTTGCAATCGTGAAGTTATTTTCTGAGGCAAATTGAAATTGAATTGAAGGCAAATCTGAAATAAAAAGACTACGAAAATAAAAAAGAAATATGTTATGTTAATTTATGAGATATTTTTCTTTATAATTCTATTGTTTCTATGGTTTTGCAATCTTGACCAAAATTAAATTTAAACATAGGTTCACTTTTTACTTTTTATTTATTTCTTCCACTTTTTCACGACTTAATGCCAGGCCATCGTGTGGCACCATAAGATAGCACTTGACTGTAAATGTTGTTAGTTCGATTACAATGAGAAGGAATTAATTATATTTATATTTCCGCAAAGTAAGGCAAAGTGTATGTATGAAGAGGATGATTACAGTGTACGAGGCGAAAGAGGTATGTGGAGACCGTAGCGTTTGGCGCTCCGTTCGCACCGACTACCCCACTAGGGATAAAGCGTGAAGTTAAGTTAAGACAAAGTGTGGTTTTGAGTTCCCCTACTCAACACACAGGGTCACAAATACAGGCAAAAAGCAGAGTTTTGTCAATAGGTCCTCTCTGCTTACCATACCATACCGTATAGCAGATACAGCGGGGGCTATAAAAAGCCAGTCATTACTTTTCACCTATTATTCGACCATTTTTACGCTCTCTTTTCTTATTGAATATTAAATAAAAAAATAGCAAATTTCAGGCCAATGGTATTAAATTCATGTGGGATGCGTGTTTCGAGAGTGCGAAGCGGATCAAGAAGGATAAAGGCTCAGGATGTATATTGGCGCATTGTATGGGTCTCGGGAAGACGTTACAGGTGAAATACTTTAATAGTTAATATTAAATATGACTTTTTTTACAACATATTACAATTATTTGTTTTAGTTATGTCATTTTATAACTTTTTAAAATTATTCATACGAAAAGCCAATGTTTTTATTCAATAATACGATGTTTAGTAACAACTTTGCAATAGTACATATTTAGATATTTAGTTTTAGGTCTGATAATTGCATACCACTATAGTTTTAAAAAAAAACTAAAGTGACATACTAAATATTATATATTGTAGTATATGCAAACTTTCAAAATTTTTTAACTTTTTTTTGATTGACAATGCAAATCTTTTATAGTTGTAAACACTTAAAAATGTTGATTTTAGCATTGGTGTTGTCCTACTGTTTTTTTTAAATTATTTACTTCAGCACTACAGACCCTTGGTCCGTAACCTTTTTTATTTTATTATTACATCTAATTTTCTTATCAGATATATAAATTACATTATTGTTTTAAACATACAATTAATACCTATAATAAGAAAATATTATTTTTATCTTCACAGTATTTCTCATTTCGTATATGTATATATTTCCCATACAGGTAGTGTCGCTGACGCACACGCTGCTAACGCACAGCGCGCTGACGGGCGTGCGTCGCGTGCTCGTAGTGTGTCCGCTATCAACGGTACTCAACTGGGTCAACGAATTCGGTATCTGGTTGAAGCACTCCCATGCTGATTATGAAGTTGATGTTTATGAGCTATCCAGGTTGGTTGTTAGTTTTGTTTTTTTCTGCATTTTTGTTTTGAATTCCTTTTTCTTAGAGTCAGATAGACTCGCATCTCTCTGGGCTTTATTCCATCCGAATCTCATGCATATATTTTTTAAAAATAAATAATGATATTAATGTGTAAATATTATTAATATTTTTTTAATTTTATATAGGTATTTTATAATATATTCAGACTAAAATATATTTTGAAACTAAAATGGAAAACTTTATTTGTGAAAGTCTTGTTAAAACCAGTTCAATTCCAATTTTCGATATGTAACGTGTTCAGTTGTGAGTCCATATAGTATTTTGTTATTTTTATGAGTACGAGGATACGAAAATAATGCAGCCTCATGAGTGGGAATAGAACCCACAACCTTCGCGTTTATAAACAAACCTTAATAAAAAACAATACATTAAAAAACATATGTTTTATAACTACAGGCATAAACAAAACTCAGAACGCGCATGGCAACTTCAACAATGGTTTAGTGGCGGCGGTGTATGTGTCCTCGGTTACGAGATGTTCAGGAACCTCTCGGCTGATAACTCTAAGAAGTTCAAGAAGAAAATGCTTAAGAGCTTCCAGGAGAGCCTTGTGGATCCTGGTGTGTTTCGAGTTTTTGATACAAAAGAATTTTTGTTTGCTTCACCTGTATTCCGTACATAGTAGAGTAGGAAATAACGTATTGTAAAGATCTCCATTATTGATATTAGAATAATTTTATTGTATTTTTTTTGTTCATTTTATATAGAGGCTACAAAAACATAGTTGCTTAATTTGAGCAAAACTATGTATCATTATCTAGTCTTATATTGACATATTATTTAATAATTTGTAAGTTTAGGTAAACTTCTATCAGTATAAACTTTTTTATAAAAAAATATAAATCAACCTTTGGTATAATTTTCTGTTTTTAAAGTATTTAATTATATTTCTATAATTATTTGATCAGGTCCTGATTTAGTAGTGTGCGATGAAGGCCATTTACTAAAGAATGAAAAGACGAGCCTCTCGCAAGCAATGAACCGCGTGAAGACGTTGCGTCGAATCGTACTTACCGGCACACCGTTGCAGAATAATCTCAAAGAATGTAAGTTGATATTCTTTTTATATTAATATTTTTTACTAATCCAGAAGGTTAGTATAAATAAATAATGTAAAATCATCTGGATCTCCTCGAAAGATCCGTTCCACAAGGAACCTCTTCTTTCTTGGTCCCCTTTTATTTCTTCTTTATATTAACGATCTACCTTTTTATGCGAAGAACCTATGTCATATTGTACTTTTCGCGGATGATACCTCTTTAATATTTAAGGTTGACGGAAATTAAACTATCCGAAGAAATAATAAAATAAACTATGACGATGTGAATAGTGCATTATTGCATATTCTTCGTTGGTTTGATGTTAACAATCTAATGTTAAATTCTAAACAAACTAAATGTATTGAGTTTGCTTTACAAAATGTTAAAAAACAATTTTAGTGCAGCAATTAAAGGAGAAACTCTCAATTTGTCGGAATCAGCTATTTTCTTAGGTGTAACTATAGATTCCAAACTCCAGTGGAACACTCATCTGGAAGCACTTGCGGATTAACTCAGCTCTGCCGCGTTCGCAATTAAAAAAGTAAGACAAATGACGGACGTTGACACTGCCCGACTAGTCTACTATAGCTATTTCCATAGTATTTTTTCTTATGGAATGCTGCTATGGGGCAGTGCTTCAGACATAAATTCAATATTTATCCTCCAAAAAAGAGCCGTGAGATATATTTATAAACTAAGTGCGCGAGATACTCTGCGAGATGTTTTCAAAGATGCAGGTATTCTTACAGTTGCTTCCCAATTTATATACTATAATATTTTCTTTGTCCGGCAAAATATACATTGTCATAGTAAACATAGGACACATCATACGATAGGAACGAGAAATAAAGATAAGATTGTTACTCCAAGTTTTCGCCTCCAAAAAGTTAATAAATCTTTTATGGGTAGTAGTGGTAAAATTCCGCAGTGTATTCTAGGTTTGCTACTTCCAAAATTTAAAATATCAGTAAAAAAAATTCTGACAAGTAAAGCTTATTACACTGTTCAAGAATATTTATAGGACAAACATGTATGGCATTAATGTCTATTGAATGTAATGCAGGATAGCTGCCAACTAATGTAATAGATTGTACCATTGATTTTGAAAAGAGCAACTGCTGAGTTTCTTGCCGGCTCTTCTCAGCAGAACTGCCTTCCGAACCGGTGGTAGCTTTTTGTTCATATGTTCATTCGACGATTCAAAAGTGCTTATAATAAGTTTATTTGAATAAAGATTATTTTAAATTTGAATTTAATATTGACTGTACTTTTTTTTATATTTTCTTTTTTTTTAATTAATGAACTAATAATAAATTGAACTTTGAAGTTGAGTTTAGTTGTAATTAAATGGTTTAAATATAAAATTCTCTTTAAAACTTTCTTTAGAAAACATTTTAACATAGCTCAATCATAGCTCATCAAATTTACTTTTGATAACAATATAGAGAAGCGTTAAGAATTTAATGTATCCTGACTAGAAGATATGGCTTAATGGTCAGCATTAGGCGTAGCTCCAAATCTGGCTTCGTTCAACATTTATTAATTTATTTAAAAAATTATTAGTCATAACACATTTTGTTCTTGGTTGTTCACCTAAATTTTCGACCCTAACTAATTAATATAAATATGGAACCAATATAATTTTCAATAAAGCCTCACTACTAATATTTATTATATTTGCTCCCAGATTACTGCATGGTACAATTTGTGAAGCCGAACCTCCTTGGTAAATACAACGAGTATTTGAACCGTTTCGTGAACCCGATAACCAACGGACAGTACACGGATTCAACGGAACATGATATAAGAGTTATGAAACGACGCTCCCACGTCTTGCATAAAATGCTTGATGGGGCAGTGCAGGTTGGTTTAGTTTTTGGTGTTTTTTTTTCTTCCATAAATTGCAAGGCTTTTTTTGCCGGAACTCGAATGTCGCGTTTTTTCTTCTTACGTACTACGGAAATGAGACGAAATCTAAGGAAAAACATTGAATTGAATACTATAATTAAAGAAAATATACATAATTTACAGAGGAGGGACTACGGAGTGCTGGCGCCATTTTTACCTCCGAAACATGAATATGTACTGTTCATAACTCTTAGCGAAGTGCAGATTAAACTTTACGAACACTATTTAGACAACTATTCTAGAAGGTAACTTTTAAAATTAAATTTGTTAATTGTTTCTATTTATATATTTTATTGTATTTTTTGTATAATTTGTTGGCCTTTTAAATGTACAAATTATTGGAACAAAAAACTTAAATGTGTTTAAAACTTAAATTTCTTTTTATGTGAATTATGGAATTGACTACAAAGAATATATATTATTTATATCATATTTATATTATACATATATTTTTAGGCCCTTACCAGGAAAGTCGTCAGGTTTCCTATTCCCAGATTTCCAGTCATTGCAGCGAATATGGACACATCCACTTGTACTGAAATACAATTCTGAAAGATATGAAATTATGCAACAGAAGAAAGTAAGTTTTATGTTGTTTTAAATGATAATATTTTCACTGAAATGAATGAGTCCCATATATTTTAGAAAACTCGGCGGAATTTTACAGTAAGTAGACCATGACTCTTGTCAAAATAGTTTCATTTAAAAATGTGTAAAAATCGTTAAAATTATTTTCAGTAAGACATACAAATAAGACATTATAAATCTTCTTTGGTATTTAAAAAACTTATTATATTTCCTAATAATTCGCCTGTTTAGTGATACTGTAACATTCCGTATACAGTATGGAATGGTATATGTAAAAACCTATGTTTTTTATATTTGTTTGTTTAGCGCGAGAGAGAAGAAGAAGATTCAGAAGGTTCGATAGCTGATTTCATTGATGACGACTCCACACCTGATGTAAGAAAATTTAATTTACAAGACTTTAATTTTCATAAATACAATAAATTTTAATTTAAGTAATTTTGAAAGCTATAAATATGAAAAAATATTTGTAGATTTCTAAGATATATGAGATATATGAGAAAAACTATTATTTAAGGCATGTATCTATGAAATAAAACCCAAAACAAATCTTTTATAAGCTGACGGAAATTCTCAGCTTCTTCTTAAATATTAGATGTTAATTGTTAAACTATAAATTGGAACCCACAATACAGATATACCTAGTTTGAGTACCATCAGATGTTAAAAAAACTATAGATGCTGTTTTATTAATAATTATATTTTAATTTGTTTTTTCATATTGTTTCACAGGAATCCTCAACAGAGGAATCAACGGATAGTTTGTCGGACGTGAGCGATGACAGTCGAAAGAAAAACAAGAAAAAGAAATCGACTAAAAAGAGTAAAGGAAAAGATACTAAAATTACCACCAGAAGAGGGACCAGAGCTAATCCAAGTAAATAAGGTTTTTATTTTACATATCAGCTCTGAGATACGAGATAAAATACGGAGTTTGGTTTAACACGCAATGTCTCAAATTCGGGTTAAAAGTGAGAACGAAGTGTTTTTATACTAATTTATCTCTTCTAATCTTTCTTTATACGAGACCAATACAACACTAGGTATACTAAAGTTGTTTTTTTTTTTAAATATAAATGTATATGTACTTATAATAATAATGTTACTCGTCGCTGCTGTACATGGAAGATATATAAAAGAATCTATCAATGGGGGCATTTTCGTCTTCTTGTCTAAGCGTTTGTTCAAGCTAATCACAAAAACTTATTAACCGATTTAAATGCACTGTTGCAGTCTTAACTACTGTATTTTAGCAAACTTCCCTTAACATTTAGCATTTGTTTAATTTCTACTTATTCATAAATAAAAGTTATGTCAATATAAACAATAACATTCGACAAGCTTTAGGAATCAATGTTGTATTTAAAAAACCTTTTAAAGACAATATGCATAATCTTTAAAATGTTATAGTTATTAGTTATTATATCACGAAAGTTATTTATTCAGATGAGATAATAAATAATTATATAGTACTACTATAAATAATAATTGTATTGTGGTTTAACATACACACAAATACACCATACATATTGTTTTATTTTTAAACAATATTATTTAACTTTGATTTTATTAATGTTTAATTTAACATCAGTTGAAGCAGACGACGATGACGTCATACTAGAAGACGAGGTTCAAGCAAAATCAGAAAACCCGACAGAATGGTGGATGTCACTCGTTACTGAGGATGAACTGGACGATTTGAGACATTCACATAAATTAGTATTATTATTTGATATATTGAGACAGTGCGAAACTATTGGGGATAAACTGTGAGTATTGTATTATATTAAAGATCTGTTATGGTAATTTATTAAATTAAATCAGCTTTACGCTTATCTCGCACATAACAGGGTAACCTAGTTTTAAGACACTCCGCTCCCCCCACTCTTTAAAGATTTCTGGAGACATAACGTGTTGAGTGGCGTGGCCCATTGCGCGCTTTGCCCTTATACCAGATCAATGAAATGAAAATATTAAATATTTCATTTCCTCGAGTAGGAATTCAACCTACAACCTGTTGCTTTTATTGTACACACTTGTGACCCTATGCCACAATTGGCCTTAAATTATTAACCTACTATAAAAAAAATTGTATGATTTATTTGTACAGTAAAATGCAAATTATGTTTAAAGTGATTTTGAAACAGTCTAATTATTATTTATTATTATTATTAAATATTAAAATATTTTGCAGATTGGTTTTCTCACAATCGCTATACTCATTAGATCTTATAGAACATTTCCTTGGTAAAGTTGATGAAGCTACCCAAGAGGCTCGCGTTGATGAGAAATTGAATGGACACGTTGGTAAGTCTGTTTTTTTTGTTTTAGGGTTTTTATACCAGTAATATGACATAATGTCAAGTTCAAAAACTATTCTTTTTTTTTCAATGTTACGCTTTTTACTGTGTTATGTATAGCAGAGTAGACAGAAGGAGCCTAATGTTTGGTCATTCTTCTCTTTCTGCGTTATTTTATAGACATTGCGTGTTGAGAAGCGAAACTCAACGACGCACTTTCTCTACCAGAGTGGGGATATGAATAAAATTAAATATAATTATTCGCACTAGCGATAGTCGAACCCACAGCCATCACTCTGTTTCACTGAGCCGCGACGGTGGCCTCAACCCCAACTATTGATTTGGTAATTTCCATTTTTAACTAAGCCAATATTTAACATAATTATTTTCTTACATCAGGTTCGTGGTCGCCGGGTGTGGATTATTTCAGGCTAGATGGGTCGACGTCGTGTGAAAACCGCTCTATTTGGTGTAAAAATTTTAATAGAGAAGATAATCCTCGAGCAAGGTGAATCAGTAGTTAAATTTTTTTAACAATTCTTAAAATTTAATATGTGGTCTAACTTTTGATTAATTTTTGTTTGAAAAGAACATGTGTATTTATTTATAACTATTTATTCTATGGAAATGCAGCTACGTTCCACTACAATATTATAAATTTATTATTCAATTGTAACTCAATAGTAACTGATATACATAAAAAAAGTCTAAATCTCAAAAATATATAACACTAGGTTTTCAAAGGTAAAGTTGTGTATCACACATGAGCTTTGAGCCTTGCTGGAGGTAAGTCGCTACAACAATATAATTATAATAATGTAATATAGGCTTTAACGTTAACGCCTTCTGTAATAGAGTTTTTAATTTGAAACAATAGTTTTTAAGATAAGTGCATTCAACCAAAACAAATTCTTCAACTTTAGAACTGTATTCCAGGTTGTTCCTTATATCAACTCGTGCTGGCGGTCTCGGTATCAACTTGGTAGCGGCCAACCGAGTGGTCATATTCGACGTGTCCTGGAATCCTTCACATGATGTTCAGAGTATATTCAGAGTGTATCGCTTTGGACAGAAGAAACCGTGTTATATTTATAGGTTTTTAGCTATGGTAGGTCTGAAGTCATTTGTTTTTAGTTGCTAAAAAATAAATAATTGTATGTATTAGGTTATATCTGCTAGTGTTGATAACATGTCAATTTGTACTGTTTTGTTGTAGTTTAACAGTTTATTATTATTTCATTAGACTTGTTCTTTAAGAACTTGTGTAAGACTTGTTTATTTAGTTTATCGGTAATATTTTAAATTAAAAGAGAACGTTAGCTGTTAATTGTAATGTTAATATGTTTAAATCGTCATATATGATACGTTTGTAATTTTAATCTAAAGGGTACAATGGAAGAAAAAATCTACGAGCGTCAAGTGACGAAGCAAGCGATATCAAAACGTGTGATAGACGAGCAGCAGATAGACAGACACTACGCGGAGAACGACCTCGCAGAGCTATACAAGTTCGAGCCGCGCCCGCCCGCGCCTCGCGAGCTTCCGCCGCTGCCGAAGGACAGGCTTTTCGCGGAGATGCTAAGGGAACATGAAGCACAGGTTTGTGCGTTTAATGTGGCGGAACTTAATGCCGTTGTATGTCGTAGCAGAGACGAGACATTATTATCATTTATTCTCACAAGCTTCGCTTATAGTTTGTTTTTTATTTCATACTTTATTATTAGTAGTGTAGTTTATGAGAACGAAACACCAATGCTGTGATCTTTATCTCATTAATAGTCAATATATATTGTTTAATGAGTCCAGTCAATATATATTTATTACTTTTTTTTGTATATATCTTTTATCTTTTTTATCTAATCGATTTTTTTCCAACACAACAGATCTACAAATACCACGAGCATGATTCACTTCTTGAGAATAAAGAAGAGGAAACTCTGACGGAGGAGGAGCGTAAAGCGGCGTGGGAGGACTTTGAGAACGAGAAAACTCGCCCGCCGCCCGCGCCCTTCTCCGCCTATATGCATAATGGGATGAGTATGTTGGAAATGCGATATTAATTTTATTCTAAGCTTCACGCTGTATCCCGCGTATAGCAGGTTATGGATGAAAGTCCAAAGAAGCAGTTTCTTAACATTTGTTGGCACCATTCTTGGCACCAAGTGCTGTAATGACAGTTAAGGAAGTGGAAAAACTTTACCAAAGTGAGAACAAAGGGAACAAAAGAGAATAAAACACTTCAATTCCCGTAGTGTAAGTGTAAATTGAATCTGCAACCATTTTGTTAATGATATTTTATACATTTGTATATCTATTTCCTAGGCCACTATATAAATTATGAAATATTAAGAACAAAGTGATAGTTCTCTTCAACTGTTCTCTGATTTCTTAGTACCGCACCAAAATACGTTTCAGAACCCAAACCAATTCAAATTCAAACAGTGAGTGCTCATCCATTTTGCTCACCCCCAAAACCCGTATTAATAAATAACTCTCAATTCTTTTGCCCAGTGCCAGGTCTACTGCAGCAGCAGCAGCAGCTAGCGTACGCGACGTTTGCCGCATTACTACATAAGGAAATGCCGAACGCGAGCGACGCTCAGATACGAGAAGCTCTATATAGATCTAATCCAGCGGTGAGTTTTTAGCATTATTTATGCTTTCTTTAGAGATCAAATGTGTCAATTAAATAATACATAGGTAGATATCATAAAATTAAATTGTCTGTCTGTGATACCAATACAACAGTGTTTTTCTAAGTGTGTATAGTTATATATTCTAGTCCAAAACACAAATTGTCTGTTTGCCTGGACTTATCTCCGGAACAGCTAAATTATTTTTTTATGCAATCAACACTGATAATAGAGGGGATTGTGAACCAATATATAGGCTGCTCTTTATCCCGAATTATCCGCGGGATCGGAATATATTCAGGAAAAACCAAAGGAATAACTAAACATTTATCTAATACAACATAGTATTTGCAAACAAAATCACAAAAGATATGATTTATGAAGTTCTTAATAATATGCCAAACTAAAATATTTTCTCTAAGTGCCCTACTTAGGTATATTTTTTATTTTATTTACTTATCATTATTGTGGTATGTTTTTATATTTAATTTAAAACTAATACGAATGATTGTAGAGACATTGGGTACATTTCACCCTACTTCACCATATTTTTTTATTTATAAAAATATTTTTAAATTTTATATATAAAATATATATAAAACTAATTGATGCCTAAACAAGTTTATTTTATATAAAACTAGTGGACCCGGACGCGCCTACGCCTGCTTGAACGATAAGAATATTTATTAAATATATTTATGAAATTATTTTCAGTTTTCAATAGAAAATTTGAGAAAATTTAAGCCTAAATAATCAATAAGAAGAATAGGTGGAGACATATTATTAGAAAAAATATCTGAGTTATTGAAATGAACTAACAAAAGAAGTAAAAGTAACTAAAGGATATTCTTAATATTAGAAAAAGTTCCTAAAGTTTTCCGTTCGTGCGTACATACTCGTAGATATCGACTCTATGAAATAATTAAACATTTTTCTATATTAAATAGGTTAATTTTTGCGAGCGATATCAAATAAAATAAGAACAGAACCAAAGTGTAGCTTAAATAAATTATAAACAGAAAATAATTACATAAAAATTAATAATAGTTCGAAAATGTATGAAAATTTATAAAACCGTCAACGTCATCTGCCCGTTCGCATCGGTCATACTATGCCCCCTGAAGGCTAGGTCATTCCGAATCAGTGACATCTCCCTCATTATTTATTAGAATGTTATACAGTGAACTATAATTTCAATCTAGATGAAATGCTAAAAGTGACTATTATATTTATTTTTATAAGGATGAATATCAAAATAAAAGTTCATTTTGGGTGACGTTTTCTTAAAACAACAAACAAACTTTGCAAACCGTTGCATAGCAACGACGGTTGTTATTAACATGGCAGAATAAATGGCATGTCAAATTAGAAAGTATTTTAATTTATTAGTACATATGTGTAATGTAATGTTATATAGCCTATAGCACTTCTGAAGAATGCAGCTTTCATACAAAACAAAAACAAAGTAAATTGGACCAGTAGATCCAGAGATCTTAGCGTTCAAACAAACAAACAAACAAACGAACAAACTAACAAACAAACTCTTCCGCTTTATTATATTAGTATAGAAAAGTCTCTAAATGAATTTCATTTCTTAATAAAATATAACATTATGTTTTTAGAATTTGTATGGTTCTTTTTCAAATTAATTTATTTGGGATGATATTTATTAGCATGCATTAATTTTAATACATGAATAAAATTTACATTATAATGTTATATGTAACAAGTTTTCTTTTTCAAAAAAAGAAACAAAACTAAAGAACATCTTAAAGAAAATTCAAAGTAATATAATATTCTTTTAAATAATACACAATATTAATATTTATTATACATACAAATATTATTGTATAATATATATGAACATTTTAAGTTTTATATGAAATAATGAAACATTTGTCTGTTCAGATGTTCGGTGGATACGACTACGGCGTAAGTTTATAAAGATACTATTTAGAAATTATATTTTACCTTTATTTACGCCACGTCCAAAATTTTTTTTAGCGCATGTCGTTGTTTTTTTTGTATTAATGTAAAATTATCATGTTTTTACATTATGATATTTTAAAAGGTTGTTTATCTTTACAGCTTTTGCAGAAAATGGGTGAATTATATAAATATGCGCAGCCGGGGATGATGAATCCTGCAATGATGAATCCTGCTATGAATGCAGGTAAAGATATATAAAATTTTACTTTTAACCATTTAGTAAGAAACACTTTAGTAAGAAAAATTTAATTAGCCTCTTTATTACTTATATATTATAACAAGGTTTTGATTAAGGCTTTTTTATATATATATATATATATATAATACAAACGTTAAAGTTACTTTTATTATATAAAATTATGAAATCTTGTAAAAAATTTTAATTAGGCAATTTCTATAATTTTTCTATATAAAATCGTATAACCGAATATTGAATAGGTGAAAGAGTTGAGCGCTCATTTCTCCTCGACTATCTTTGCTCATAGCGGCAAAGCAAATATCTAAGATCTTATTAATTTAAATAATGTATTTAATAATTTAAGTAATAATCGTTTATTTTTTTTAGCGGGAGGTATGGCTCTGGGCGGCAGCAGCGGGCTGCAGTACGAGCCGCCGTGGCAGCGCCAGCAGCAGATGCGAATGCAGCAACTGTTGCAACAAAATGTAATACATTTTATTATAATCATGGATATCGTACTGCACTTAAAAGTGTCGCCTAGAATTTTTAGAGGATGCTCCTAGGGCCCATATTCGAAATACTGAATACAGAATTTATTTATATAATTTATTCAAAACACAGAATTTCGCATATATTTATAAAATATGTTCATTAAATTTCTGGCTATTTTAAAAAGTGGGACCTGTTATTGCTGAAATATTAAAAAGCTTATGATTCAAAATCTTTATAAATAAAAATTAATGTTTGTTTCTGTATATTCTTTATAGAACCATACACTATGAATTTGATCATGTGATGGACTTTGCAAAGTTGTGCATGAGCCCACGAAAGTTTCGGACTTGGCACGACTAATTTATTTTCTCGAAATGAACAAAATCAATAAAATGAATTAAATGTTGTGTAATGTCTTTCCTTCAAATTTATTTTAGTTCGTGTGGCGAAGCTACGCGCATGGTACAGTTAGTATCATATAAATGATAACATATATGCTTATTTTAGTGCACAAAAATCTAAACTACTGCATATATTAACAGCAGCAAATGGGTGCCAAGTTCTACGCAGGAGGTCTGGGCAGCCGCGACCCGGTGGCCATGGCGCTGCAGCAGCAGCGCGCGCGCGAGATGATGCTGGGAGAGAGAGGGCGCTCGCGGGGCCGGCCGCGCCACGACGCCGCGCCGCCCGTCGCGCTCGCGCCCACCGACGTCGTCAACCTGGACTCTGATTAGGACCTGCGCAAGGTGGGGTTGGGTGCCAAGTTGTAATTAAAATTTAAATGTTTGAGATTTAGTGGCTTATGTATGATTCGTTGTCATATGGCAAATCTACCATGGGCACGGATGGTCTGTGTACAATGCATTTCCCAGTAAAATATTTTTTTTAAATATATGTTTCAAGTTATGATATTTATCATATTTATGGAACATATTTTCGCATTGTTTGTTTTTAGCAGTGCTCTGTTTCTCAAAATGATTTTATTGAAATATTAATTTCAATATATTCCGTTCCGTACTAAGATAAATATAAAATGGAATTTACTAAGTTACTTTTCAACTTCTTATTAATAATAAAATCGTCTATTTCAGACGCTCCACGAATAATAGACAGATGTGTACAGTGAATGTTTTAAGGTGCTACGTACCAGCGGGCTGGAACTGTGTGACGCAGGTTACGCCTTCAATATTACACAAAACCTTTCATCATTTTAACTTTACCTGTCACGTTATATGATACGGCCTTATTTCCTTACTTATTTACGACATTTTTGAATCTCAATTTCATTAGTTCATTTATATTTGTTATATTGTGCTCTCGAACATGTTATATTTAGTAAGCAATTTATATATTATTGAACAAAGTGATTGGACTTAAGGATAATTCTTTTTGACGTAACAACTTATTTTAATATTTAAGGTGGATTACATAAAAAGTGATTCATTGTTAACATATTTAGAAATGTTGTTCCACACTAAGAATAGAATACTAAAATAGTATAGAAAACATAATAAAGTTTGGACGGTTTGCAAGAGGCGCGGGTTAGAATCCCGCTACAATAAAAAAAAGTTATACGGTAAGTAAGCCGCGGGCGGTTGTTAATAATAAACTTGTCCGACTTTTGAAATGTACGTACAAATACTTTGTTTTTATTTCGTATCGAGGTGGTTGCAAGCACATATCAAAAAAAATCTCCTCCAGACTCTGTGAGACAGCTTTATCTGCACAAACAAAATATAAACGAAAAAAAAATCGAGAAAAGTTTGTTTTAATCATAAATATATAGTTGCACTGTAATCAGTGCTGTCAGTTTTAGAGCTAATAAGGCGGTATAACTAATTTAGATGAGCATTAGGCAATTGAAACCATACATGTGTGGATGACATACAAACCCATTAAAAATTATTTCAAAACAATAGATGTAAATACATTATCATGTAAGGATATCTTGTTTGTTTAATTTTCTTTTAAATTCTGAATGGATATGTACAGACTGCATTGGAATGTGGGTTGTGTGTTGTTTACACACTCAGCACCTCATTGGCATTCAAATGGAATATAAACTATCCATAGAAATTATGTCGTTGAGAGGCTTTAGTGTCGGCTTGACAATTTTAACTATATCTCTCAGTACAGGAAATTAGTATTAAGCTATATAATATAATATCAGTAGGTAGTAACTGTGTGGTGGCCATCTCCAAACATGATATGTACATGAGCCGCAATCAGGCATTGGCGATATGTGAAAGCTTATAAAATATATAAAAATACTATTATTATGTATAAATATGTAACAAAATTGTCAAATTCATTATTTTCCACCTTTAAATGAACAATATTTTTGTGTTAAATGTTTATTTAATTATACAAATTTAGACTTTCAAATGCTTTAAATATTATTAAAAAAACAATGCTTTAGTGCATCCCATACTGGCTTTCAGTATCTTAATACAATATTAACAATCTTTTTCATTACAAATTGTTAGTTTCTGTGCAATGTTCCTGTCGATATTCATGACATTTTCCAATATCCATTATACAACTCCCAAGTTGTTTTTTTATACAATTTAGCTCTCTTTATTTGTATATTATTTACTGTCACAATCTACTTATTATTAGAACTTATCATCATAACCACAATATTTTTTTTTTCTTTAGATAAAACTCCTGGATGAAGGAATATTAATTCAGTAACAATATCCTTGCAATAATGTGTTAAGCGAGCATTCCAAATTTATAATGATATTGCACTATAATATTCCTTATTAATACTTATATAATTTAGAATCTATTATATAGGTATGTTTATTTCGCACAATATCTACTATATACTTTTTAACATATGTAATATACTGATCCTAATTTTATGATATATCTACTAAATCAATCTTTTCTCGGACATTTTATATGAAATATTTAATTAAAAAAAATATTATTATCTTTTTATCAATTATTTCAATTTTTTTTAAGAGATACATTTATAATAACCTATTTTAACACAAATGTAAAGAAAAATTCAATATGCTAGGACCAGTTTCAATTTGTTTGTCAAACTTGTAAAATTCACATACTTCACTGATATTCATTTCATGATGAAAACAAGTACTTTATTTATTGTTTTTAACATTTTTAAAGAAAAATATATTTTTTTAGAAAATATAGAAATTTTAAGTACCAGAACTTGAACTACAGAGTAAGTTCATTTTTTTATGTTTTCTAAAAAAAGTTTTTACTTTATTTATTGGCCTGGATTTCAGGTGTTTTAGTTGTGATATTGCCTAATCTTAAAATTTTTGTATACGTTTATTTTAATGGTCACCATTGTGACGCTAATGTTAGAATCAGCAATTTATTATAATTATATTTTAGATGGGTAAATACCACAATAACAGATAAAAGTGTAACATTTAATTTAAGTGACATTATAAGATTTTTTTTAACTTGGGACATTTTGAATGTTGATTTTTTTACATATTTCTTAAATTTTATGCTTACTCTATGTTATTTATAGTTTTACACAAAGTATAATAAATAAACAGTATTTCATCTAGAATTTAAGATTATTTTCTATCTGATATATCAAAGTGACCTATGGACATTGTGAGATTTCTACTTCTACATGAGGACTGGTATATGATAATGTAATGATTTACTTATTTATGTAAAATAGATTTGTAACTGTAGAAAACTTCCTATTATTTTGTAGTACAATTGAAGTATAAATAAATGATTTGGAAATGTGTAATTGAAGTATTTATTTTTAGTTAATAATTTTTATTTATAACTTAGAAAACACTTGACTATTATTTCTAACATATTAATGCAAATTCTTGATCAAATATTTATATTTGGAATACCTGTTTTTAAACCTACAGATACTTCAATATATTTAAGTATTCTATTAGACACAAAATGAGCATCTTCCATTTTAGATACATTTGAATTTAACATGTCTATTCTATTTTCTGAACAAAATGTTAATAAATCACTTGCATTAACAGCCATTGAGTTTACTGGTAAACCTCTTGCATTCACTATTATAACACGACGAACTCTGAGGTCAGGGTGCACTTCTTCTAATACTTTACTTGCCCATTTTAAACAAAATATATTGCTAGTATCCATAGCAATTACTACAAAGTCTATAGCCTGTTTTCCTGTTAGATCTGATAGTTTCGCAATATTTTCTAAGCTGTGCGACCGTAAGACTACTAATTTCCATCTAACATTTCTTTTAGTGTGAACATCCACTAGGGCTTCTGAAAGCATGTCAATAAAATCACCGTTGTCTGAAAGTACCACAACAGTTAAGCTGTTTTTATGACTTGTTAAACCGATCCATGGCACTATAGTAAAATCTTCTTCAACAGACGGACGTGCGTCGTCTTCCAGAATGGACATAATTATGACCTTATCCAAATATACACTTAAACGTACCAGTAAGCTACACAGTTGTTGGGATTCTTTCTTTATGGCGTTCCGAGATTAAAAAGTTATTTTAAATTATAAATGTGACAGTTGCAATATTTATTTTTTAAACTTTGACTACTATTGACAAACTGACAAATGTCTCGTAGACCACAGACTATTATTAATTTAAAATACAACACTACACTCAATTCCATTTAAAACAAAAAAGTTGCCGTACCGTGTCGTATATAAATTGTGAGGACAAAAATATTATTTTCTTTTTTGATTCCCAAAACAATTTGTAAATTCTAATAAATCATAAGTTCTTTTGTGTACATTGTCTTTATCGGATACAATATTTTATAATTATTTTTTATATTAGAATTCAAAATATTCTGAACATTTAAGAAAACTTATTAGCAATTGCGTACAACATATTATAATATATTATAGCGATTATACCGTGGGATTCAAAAAAATGCATACAGAACTAGTATAAGTTCCTTGATACAGAAACATCACGACAGAACTCTTATATGCATGAGTAAATGTATTCTGTGCTTATATGTTGTCTATGATTTATTTGTCAAAGGCGATTTGGAACAAAATTCGAATTTCGAAAATAAATTTATTAACTTACCTTTAATATACTAAACAAGTAAATATTTTATGCCCATAAGACATTTAATTATTTTGAATATATTACAATGCGACGTCGAGATGAACAATTTCCGGAGAATGGTTTTGAAGCTTGGGGTGGATACATGCAAGCGAAAATTGCAAAACTCGAAGAACAGTTTTCTTCTGGAGCACAAAACGAAGGAAAATTGTCAGATATCTTTAATGGAGTTAGTATTTTTGTTAATGGCTATACTATACCATCATCAGAGGAATTAAAAGAATTAATGGCGAAACATGGTGGAGTTTACCATACTTACCAAAGAAGCGAAGACTTTATAATAGCTTCAAATTTACCCGACACTAAAGTAAAAAATATGTCATTAGTAAAAGTAGTGAAGCCTGAATGGATTACAGATAGTATAGCGTCTAAGCAATTGCTAGATTATAAAGATTATTTATTATTTAGACACTCAAAATCTCAAGGAATACTTAAATTTGAAAAAAAGAAAAGTAATGAAGTAGTAAGTAAGTCTGAATATAAATGTCCTGAGGTTGACAATATTACCAAAACATTGGAAAGTTCTGATGCAGACATCTTCAATCAAAACAACAAAAAGGAGATGTCTGTAAATACTAATGATTCTTCCTCCACAAATGCCTCAAAAAGTGATAATCACATCGCAAAAACAGCAAATGATCCTAACTTTATAACAGAATATTATAATAATTCTAGATTACATCATATTTCACAACTAGGAGCTTGCTTCAAGCAACATGTCAATGATCTACGAGAAACAGGCAATTTTAAATACCCAGTCCGAGTTGACTTAAAAAATAGAATATTAAGGTCAAAGGATATAATTACGAGTATGTCTCAGATAAATTTCAGTAATGGCAAAACTATTATGCATATAGACATGGATTGCTTTTTTGTTTCAGTAGGTTTACGTAAGCGGCCTGAACTTAGAGGCAAGCCTGTCGCTGTAACACATTCAAGGGGTGGGCAAAGTCGGGTAAAAAGGTCTGGTGTTGATAGAGAGATAGAATTTAACCTATACAAACAAAAACAAGTAAAAAAAATTTGTAAAGCCGCTGGAATTACTGAGAATGACATTGAAATTGAAACTAGAGTAGACAACATTGCTGATGAAGATGATAAATTTGGATCTATGAGTGAAATTGCTTCATGTTCATATGAGGCTAGAGCTAATGGTATTAGTAATGGTATGTTTATGGGTGCTGCTTTAAGACTATGCCCAGATTTAGCAACTATACCATATGACTTTGAAGGATACAAAGAAGTGGCATATACATTATACAACACTATTGCCCAGTATACATTAGATATAGAGGCTGTTTCTTGTGATGAAATGTATGTAGATTGCACTGGGCTATTGCAAGAACTAAATGTAAGTGTTGATGACTTTGCTACTGCTCTAAGAGATGAAATAAAAGATAAAACTGGATGTCCTTGTTCAACAGGTTTTGGTGGTAACCGCCTCCAAGCCAGATTAGCAACCAAAAAAGCCAAGCCTGATGGACAGTTCTTTCTAACATCTGATTTAATTGAGGATTTTATGTTTAATATTAAACTAAGTGATCTTCCTGGAGTTGGAAGGCAGACTGCTCAGAAATTAGAATCACTTGGACATATAACATGTGGATCTCTTCAAAATTTATCATTATTTTATCTTCAACAACAATTGGGCAACAAAACTGGTGAACAATTGTACAACCAGTGTCGTGGGCGCGATCCTAACCCATTAACATACCACACCATAAGAAAATCGGTTTCAGCAGAAGTTAATTATGGAATTCGTTTTGAAAACCAAATACAATGTGAAGACTTTTTAAAGCAACTCTCAGCTGAAGTAGCTTCCAGAATGTCTCAATTTAAAGTAATAGGAAAATGTGTGACATTAAAATTAATGATAAGAGCAAAAGAGGCACCTGTGGAAACTGCAAAATTTATGGGACATGGTTTTTGTGATGTTGTCAATAAATCAACTAATTTACCGACTGCGACTAGCGATGTAATTATAATAACAAGGGAAGCAATATCACTTTGTAAAAAATTAAATGTTAATCCGGTTGAAATGAGAGGCGTTGGAATTCAAGTAACTAAATTAGAATCTATGAATACAAAGCCCGGTATTGGATCTATAAATAAATTTCTGAAAGCGAAAAATGCAGTGCAATCAGAAAATGTTAAACTACAAAGACCTGTTAATGTTCAACCTGTATTTGAGTCCAGAACTGTTCATACTACGCCTATTAAAGAAAAAATCAGAAAAAAAGATAAAAAGTCTCCAATTATAGGTATCATTAAATCTCCTACAGGAAAAAAGAGAGGCAGACCAGCTAAAGCTAAAACCCATGTTGCCACTCAAAACTTAATGAACAAGTTTCTACAAGGGCAGCACACGTCAAAAGAAGCTTATATTAAAAAGGAAGTTATACAAAAAGAAAAAATAGAAGAAACAAAGCCAAACGTAACAGAGAAAGAAGTTAAAAATTATGGTTTATTAGCTCTTCCCTGGAATAAAGTACGAGAATTATTACGCGCATGGTTTGACAGTGGTCAGACACCAAAGCAATGTGACGTCGATTTAATCTCACAATACATGCGTGAAATGGTAGCTGATAAAAATATTGATAAGTTAAATATTTTACTTAACTTTATGAGACGGAGAGTACATGAACTGAATAATGGGATGTGGAATGAAGTTCAAGATAACATCCTAGAAGAAATACAAAATGCAATGCTGGCAGTGTATGGAAAGAAATTGTGGATATCTGAAGAATATTGAAATAATTAAATGTATAGAGTTTAAATAATAAAGAATTAAATAATTTATATTATATTGTTAATTTTAATCTCCATTTTTTATTTACAATAATTCATATTAAATTGCCAAATCCTGAATAAGTTAAAATACAAATGCGTATGTTATGTGGCGCAGTGACATAACATACGCCTGAAAACGTGACCGTTGTGGGTACCACTCCCACTTAGGGAGTGAGTATATGAATTGGATTCATAACCTAGCTCTAGTCAAAGTCAAATAATTTTATTCAAAATAAAAAGTTACATGCTTCATTTTTTGAACGTCGAATAATCTACCACCAGTTCACTTAAGTTAATGCCTCAGACCTGAGAAGAACCGGCGCAAAAAAACTCAGACTTTTTTGAGACTTTTTTGACACTTTTTTTTGGATGGATTCAATATGGAACCAAAGAGGCAGCAGGAGTAGAAGGAGGAACTAGGAAGATAAATCTTTTAGTCAGCATTACGGATAAGGATACAAAAAAAACAATATTTATAATCCCATTGATTTATTTTTTAATTTGCTTCTATTAGATCTAAAAGTTGTGTCAAATTAAAAAATAACTTTTGAACGTTTAGCGAGCTGCCCAAATCGAAATGCTATTTGTAAACTATCAAAGCTACGTACATCGCTTGGCAGATTTCTCGCTAGTATTATTAAAATGAAAATAATATTAATAAAACACAACAGCTAAAAGTCCACGTCCCACTGAAATATGAAAAAAAATCAAATAAAGAGACCACCTTAAATCGTGGTAAATAATCTTATTGTATTTATGACTAATTTTGCAAAATGGCAGTTAGTATCACTTTCGTTAATAAGCATTAATTGTATTTAGTGGCCGATGACTCGTTCACAATAAATAACACGCATTGGATACATCGAGATACAAACGATATTTGATCTTGGTTTTAGTCATTTTATCTATAATTTACTATCACAGATGCTTATTGCAAAAAAAAACATTCCATTTTCAAATTGTGTTGAATATTCATAATCTTTACTGAAATTGAAGTTGCAAAAACAATCTTATAAAGCTTTTAGCTTAGAAAATAACTTAAAGAACTAAATTTTTTGCGACAACCATTTATTTGTTACTATACATATAAAACAGTACGATTTGTCGTACAAAAAAATGGCTAAAATACTATTAGGTTAGTAGGTACAAGGTTTATATCATTATAATTCATTTTCGGACAGCATTTGATACTACCGTCAAATGTCTGGAGTTTTTTTCTTTGTGTAAAACACAAATAGTAAAAAATTCAATAAAATGTCCAATAATTTTTATCAATTTAAAAAACAAGTTTTGGCCAATTTCCATATATTTTGGCACAATTGATATTAAAATTTCAATTCAATATAATTATAATTTTATGACAGTCCACTTTATTTCATTAAATAATGCGTTTCATCTACATATATTCTAATATAAAAGGCAAACGTCATGATTTATGAAATTTTCAAATTAAAAAAGTTCATTTAATCATCACTGCATAATGTTAATATGATAATTAATCTCTACATAAGTAGAAAATGAAGAATAACACCTACCCCATAAAATATATAAAAATAACAAAAAAAATACAAAATCCAAACAAATGACGGTGGTTTCACATATAATGTATATTTATATTATACGTAAACAATCTACGCGGTGGATCCGACCGAAACGGAGTGTTTCAACTTTGAATCTATGATGATCTCGTCTCCGGAGCGTATGTTGTACGAGTAGAGCTGCTTCGTGGGGTACTTCATCTCCTCGGGGCCCTGGAAGAACTCCATTAGTACGATTTTTAGTTAATATTTTGAGTTTTCCCTAATTAGTTTTAACATTATTATAAAAACGAATCTAATATTTTTTCCCATATATAGAAAAAAATAGGCCCAAATCTACATATATTATGAGGCGAGTTGTGGCACAGGTGCACAGCTGTGAGACTGTAAACGTGACAGGTTGTGTGTTTCACTGTTATTCGAGAAAATTAAATGTTTAATATTTTTATTTCTTCGCTATTAACGAAGCAAAAGCGCGGTGTTGGGTTCCGCCAGTCAACTCGCAATTCCTCCAGACCTCGGCGGAATGTGTCATAATGGGAATGGAAAGTCTTACTTTAGGATCCCAGGTTCCCTCTGCCTACACAGCTATGACCTTTGTTAAAAAATAGGCTAAGCAATGGATGTGACATTTGATTTACTTGGGGGTTTGGGGGGTGGTTTCCTACTTAGAGAATAAATAATTTTCTTTCATTTCCTCGCTCTGGTAAGAAGACTCAGACGAACCGCAACGCTGAGATTCGCCACTCATCACGCAATGTCTTCAAATTGGACGGTGCGTGGGAAGCGGAGTGTCTGAACACTATTATTCGTTTGCCTACAATTTTTCCAACTTTTCTGATTCATTAAAAAAGGACAGTCCTATCTATTTATTGTGTCTACTTGAGGTGTTTTTTTTTAGTAATAGGTTTAGTTGATTGATCGAGATCATTTATTAAAGTTACGTTAAAATTAAACGATGTTATATTTAACATTCACCTGTGTGTCTCTCAATTCTTGGTCGACGTAGAAAAGACGCATCTTGGAAGCGGGGAATCCCGCGAGACGCTCCAGTCGGGACTTCAAATCTGATACAGTCCTTTAAAAAATAAATGTATTCAAATAATAAAAAAATAATTATTGTCACTTTTTTCAAAGTATGGAAGTGGAAATAAACATCATCATATTAATATTTTTGTTAAAAGTTAGGTATATTTTAGCAAAAATATAACTTTGCATTTTGGTTCAACTACTTTCCCTTTACTATGGAAATATATTATATAACATTAATATAAATAGTTATTAATTTAAATTATAAATATATATATTACGAAAATGAATAATTACCTAGTTTTAAAATAGAAATCGACAAATGTGGCATCTATTAATAATGGAGCTTTGATTTGGCTATAATGACTAGATTGACTTATTTTATCCAATTCCTAGAAAATGTATTATAATTATATAAATTCATTTATTATATAAATTTGATGAATTTTAAAATAAACACAAGTTCTATACTCTACTCTATTAAATACGTGGTAGTGGATTCGTATTGGTATTATATTTCTATAATTTACATATTTCCTCTCTGTCAAGACAAAGCGCGGCATTTGATTGACAAAAAGAGAGTGGAAAACGGAGTGTTTTAATAAATGTGTAAATATAAAAAAATACCTGTAAACATCGACGGTGCGCACTTCGCTGTTATCGCCGCAAGTGAAGGTGATCTGCACGCGCTTCTCGGGGCGCAAGTCCACAGATACCAGGGGATCGAGCTTGCCGTGGACGCCCACCAGTTCCCAGTATCTGTAGGAACAATATGTAATGTTAATTAAATTATTAATTGCTATTGTTTAGTTCGCTTGACATTTGGTGTAATAAGTAAGAAAACATTCATAGGTATTTAGGTAATAGGCATGTCGATTTTTTTAGATGAATAAATTATTCTTTAGTGACTTTCTCTCATTAACTTTAAACCTTAAAAGTTAAAACTAACCGTCGGCATTTTGAATTGAATGAAAGGCGATTGTTCCCTGTACTAAATGATCTTGTCGGTTTTTTTTGAAAAAAACGTAGACAAAGAGAGGAAATTCCTAAAAATGGAATTAATATGCGGCTTTAAATTTCTCGAATATTTTTATTAAATATTAAATAATTGATTCATAAAAGCTTACCAGACACATATAACATAACTACATGTGAGTACCTAGTATAAAATAGATTACCTATAGGTACATTTTACACAGAATAAACAATGGAAAATGATTTGAGATGATTTAGAAATTAAGGCTAATTTAATTTCGCACTCGCCACCTACCGTGCTCCTTATAAATACGACCTTCGTGCTACTTTCCTAAAGCAGATGTGCCGTTTTACATTTTTCTCGAACAAGTTGTTATTTGCGACATAATAGCCTAACAGGGTCAGCCGTAGATTTCTTCATATACATATAATATATATAACGAATTATCTTGACCAAATAAATACTTAGATGAACTAAAGTTTATCAAAAGAATAGGCTTACAGCTAATTTTTATAAATACAAATGTTGAAATTATTTTGCGATGAAATTGTATGTGCTAGGTAACACATCGAATTGTGTTCTCTGTATTTTATTTATTAACTAGTATAATTTCTTATTTTAAACATCGCTGCTGATATTAAATATGTATAAAATAATTTAAAATCTTTAAATTGTAGGTAGGTATAATAATAATAATTCATTATTTTAAAATAGACGTAACATCCATATCGCTACCTACATATCTGCATTAAAAAACATTTTTCCAACAACTTATTTTACCAATAAACACAAACATGTAAAACCCGATTCCAATATTTCATGAAACAAAAACCATTGTCCATACATTTCATCCTCACCTGTCAGGTCGATCCGACTCGGGTTTCTCCATGTAATATCTAATGAAGGCTCTCTCAGCAGCGTCCCGTTCCTCCGGAGGTACGGTCCCTCCGCCGTTCAGAGTTCTGACGTGAGGTAACCTGGCCACGAGCAGAAGTCGCCTTTCGTGCTCCGTCGACTCGAATCGCTCCCATAGCGGCCAACCCTGAAAGTATGAGTCATTTTGTTATTATGATATATGACTATGTGACATTTTCTTAATTACTTTATTCGTTGTTGTGGATATTTTAAATATTAAATTGTTTACTGGTTAAGTTTTTTTGTAACTGACTTGTTAAGTTTTACTAATATATAGTTTACTGGTTAAGTTTTCGTATCTTTATAAAAAAAATGATATTATTAGACCACGAAAGTAATTCAGATGAGAAAATAAATAATTGTGTAGTGCAAGCGGGCGAAGCCGCGAGCGGGTCGGTAGTATCTTGAATATTTAATTATATCACTGCGCGTACACTCTTCAATATGTTAAAAAAAAGTTCTATAAAAATCGCCATTAAGTTATAAATCAAAATAAAATGGGTTTTACTACCTACGTAGTATAATAATCACTACATATTTAAAACTAGTAAACACTTAATTAGTTGTTTGCAACATTTCTTTTTAGCTCAACCATCGCTTAGTACTATGAATTTTAATAATTTCAACAGAACTATTGTTTATTTACATCATATAAGAAACTAGGAGGAGGAACTCCATGCTTATATGGTAAACCGTTGTAAGAAACAAACCAAATAAGTGATTACTGACTACTGAATTAAAGAGTCACGAACGAGTCCTTGTCGCGACGATACACATATTTGTATTGGAAAAAACTGGCAGGTGCTGTATTCTATAGGGGTTTTTGTTCATCTTATTTTCAAGGCTCAATACTAGTTCCCATGGAAAGCCAAGGTGAAATAATTTTCGTATATATCTAATCGAATCTATGGCGTTATGCTTTTCATTTAAATATAATATTTAAAGTAGATGTTATAAAAAAATGTTGTTATATGTTCCAAATTTTAATAATGCGTGGTAAAGCTTTAAACTTTTAGCCAAATTATGGGCTAAAGTGGCGTGCGGAGTGTCTTAACACTAATCTCTCTGCTCACCTTGGTACATGCGGGGTACAGCGTGAAGCCGAAAAATAGCTAGTAATTTTTTTTTTTTATAATAGCCATAAGAAACAATTCGGTAATTTTACTAGTGAGTTAGGTGAGTTTTCATCTTAAAATAGCGTTGTTGTAAAGTGTACCAAAGCTAATTGAAATCAATTTATTGGCACTGGCTTATAGTGATTAATATATGAGATCAATGTTTAAAAATAACATACCAATGGCCTTTCTTTGGATTAAATTCTTCTTTTTAATGATTAAAATAATAATATATAAATAAATTGTTATCTAAACCTATGATTGACAGAGGAAGATAGAGAATAGATTTTATTTTACAAAATTAACTTAAGAGTCGATAAATGTTTATTCAGAATCGATAAGTGAATAATAATTTGCATTTAAGCAGGCATTAGGAGCCTAGCTTAGTATCGGTTAAGGCTATAAAGGGATTTCTTAAGAATCGTTGCTAAACGAATATATGTATAATAAACATAATAGTACAGTGAGATCAACTAAATGAGTATAGTATATATACTCCATCTACAGCTAACTCCAAGTCGGCCACGACTGGTTGACCGTACTGTACTTCAGCAGAGCGAAAAGTGTAATAAAATCCCCCTTTGTTCGCTGCATGCGCGCGCTCAACCTTGCCGGGGCTTGTTTTGCCCGAAAACGGAACGCGGAAAATGTACGTTGCATACATTAGACCCAACGGAATTTAAGATAACCGCATTATACAAATCTAATTGCATTTTATTTTAATATGAAGGACATTCATTTATACTGTATTTTTTAAATAATCTAGTCGATCCCGCAACGTTCGATTCCCACTCGTGAAAATCAAATATTCAACAAATCAACACGCAACGCTCCTGAATTCCGGGGAAAGTAGGGGACGGAAGTGTCTTAATGGAAACGGAGTAACTGAACACTAGGTTCCCTCTGAATTCCCTGCTATATTCGGGATACAGCATAAAGCTCAAAAATATAATATTATTCTAAAGACCAGGAAAAAATGAAAACCTGCATTATATTACTCAATGCTCATGCTTAACGCCATATTTAATTGTTATATAAAACGTAGTTATATAAAACGTCTAGACCTGAATTAAAATTCAAATAATATAACAAAAGAAACGCTGGCAGACCAGTTTTAAAGTAGACAGCAATTGTGTAAAACATTTAAAATATGAAGTGGGCTACCTTGCCTCGTAAAATCTCGGCTTGGACATTTCAGAACTTGAAAAGGTGCAGAATTCTGTAGACTAAGTACAGGATTTGGGGCTTTCTTCTTCTTTATGGTTTGCTTGAAAACATTTTAAATTTGCTACTGCTTTACATTTTAATACAGTAATGCGTCTTTTATAAATGAAGTAGGTATATATTAACGTTTAAACATTATCTTCATTAAAACATCTCATGTATAATTTGAGCTTCACAGTCAGGGTACCTAGTGTTGAGACACTCAACTCCTCACTTCCGTTGAATTCTGAGGGCATTGTGTGTTGAGTGGTGGCACTCAACGTCTGCCTCGACACCAGACCGTAGAAATTAAATATTCCATTTCCTCAAGTAGGAATTGAACCCACGACCTGTCGAGCTTACAATCACACACTTGCCTCATATATATTAAAAACAAATTTGTTAAATGTGGGAAAAATACTACAAATAAAATGGGAACATCTGCAGAGAGCGTGTGCTACAGGCAATTTAACTCACAGGATGTATAGCGCACACGCAGTACCAACCCCAATTTATAGGCAGTTCGTGTAATGAAGTGTATGTATGTACTCTTATGGTCAAATCTAAATTTCACCAGCGTCCGCCCGGTACCGTACCACGCTGGAGTGGAACCGTTCTACATCATTAATTATGATATCGATTGTGAGTCAAATGCATTGGGTGAAGGGAATGTGTTTTGTTTTATATAATAGGAAAAGCCAATACCTTTTAGTTTTATAAAATAAATATTTTTACAATGCCATTTTTAAAATATCGGGGAACGGAAGTGTCATTCCTTATTTTCCGCCGAAATCCGATTTCTGGAGCGCGTAGAGTGGCGGAACTCAACTCCGCGCTTTGCCTCGTTACCAGAGACTGGAAATGAGAATATTATACATTTCTTTTTCCCGAGTGGGAATTGAACCAACCACCGCGTGTGTCACGACGGTCTTATAGTATGACTATAAAATAATTAATTTTCTATAATATAATTTAAAACTTTTTTGTCATGATAAAAGTAACTGTAAAACATTTCGCTCGTAAATACACAATAAATACGTATAAACAAAGTATAGCTGTAGTTGACCTAACTGCTGTTACAGTGCCTAGTACATGCATGGGTCACCTCGTTGTATGCCAACCGACACTAACTGGAGCTTTAGAAATTCAATAGTTGAGCTAGTTTCCTAAGGGTTTACTATACCTATATGTTTTTTTTAGCTTTACGCCGTATCCCGCAAAAAGCAGCTAGGCAGAGGGCACCTAGTGTTAAGACACTCCGTTCATATTAAGATAGTTCCCCACTTTCCGCGAAACTCGGACGTGTTGAGTGACCGGGCTCAACGCCGCGTTTTACCTCGTTACTAAGAAATAAAAATATTAAACATCTTATTTCCTCGAATGGGAATCGAACTCACAACCTGCCGCGTTCACAGATACATGCCTGGGCACTTGCACCACGACTGGCCGCAAATATAATGGAGGTAAAAATAAAATTCTTGGCTTATTTCAACTTAGAACTATATATAGTAGAATGTAATATCTGTAATACTTTAAGAATCCCATGCATTCGTTACAACTAAATTATATCCTATTGGAATAAATAACCAACGTTATATACAGACGGCAGGTCTCACAATGTTCTACTTAGGCGGCTATGTGGAAACGAGTGTGCAGTGTACAGTGGGAGACAAAAGATCAAGAGTGACTGCGAGTACCTACCTGCCTATGAAGGTACGAGCTGTGGAGTTCAACATGCATTTGAAAGGTGACAACGCGATAAGTACGTTTTCATATTTGACATTGTTTTTGACAAAAATGACGTGAATTGTTCTTTTGAGAAAGTAAGAAAATAATTAAATTTTAGTTTTATTAACAAAAAAATACAAGTTTACATACAGAAGAAACTCGAAGCTGCAGTTTTTTTTTTTTTTTCGAGCATGTGGATAATGCTGTTAGCCTTATTGGCATTTACAGCGACACCGGTTGGGTAGGGAAGAGGGTACTCTGTCCCTGAAGAAATGCAAGCACTCAGTGGCTGCCTGTGAGGATGTCGACGACTGTAAGGGCGCCCCCTGCGGGACTCGAACCTCGGCTTGCGGCCGTCGAGCGGACTGGGATTCACCTATGCTAAGCAAACCAGCCGCGACATGAAGTCGCGACTGGGGACAAATTAGACTACTCTAAGGGAGTTAACGGTCCCTAACCGCTGGGCCCGACCGCGCCGAGACGCGACCGAGCCGTTGAATAAGCTGGACTTCGTCGTCGATTCCGTCGACGACGGTGTTTGTGTCGTGTGTGAGTAGTGTGTTTCCTACCTACATACGGGGCATTCGCTATAGTAATGGCGTCATCGGGGTCTAAAAGGACGCTGCGCGGGCGTCTACGTCTAGGGAGCGCGTTAGGGATGTAATCACACGCATTAACGATGAGGGGATTCGCGTGCGAGCCTGCGCGCTCAAAGTAGCGCTTCGCTAAGCGTTTGCAGTGCTCGTGAATCGATTCCAGTTCAAAGTCTCTATGTAGGTCGACGTTACGCACGAACCAGGGACAACCTGATGCGATACGTAAGAATTTATTTTGTACCTTTTGCATGGGATCTAGCTTAGTGTGCGCGAACGCTACACAAGCATAAGCAGCTGCAGTATTTTAGTATGTATGTATGTAATCTAAGAAAATATGCATATATTTGTTGTTATAATAAACATAACTCAGTACTATATATCAAATAAAACTCGCTTTTCTTTATACATAGGAGTTAAAATCCAAAATTTTATTTCCTTTATAATATTTTAAATGTTAATATTAGCTACAGTTCCGTACAAAATAACACAAATGGTGACACTAGTCCGAGGTATTATTTCTTAAAGCCGTCGATACAACGCAAGGGGAGTTTTTGGGTCAAGCCAGATACGAGTCTACGATAGTAGCGACTGTTTCTTGATTTGCTACCTTTGACAAGGTTTATTGACAATTTTTAAAAAACTTGTGATATATTCTAAAGAACTATAATCCGATTCTAAAAGTCTATTTGAGGCCGTCGTGGCGTAGCGGCACAAGGGTGTGTCTGTAACGCGACGGTTGTGTGTTCGATCCCCACTCGAGGAAGTTAAATATTTAATTACCTTTATATTTCCACTTCTTCGCTCTGGTGTCGAGGCAAAGCGCGGCGTTGAGTTTCGCCACTCAACACGCAATACCTTCAGAATTCGGCGGAAAATGGGGAACGGAGTCTTAACATTAGGTTTATGAAGGTAAAAAAAAAGAAATGTATGACACAATTTGTTTTTCAATATTCGCTTATGCGTCACATTTTGGGAAATTAATAAAATTTTAATTGTCATTGTTCTTTTCTGTTTAATTTTCCTCATGCAGGAGGCATACAGGAGGAATATTTATATGTAGGCATTCCTACATATAAATATTCCATTGCATAAAGTTTGTACCATCCACATATATTTACAATTGCTTTTAATTATTTGGAAACTTTGTACACTCGACTATTTTCATACAATTAAAACTAAATTTCATCCGATAATCGTACAACGAAGGTCGACAGAAATAGTTAAAAAGTTTTAAATTATAAAAACGATACGAAAACGTCGTGTCAGTGGTATGGCAGTTGCGTAATAGCAATTAACCTGCATACAAATTAGGTATCTACGTTGAAGTGGACGCATCGCTAAAAGTAACGTTATACTAAATGAGCATCTGTAATGAACTATGAATAATTTTAATTACAAAAAGAGACAGCCACGTGAATTATATTAGACAAGTATTTAAAGAATATTTATAAACTAGAACAAAACAAGTAATTCTAAGAGATAAATGTTTTATGAAGTTAACTTTTATCAAATTTAATTTAGAAGATTTAGTTAAAGACAGCCGGACGAAGCGTCAAGTTCCTCGAGAGAGAATAGAATCCACAATCCATCGCTGGTCTCAATAATTATTTTATAACAATAACATTATTACAACAACAAATAAAATAAAATAATTCATTTATAAAATAAAGTCTAATTTCCCAAAATGTGACGACAAAAGAGCTTGGCGGGGAGCAGATGGGTCCGAAGAGCTGAGGATCGAGTGTGGTGACGAGAATTGGGGAAGGCCTATGTCCAGAAGCGGACAAAAGATGGTTGCTGATGATGATGATGATGATTTATAAAATAAAACCAAGCATCAAAAAAAAAACAAATCAAAATCACGAAACACTTTTAATGATTAATAAAAAAAAAACATCATAAGAGTCATCACAAGTGTATAGAGGGTGTGTGTGGGCGTAATGGAAGTAACCGTTGTCTGGGTGATTCACATATTTACCGAATACCGGTAACAATGAACTTAACTTTAATCTTTCAATTTACTAAAACGCAATTTATGTTTATGGATTTCCTTCAAAAACATATTGCGCATTTATATTCATTGTATTCTTACATAGCTTTTCGTAATAAACATACTTAGTTATTATATTTGAGGCCAGTCGCGAAAGGTTGTTACAAATTGTGGGTTCGATTCCTACTAGAAAAATGAAAAATTCAATATTTTCATCTCCTCGTCCTGGTAACGGGGCCTACCAAGCACCGCCCCTCTTCACGCAATGCCACAGAATGCAAAGAGAATTACACACTAGGTTCCTAGGTTCCCTTTGATTGCACTATCACGTGCAAGATACAGATGAACCTAAAGAATTTATATGTTTTAGTTTATTTTTTCCCATCTTATGTGCTCCCCCCCTGCCCCCTCGCTGCCTTGAATTCTTACCTCGTCAACGAAAAGAAAACAGTCAATTCCCACGGGTGGGAATCGAACCTACGACCGTATTATCAGCAGTCAAACAATAATACAAGCAACATATAAATGTTATAAGATATTTAAACTTAAATCCTATACCTTGGTATTAGGGCATGACAACTACGCAATTACAAAAACAAATAATGTAAATGTTATGCTAATGCCGCCCTAGATGTTTGCATTGAGAGCTCTACTGCGTCCTCGATTGTCAATTCCTGCTCCCCAAATGTCTGCCGATAAGGGTCAGGGGTATAGTAAGTTACGTCATTGTTCACTTTATCTTTTTTCAGCTTCACGCTGTATCCCGCGTGGAAGAGGGAATATATAGTCACGACACTCCATTCCCTACTTTTCCTTGAATTTTCAAGGCATTTTGTGCGAGTGGCAGAACTCGGTATCGCGTTTTACCTTGGTAACAGAGCGAAGGAATAAAAATAGTAATAAAAAATAATTAATTTCCTCAAGTGGGAATAGAACCCACATTCTCTATGGGTGTACAATATAGATTATTATTATCATCAGCAATTTTATACATATACAATTTAGGTCAACGCAATTTTAATTGACGTTCCAAATATTTTAGACTAGTTCGTGGTCACGAGTTCACTTGAAAGTCGGTTCGGGACTGTCTATGCGTGGCCGTGGACTACTTGTTCAGTTTTAGAAATATTGGGTTCAAAAAGTATCTATATATAGATTCATATATCATATTAATTACTTAATCTTAATTAAATAATTACTTATTAAATAATACTTCAATTAAGCCACAAAAATTTCCTACTATTAATCCAATGTTTAAATAATCAATTCAAACAAGAACTCACACTTCACTGTCGTTGCAAATTAAGAGCCAGTAATTTTCCAACAAAAATAATGTGGAAATGAAGGTTAAGCTTTCTATCCTTACACGTTTATTAAAACAAGGACACCAGACACTTTAATGGGGCGCAATAAAAGTGACTGCAACGCTGGTATATATAGGTCAAGTGCGATTCACAATGACTACGAAACGTACCGTACCTTGGATAGTTTGATGAATCTTAGCAATTTTAAAGCGTTTTGCTACACGCTTTATCCCGCATTATGTAACAGGGCAGGCGGAAGGAGCATAGAGCTAAGACACTCCAATCTCCACTTTCTATCGAATTCTGGAGCAAATCGCTCGCGATTGTGATGAAAAACACTTGTCATGCTAAATAAATATTGTTATATTTGACGGAAACTAACTTCAACTTCAACTTAGAAAATGTAATATCTTCAGATTAATAAAAACTAATTTGGTTAGTAAATTGAGGCAACGCGGATTTGCAATTACAGTAGACTGCAGCCGAGATGGAAGCAATTACTGGAACGGCCTTTACCAGTTAATAATGTAAATATTAATCCAATTCAGCGTTAAACACAGTAATCATTGTATTATAAAAATAGTTTTTGTTTTCAGCATCACGCTATATCCCGCATGTAGCACGGTAGGCAGAGGGAACCTAGTGTTCAGACACTCCCCACTTATCGCGTGATGAGTGGCGGAACGCCGCGGTTTGCCTCGACAACCCATTTCAATCTATTATAAATATTAACAAGGACGAAATGGGACTTGAACCAAAAACCATCACGTCAACAAACAACCACACACTAATGAGAATACCGAATACGCTAAATTTAAAACACTAGCACAATTTTAAGATTATATCTTTTAATCCACTGTTGCAATCTCATAATTCTTAAGATGAACACATATAATGAAAGGTAGGGCAGTAGAGAGAGAGGAACATACGGAAGGTCAAAACATAGCAATAGTAGAGTGAAGTGAACGAACTGCATAGTGACGCATAATTACATTTCAGACTGAGTCACCAAGCGGACCCCTTGACGTTTGTTTTTCTTTCCTATACGCTTAAACAATACACGTTTCATGCATTTATGGAATAACTCGAAAATATTCGAATCAACATATCTACTCGTATATATATAATTTTTTATTCTGTTTATATTCGTTTTCTTCCTAGCAAAAACTGTATTAAGAGGGCAGTCGTGAGATGGTGAAAGGTACAGGTTGTGGGTTCAAGTGGGAACCCTCAAGAAAATAAAATATTTAATATTTTCACTTTTTTGCGTAAACGTAGCCTTGAGCTCTGCCACTCAACACTTAATTCCTCAGAATTTGGCAGAAAATGGAGACGGAATGTGGGAATAGAGTTTTCTAACACTAGGTTCCCAGTTTCCCTTCCATTATTCTGCTGTATGCGGAATATAGCTAAATAAAAAGATAAATAAAAAAACTGCATTTACAGCTGTTGACGTCATTAGCCACTGCACTAAAGCTCCACTAGGGATTTCTAATTTTGTGGCGTACCAAGTAATTAAATTTCAATTCACCTTTATGATGAAGTATATTAGGAAAACAAGGTAGAAACATAATTGTATAGATCAAGCGGGCGAAGCCGCAAGCGGGTCACTAGTTAAAAATATTATTAATAATTATACATAATATAATAATTGTGAATTAGATCGAATTTCGTACAATTACATAAGTCGCACGCACTAATAACATACCTACTTGTATGTCATTCAGAGCGGATATGATAAACACACAATGCTACATGCAAACAGAAACACTTTCACGTCCCCTCTGGCGTGACGGTCAGCGCTGACGAAATACTAATAAAGCATATTTTATGTTTTTTAGTTTCACGCTGTATCCCGCAGCTGTAGCAGCCTGTGGGGAGATGTAGACACTCCGCTCCCCATTTTTCACTGAATTCTTTTGCCTCGTCACCAGAGCGAAGAAATCATAATAATATTGATATCATTTCCTCGAGTAGGAATCGAATTCAAGACCTGTCGCGTTCACAGCCGCACGCTTGGGCCCATACACCACGAGTCTTGGCTGCCCTCGTAATAATTTTTGTATGGAGCGTTTAATCAAATTGAGTGAACAGGAAGTACCCATGTGCATAGTCTATGCTAAAGGGCA
Organism: Heliconius nattereri; assembly: GCA_013403645.1. Classification (NCBI taxonomy): domain Eukaryota; kingdom Metazoa; phylum Arthropoda; class Insecta; order Lepidoptera; family Nymphalidae; genus Heliconius; species Heliconius nattereri. The sequence continues at coordinate 1,433,271 of JAAIXI010000240.1, forward strand.
TAAAACGCAAGGTCTCGTGGAGCCATATTGTAAATTGAACGATTTAAAATTTTTATGAATTATCAGTACGTAGCATTTTAATACTAAACTTCCGGTTATCATACGAATTAATAAAGATAATGAGGTCAAGTATGCGAACTAATTTCTCAATCGCTTACCAACATAGATTTTAAGCAATTTGTATACAAAAATCTTAACAACAATACAAAGCCACATATATTCTATATCGTCAAGATACCTACGTAATATTGCAAAATTATTCAAAGGAGACCTACTTCAACAAAGCTGATGAATTCAAAAAACATAAATAAAAACTACTGGGCCAAACCGAATGGACAACTAATATGGGATCGAACAAAAAAAGAATGCGAGAAGAATCTGTGAACATACATAAAAACACCAACAGAATAGATAACCTCCTCGTATTTGAAGTCGGTTAACAACTAAAACAGAGACCAAGGCTACTCAGCTATTTATAGTTATATTACAAAATTTAATGATAGATAGAAACAAATGCAGTGGAATCTACAGTCTACTACACATGGTTTACACAATCTTCATCACCAATGTTGGAACAGAATGTGAGGGGGTATCAGATTCGGCGAGGTTGCGAAACCGAGCTAGCACTAAGTGGGGCGGTGCTATATGCAGAAGACCTTCACCTATATGATTTCGTGCTCCCGAGGGACGTTACGCCTTGTGCTATTCAATGTTTGATTCACGGTACAGTTGCCATGTAAAGTGTTAAATGGAAACTTTTTTTAGTTTCACACTTGATCCCAATATGCAAAAGCAAGGTAGGCAGAGATAAGCCGGGAACCCAATGTTAAGACATTCCGTTTCCATTAAGACTACTTCCATTCCCCACTTTCCGCCGAATTCTGGAGGTATTGCGTACTGAGTGAAATGAGATATTTATGCCTTTTCGGTTTTTTTTATACATTTCATTATGCGTTATTAATTTGAGCTCGAATACATCTGATCTAAATAGAATTGAGTAAATGTATTTTTAAAACAGCTTTCCTAATGGCATTTAAAAAGATACGGAAATAATGCACTCATTAATTCAACAATTAATTAAGTAACGTTGTTAAATGTTGTATGTTATATGTATATTTAGATTATAATTATTGTGATATCCATTATCCATACCGATACAAATTGACCTTCGCATTTTATTGTTACACAACACACCTTAAACAATTTGGCTTCCTTACGTTATAATAGAAGTTTCATTTAAATATATTTTTTTTAAAGATAAACCTATTCACAACTTTAATTATATATGCTAATATAAAAAGAGTAACTTTGAAAATAAATGAAATCAGCATTGTCCAAAATAAAGTTTTATTTAGGAAAGTTTATAAAATAATGTAAAAAAAAATACTAGGTTCAACATTATAGATAATTTCAGGTTCTATATCTCTTTATTCTCTACGAAATTAAACCTCAAGTCTAGGAGTGTAGTCAGAAAGTCTCTAATAAAATACGTAACATATATATAGAATATTCTTATTATTTTTTTATAAACCAGCAAGAAAACTGCAATAAATTATTAAGCTAGGCTAAATATTGTAAATAGTGTAGTAAAATATAAACAAAAAAAAACTATACTAACAAAAATAAATTTATAAGAATTGTCCAAACGACTGTACCGGGGACGTTCTAAACGCATAATGATGATGTAATGATTGGCGCGAGTGATGGAGTGTGCATTTGCAATAATAGATGCGACATAATTATATAGTGCACCTATTGCTATGAGAAAGAGTTAGAAGTATGCATTTTATATATAATGGCGTTTCAAAATATTTTATGATAATTGTTCCTTACTCAAAAACACTAGAACTACTAGACCTACTACTACTACTTACTTACTTCGAATGTAGAGCATATTGTTTTAAATAGTTCTTTAAAGTATGTTATTATCATTTTTTAATCACGCTTCACTCTGTATCCCGTACACAGTAGGGTAGAGGCAGAGGGAACCTAGACACTCTGTTCCCTGATATTTCGCCGATTTCTAAAGGCATTGCGTGTCAAATGGCGGAATTCAATGCCTCGACACCAGAGCAAAGAAAATAAAATTAAATTGAAATAAAAAAAAAAATTGAATTAATATTTCATTTCCTCGAATGGAGATAGAATCCACAATCAGTTGCGTACAGTCACACACACACTTGTGCTCTGCGCTACGACTGGCCTGAGATATTATGCTGAACATAAAAAAATGTGGAATTAAAACGGAGTATTTAGCCACTAAATCTTTCTGTTTATATCTATTTAATAATAAGATGAAAATAAGAACGATAAAATTCTTTTAGAGAACATAAAACCTTTATGCCACGCTTTAATATAACACAAGGATAACGTTTGGTATTAGTAACTTATTATACGATGCGAAACAATTGCGATCTACAAGGCTCTTGTTGTACAAACATCCTAGACTGTACGCGGAAATATTTCAAATAAATAGCTTTAAAAAATCTATAAGCAATGTATTTAATTTTAGCAAAATAAAATTAAGAGTTTTTTATTAAAATTCAATTGTGTGGATTTCTGAATAACTAAAGCATTTTTTTCCCTCTTATTTACATATATGTATTGTTTGTATATATATTTGATATTTGTATTGCATTTAGCAATGCATGCATAATCCAAATTTACCACAATTTAGTTTAAAAAAAAATATATATATTTGAGATTTTAAAAAAATGTTGAAAATTTTTAATTTATATTTTAGTAGGAGTAAGTAAACATGACAAATCTTTACAATTATTACTGAATTAATGAAATAAACAATGCAAAAGCAGGAGGAAAAGATAAGCATTCGCAATTCACATAATGACACTGAGATTCCACTGGCTTAATCGCAAAAGACGCTCCAAGCTAATTAAGATACCTTTTCAAGGAATGTGAACTCGGAAGTGACAGTCAGCTCCCACTGCAATATCGTGTTCGTGACTATCATTAGAGTTGGCAAGTAAGTACTATCTAAGAGAAATCACTTACTTGCACTCGTAAACTCTTGAGAGCGGGGAACTTGGCAAGTCTGTCAACCTCGTCCCACGTCGCGAGACCTGTGTTGTTTAAATTTAAAAATCGCAGGTGCCTGAAAAAGATTAAAGAATTATTTGTATATAATATGTTTCTATATATCTATTTTTTTATAAATAGTTTTTTTAATGCAATAAAAGCTATATTTTATTGGACTGTGTAACAAGAAGGGTAATGTTTTTGAAGTGTATTTATGTATAGTTTTTTGGTACTCCCTACAGCCTAAATGGTTTTTGATATATGAAAGGTCCTTTCATTCTTCAAGTAGTACTACTACTACTGTAGGTTAGTCCCTACCACACATATATAGCCTTTATAGACTCAGAAAAAAGGAGGATGCTTGATATTTTTTCTCTTTCTAAAGCAATATTGATGAACATCAAATGAAAATTAGTGAAAATACCATTTAAATAATACAACTAAAAAATCAGAAATTAAATTACAAAAATAAATACCTAAATATGGTAACTCTGATATTTTAAATTTTAAAACAATACTAAATTTATGAAATTAATTATTATTCATAGGTTTAAAAATGGTATTTTTTAATATAAATAAATATTACGCGGCTATTTCTCTGTTGTACACGTCCGTATCACGTCAAATCATACAGGTCCAGTAGGTCAATGATAATTATGAAATAGACTTATTACACGCTGATAAATATGACATTGAAATTTAGATATACGTCATTTACAGCTTCAATTGCTGTTTGGGTTAAAGACCAGATGATTAGTTGCATAAAAATAAACGAGACACATTAAACATTAAAGACAAGCTAGTGCAGACCGACTTTGGGATTTAAGATATATGAGATTTTACATATGTGTGTTTTATTTAATTAGGTCAGCCAATTTTAGCATTGTCATTGAACGATTAAGCAACGAATATAGAGCAGTTCATATTTTAACAGATAATAAAAATTAGTTTAATATTTGTTTACTTTTTTGTATAATCTATTTTCTGAATTGTAATGTACTTATAATACCGGAATTCGTAACACTCACGGAAAGGCATCATGGCATTTCTTGTTTCCATTAATATCATCGCATTTTTCACATGGATCTGGCTCTAGCGTTGCTAAGGGACAGTCGTTGACCAAAAGGGTTTCCAAATTAGGAAAAGCATAACCCAGCTTTGCAATTTCATGCCAGCTATTAATGGGATTTCCGGAAAAATGTAGCTGTTTCAGCTGTTCATGGACAGGTTCAGTAGCTTCAATGTTAAGTCTTGAACACCCTTCGCATATATCTTTTTCCTCCACTTCTTTGCCACTTAAATTCACATACGAATACTCATTAAGACTCAAATGCAGTTCTTCTAGAGCTGGTAGAGCCTTGAGTAGTCCAAGAACACTTGGCCAACCGACGTAAGTCGAGTTCAGTACCAAATGACTGAGACTGTCCCAGCGTGGATTCAAAGCTTGTGCGGCTTGTATTTGTGCAGAAAGTCGGTTGAAACTTAAATTAAGAAATCGGACACGAGGCGTCTGTTCTAGCACTGCAAACACCTAAAAATAAAAGCAACTATAACGCTTTCGTCCTTAAAGTTACATCATTAAAACTTATAATAATTATGTGTCGTTCTGAAGTGACGTGACAAGAAAATAGTGTAATAATAGCTTAATATCATAGTTTTACATACAATTTACTAGTTATTTACATCTATTTACAACGATATGGTGCAATTTTTGTTAAATATACTCATTATTTTCTAACCGTGTCTTACGTTATGTCCAACTACTCACCTCCTCCCAATCTGTCAGTTTATTATTGGCAAGATCTAGCTCCACTACATCAGCGCATTTATCAGCTAAGGCACTGGCGTCTCCCGCGCAGTCAATGTCGCAGTCATTTAGTACCAGCAGAGTAGGTACACTAAGTCTGGGTGAACGTTTGGGCACGAATATAGCCACTGGCATATCATCTATAGACGGGTTGACTTCACCTTTGGCGCCATACTTGCGCTCCAGTGCTTCCAAAAGCGAGGGCATTTTTATCTGGCAACAAAGATTTATTTTGTTAGACTTTATAATTCATCTATATATGTATATAAAATCGAAAGGTCACTCACTCATCACGAAATCTCAGAAACTACACGTGCTAGGAATCTCAAATTCTGCATAGGAGTTACTTATAGGACGTAGGTGCTCGCTGAGATGGGAATTTTCAATATTCGACTTCTAAGGGGTTGTTTTTGGGGTTGAAAGTTTGTATGAAACTTCGTTACTACATATGCTAGGAGTCTCAATTTTACATGGACGTCACTTATAGGACGTAGGAACTCATGGCGACAGAAATTAATAGTAACGTATTTCACGCAGGCGAAGCCGCGGGCAGGCCGCTAGTAATTTGATAAATGTCAATATTTTTTAAAGATTTTTTTAATAAATCTATTTAAATCTTCTCTCAACAACAACTTACACACTATATATTTTTAATTTACTATTGATATTCAGGCAGAAAACAGATTACGAGAAACATATTAATGAAAAAGCTTTTGATCTTCCTGGGACCAGGTTCATGAGTTTCGCAATTAGTCTTACTTCATAAAACCATAGAGCTAATAAAAAAAAAGTAATACTATACAAAATTTGAATAGCTGTTTTGTTTATTAAATTAACATTTATTTGTATCATGATTAAATGTTCCGCAATTACTGATTGCAATCGCTTCCTTTCGAGACTATTGCAGACGAAGTGGCAATACTTTAGCAATAAAAGGTTATAATGGTTAATAGGGAACACTTCTTTCCTTTCTCAGGTTGAGGTTATGAGGTACAAGGCGTTTCTAAAAAGTCCATCATAAACAAAGGTCAGGGTTATTTATAAAAGGCAGTTAAGTCTGCTGTTTCGTTGGTTTGCTAGTGAATGAGTCCATTGTCTAAGTAACAGATTTTTGTCTTTGGCAAATGAGTGTATATCAATTTACTAGTGGGTACGCTTCAGTTACAATCAGTATTTTATATATGATAGATATTTTAATAAGAATTTATAATTGATATCCTATACCTACAGGCAATACTGCACATCAGCTATAGAAGCGAGAAATAAATTAGAATCCAATAACTATAAATTTGCTATTTGATGATGCGCAATATATCTACTTATTATTCAAATTTATCATTATCTACCATGATGCATTTAATACTTTAATGATACTTAAATAGATATACATAACGTGAGAAGATAATAATTGCATATAATGTTGTACAAGATTATTTATGCACACTACTTATTACATTATGATAAAAACAGGCGCAGTGGAACACCATGTGAAAGTAAACGGTGTTGTTGGGAGTTTGATTACGAGCCAGGAAAGCCAATTACGACAAAGGTAAAAGGTAAGGAAACAAAGTGTACCCTTGAAATCCAGATACCGGATAATTAGAATCCGGATACCGAAGAACAGAGGGTCTGCAGGATGATAATTAAGCACCCAGTAACATCAGGTTCTTTCTGCCTATCCTGTTATAAGCTGGAAATTTTTCTCACTCATGTTAATGAGTGTAAAGTGTAGTGAAAGTATAAATAGGGACAACAAGCGTACGTTGATAACAGTATCCCACCAATTTATCACACTACGACACTTCAATTAATAATTTATCTGATGATGACCAGGCTATCTGACTCGCAGTTTTCAATAGAGTGAAATCGGAAGCGCGTTTTTAATTAAAATACTTAATATTGCATTTTAGTTAAAATTAATGAATAAATTGTTGGAAGTTTTTAATGACATTATTATTAATGGTAATGTTCAATATTAAACTGCAATTATATATTTTTAACGACTCACTGATTGCAATTTAACATTCTTTAAGTTATAGATATTTCAGGAATATGAATTAACTGGTTAATGTTTAATTATTCTAACTAGTTTTAAAATTAATATCTAAAAAAACAGAGACCAGTCGTGGCGAAGGTGTATAAGTGGCTGTAAAGGCAAAAAGTTGTGGATCAATTGACAATTCCCACAAAATCAAATTTTAATTTGTATTTTTTGGGTTCCGTAGAATTAAATAGAAAAAAAATATAATTAAAAACTTTTATTTGTAGTTCATTTCATACAAAACGAGTAGATATTTTGCCCGCAAATTAAAATTAATCAACTTTAAGTAGTTGAATTTGAACTAAAATCCTCCGACTAGCACTTAAGCCGTTTTTCAAAACAAACCCCAATCAGCTTCACGCTGTATCCCGCACTCAGCAGGGTTGGCGGAAGGAACCTAGTGTTAAGACACACCATTCCCCACTTTCTGCCGAATCCTGGAGGCATTGCGTGTTGAGTGGCAGAACTCAACGCCGCCCTTTGCCTCGACACCAAAGCGAAGAAATAAACCCCATGTTAATATAATAAATAACAATATGATAGAAGGATTTTATTATAGAGAAAGTGTTAAGGTCGTGTCTTGAATGAAGGTCGCTATACTTCGTTTGCGTATACCTGTTTAATTAAGCACTCGGCTATTTGCGGTTTGTACTTGGTAATATAATAAAAGTGACCTTTTAATTGTTATGTTTCAATTTATATACTAAATATATTTTTAAAAAAATCGTCATTTTGCGTAAATAAAAGGTAAGACTGTAAGACTTTGTTATACTATAGACGATACGCTCCTAACTCTACATAGGTTTTGTGATATATATTTTAAATTTTTGAATTAAAATCAGCTTTATGGTCGGGATACACGGCACTCAGCAGCGTAGGCAGAGGGAACCTAGTGTTGAGACAGTCTATTTTCTATTTTCCGTCGAATTCTGAAGGCACTGCGTGTTGAATAGCTGTTAATATAGCTAATATATTATTAAATAAAAGCTTAATTGAAAAAAGCAAAGCCTCTAGCAAGTCGTAAAAAAATAATTTGTAAGCAGATGCTCGTCTCAGAAATATAAAACGGCGGTAAAGAATTCAATTAGTTGGTTCGGCGCGGACTAGACAATAGAGTCGGTTTATACTTAAAGAGATAATAATCTTATTATACGTATAGGAGCTGCGCGGACCTTGACATGCAATTTCTGAGTGCAAATTAGATTTAAAATCATATGTTAGAATATATATTAATATAATTATAATATATAATAAATAAAGCATAGTATAGTTTGTTTTCTCACGCTGTTTTCTGCAGATAGTAGGGTAGACATAAGGAACCTAGTGTCAAGATACACCAATCCGCACTTTTCGCTGCCGCGCTTTGCCTCAATACAAGAGCAAGGAAAAAGAAAATAATAAATATTTGATTTCCTAGAGTGGGAATCGAACCCACAGCCACCCACAACCTGTCGCGTTTACAGTCACACGCTTCTCTGACTGGCCTCAAATATATATTTATTAATATAAATACATATTATGTATAGTATAAATATATATGTTTATGTATTAGGTAATTATTATAATATCTCTATCTATTCCTATTTTTTTTAAATCTAATTCCAATTACAAATAAAAAGGATATTATGGTAAAACGTTGTATAATCAATTAGGTCATATTGAACCATTCATTCATCTATCAATTAATTTATTCATTACCTACAACTAACGCATCTGGTGTTTGCACTTTGAACTTACATTAGGCCTGGAAGATATTAATTATTAAAAAGGTACTCGACCATGAAAATGCTAATATTATAGGTAAGGATATATAGATATATGCATATATAATAAATGTTAAATATTTCTGATAAAATCAAGGATAAGGCAAGGCGTTGAGTTCCGCTATACCTTGCAATGTCCCTGCAAATTGGGCGAAAATTGGGGAACAGATTAACTTAATATCAAGGTTTCTCTGTCTACTGTCTCTAGAATGCGGGAAAAAGCTGTTTTTTTGCTTAAATAGTTAAAAAAAATCTAAATTATAACAATTAACGTAATGGAAATACAAAAATGATAGTCAACTCTATACTACAGCTGTCTCTATAAAACAAATAGTGCTAGCGCATACATAGAGGAAATGGCACCTTTTTGAGACTCAAAGCAAAAGTCACCGACTTTACTGAATAGCGCTCTTAGCGAGAAGTCGCATAGGCTGTGGAGGGAACAGAACAGAACTGGAAATAAATATTTTGTTTTGCTTTCGCTTGACAGGTTATTGTACCTATTGTATTGAAAAACAAACAACGAGGGAATCTTTTAACTAGAATTATTGTATAATGAGTTAAAAATCCAGCTTCATGCTGTATCCCGCACACGGCAGGGTAGGCAGAGGGAACCTAGTGTTAGGCAGAGGGAACCTAGTGTCACTCCGTTCCCCAGTTTCTGCCGAATTCTGGAGGCTTGACGTGTTGAGTGACGAAACGTGTTAACGCTGCGCTTTATTATGCTATAGACGTGAAGTTAAAAAAGAATATAAATAAAGATATCATAATTATTAAATATAAGTGCCTATACTTAATAAAACATGATTGATAAAATATATAACCCAATTTTTTTATGAATATTATGTACATATATTCAAAGTTAAATTTATGGATGTAATATTTTATTTTTTCTACCAAGATGACACATGCCCACGCTTCTTGTTCCATAAAAGATATAATGATAAGTACACTTTTAAGTATATCTTATCTTTGACTGCGTCGTAGTCTCGACAATAGTTTTCAACAATAAATTCTATCAATTAAATATAAAAGATTATAAGAAATTTACATATTATTTATTTAGTATTTAAAAAATACATTTATATTTAATACTTTACTCTATTCCAATTTAATTTATAAAAAAAAAAAGTAATATTAGTCATATTATTATACGTACTAAGACTTTAAAAGCTGACCTCAATCCGTTATTTAGTTAATGCAATATCTTATTAAACTTTTACAATATATCTCACGCTGTAGAGAACTTTACGGATAATTAAGTTTCATTCGCGAGAATTTTACGACTAAAAGTTGTTAAGATACTTTCGTAAGTATAAAAGGATAGATCATAAGAATTTAATAAACAACATTATTTTCATATCTTAGAGTGAATTTTTAATTAAAAATAAATTTTAAATTCTAAGTATACAAAATACGAATGCCTGTCTAAAAGATAGTAAACTAAAATATTTTATTCTTATACTATTTTTCATCTCATTTTAAGATATGGTACAATTTAAGTAAAATCACGTCAGCCGCACACAGGCGCGACGCGGCGGAGGGCGGAGGGCGTAGGGCGGTGAACCTCTCCGTCTCGACGGTAGTCTCGACCTTTGTTCTGCGCTCTTGCTCTTTAATAATTCGATTTTGGATATCGTCGTCAAATATTAATTAACTTTGATGTAGGTCTTGTTAGCTGTCCGAAATATTTTTTCCTATTAAAATATTGATTTTAGACTGTACGAAGAGCACGAAATTTCTTTGCTATGTTAATAATTTCTATATACAAATTATAAGTTATGGTTTGAAACCATCATAATACAGATATTTCTTTGACGTTTAATTAACGGTGAACTAAGAATATCCATACAATAGATCGCGTTTAATACGCGTTGCCATAGCAACGTTGAAGAGTTTGTTGGTCTTAACGCTCCAAGCTCAGGAACTACAGGAACTATGTCTTACGTAATCGAACGGAATTACGAACGTAATCAGAAATTGCGTGTTCTGGATAGTTTATATATCGAGGAAAGGTGGTAGCTGGTCTATACTAGCTAGCTTTATTATCATTAGGAGCGAAGAAACAAAGTAAAATGTTGCAAAAACGGGAGAATTTCAGAGCTTCCGGAATCTTGATACACGAGTCTTAATTAGTGCCATAATTGACAAAGATAGTACTATATACAGAGACCGGAAATCAATAGAATTTAAATATTTAGTTGCAATATAACAAACAAACTATATAATTATGTTAATGATTGTAACATCATAATACGTTGCTACCTAAAGTACAATCAAAACGGATTTAGCTAAGAATATATAAAAAAAAAACAAAACAAAAACCCGTTTGCACAACAAACAAACGCTAATCGCACGTGCTTAGCTGTGACGACGCGCGACAGAATCGTCCGATCGTCCTTCACTACACTATTAAAAAACTGTTTGCGAACTATTGCGATAAATATATAATAACTGCGCAGCGAAATAAAACTTAATATTAATACAGGCTTATTGTTTTCGTATATTTTTTTTCTTTTAATTTGTGCCAAATTATAAGACGTGCCTAGCGCGTATTTTTAAATTGCTCTCAAATTTAGAACCGATCTGGACCGAATGAAAACGGTGTCCCAAGATCGATCTCAGAGTTGAGAGCGGTGAATATGGTAATCAAGTTGCAGGTGAAATAAAATAATAAATTTTGTCGATTAGTGCTAAGTACACTACTAGTATTAACATTGTTTTTATTTTCAATGATACGTATAGGAAAAACAGCACGCCTAAAAAAAAGTATCTACACTTAGTTAAGTAAATGTCAAATAATTCACTAAGAAAAGTAATATAATTTATATAACTATAATTTTCTATATTATCGCGCCCCTAATAAAATGTACGTCTAACAAAACATTAGAAAATGTTAAGCTTCCATAATATAAACGTCAATATCAAAAGTATACTTAGTTGGAAAGTAAACAAATTTAGCATTTCATTTCTTTTCAAAGGCTGGAAACTTTTAAGCGTGCTCGGAAATTTCAACAAAGTTGCGATAAAGCGATAGGAATGAAACCGCAGTAATAAAACAAATGTTTTAAAGTACTTATTCAGTTAAATAATTGTTTTGATTTTATATACCTACTGACTATTAAATTAATAGTTAAAACAAGTATCTATCTATAATAATCTAAACATAATAAAGTGCATAAGCCTCAGCAATCTTTTATAATGAATATTTATGAAAGATAAATTGCTCCCTTATGCAATGTGATTCATAATTTATTTTCATATAAAAAATAATATTTTACATTAATAGTTAGTTAAGATAGTTTTTGTCCAGTAAATATGTAGGCACGAGTTTGTCTAAGCACACCAACAAATACCTACCTACCTAACACGACAAAGGGAACCTGGGAACCTAGCGATGAGTCACTCACTCCATTTCCCATTAAGACACTTCTATTTTCCAATTTCCACCGAATTCTTAAGCCATTGCATGTTGTGTGGGAAAGCTCAGTGATTCATTCTGCCGCGTTACCTACCAGAACGAGGAAAATGGAAATATTAAATAATTCATTTCCTCGAGTAGGAATCAAACCCGACCTGTCGCGTGTACCGACTGTATACACTCTTATGTCTAAGCTCCACGACTGTCTTCAATAATACTGTCTAAAGTATCCAAACAATATGGACATTCTACAGGTTCCTTTAGCAAATATACGAGTATAGTAAATGCTGTGTCTAGGTAACAACAAATCTAGAGACATTAAAAATAAATTGACATTCTAATAACCAACCGCGAAACTTAAGATTATCTGTAAAACAATGAGATCACAACGATTAACTATTGAGCGGCTGTGGTAAACCGTGTTAGCTCGGCAAGGACGGCTCTCTATTTCTGAACAAGTATTATGAAATGAGCGGGATTTTACGCTTTGCGCGTCAAAATCGTAATGTTACATTTAATTTTGGCTAATCTTTGTTTTAGTAATAAATAAAAACAAAACGTACTTTTTAATTTGTTTAGGGAAGTGGATAACTGGGTCACGGTCGAAATCGATACAGCTTGACTAGCTTTATTCCAACTTCTATTTGTATAGGTGCACAATTAAAATGTATGAAAAAAGTATTTTTAACTTTGGAAAAATTATATAATTTTGATGATTTTGTATATAAAAAAATGTTTTTAAGTGAAATGTTTTCCGGCACTTTGATCGTTTAAAAAATTAAGGCTAACTTGTTAATACATACATATGTATTATACATGATAGTAGAGACAAAAGGTAGCGCTATCTTAGATATTACGCATCGCAATATAATGTAATTCTAAGGAAAACACGTTTTAAAACACATTTTATTGTTTCCAATTTAGAATACAACATAGTGTTCTAAATTCAAAATACAAAAAAATAACTGCCTACTTTTTTAATAATGAATGAAAAAATATTATTAATGAGAAATCATTTACCTACTTAACAAGTTGTCAAAGGAGGAAATTGTATGAAAAAAATCATACCTACGTAAGTTTTTATTACTTTTAAGGAATACAAAAATGTTATATTTTTTTAAAAATTATTATGTAGTAATTACACTGACGCTATGCTATCAAATATTATTTTAAAATTCATCAAGACTAAAATTAATAGAGAAAAAAAAGGAAAAGGTGTACTTACAGTTTCTTTTACCGCCGCTGCTTATTCATTTATATACTAAATTTCAAGTTTTGAATTTGAAAAAAAAATATTATTTACAAAATTGCATAACAATGCAAACAAAACAACGTTTGTGGTAAATATTATAAACAGAAACCAGAGCACTTGTAAACAAAGGATATCGCACTATTATTTAGCAAATACTGTTCAAATATTGGCAAAAAAACCCGAATCGTGATCACTTATCCCAAACAAAAAAATTAAAACCAATTAATTTATAGCATCAGCTGTTTATAGTTTCATTACGATTCGTCTTAAGGATTTTCCATACGTTCCTCTCAACGCTCTGAAATGTGACAAGAGAATGTTTACATCAATACATGTCCCCGTGAATTGCACAGACGCGGGACGCCAGCAATACCAGTTTTCACGCACACTAGCACAGAACACATTTACTAACTAGCTAGCCATGTTGTAGATGTGTGCGTGAATGCAATATTGACTTGTAGGGGGGATGGACGAGGTCAGTGACGTTACCAGATGAAAATTATACAAAGTCTATAATTTATGAAATATTATTTATAAGTGATAGGTATTATATTAAAAGAAATGGTACTAAAAGGAAATGGTATTAAAGGACGTTATCAATATGTGTTAACTAACCAATCTTGAATATCTCATTTAATGAATTCTTATATAACTATTAATTTTTTAAACTATAATTTACGCTTATTCACATTGTAACTTTGGATTTATTAAAAATTACTCTTTTTGTGACAATGGTAAGTCAAATTACATTTTACAGCCAGTTATAACTGGCCGTAAAATGTTGAGTCAGAAAAGAGACGATACATAAATACGGCATCTCTTAATAGTGAAGCAATGATTTAGATCATAAAAAATGTAAACTATTATTAACACAAAGTTTAATCCCTTTTTGTAAATAAAATCTGTTGATAGAATATACATATTTAAAACATTTGATTAATTTTCAGTATATGTATGCACTGGGGTTAATTGAACATTTTTTCATTATAGTCTGTGCTTACAAATGATAGCAACACACGATGACAGATTTCAAAAATTTAAGTCATAACAAAAACAAAATTAGTCTCTTGTAGTCTTTATCACAATATTTAAAAACAATATTTGTAATTTGATAAATATGATATAGAATCAATATTTTATGCAATAAATTTGTGAAGTATGTAAAATCATATTTAAATTTAAGCCCTTTTTAAATATATATCCGAGAAAATACTTTATTTATTTTTGTATTGAGAGCTTGTTGTTATATAAAATATTTATTTTTATATCTAATCAGAACGTTATCAAAGTGTTGATTACTGATATATTACACCAATACATAAAAATAATTATAGTTGCTAAGACACATTTATCAAGTGAGTATTTTCATCATTTATTCTGGCACTCTGTTGGCTTTGTATATCTTTTTAAGGATGTAAATCTTATCTTATTATATTAGTAAATTTATTTGCTTTATTAAGAAGATATATGAACCTTTGTTACTTGTATATAGCATAGATGTGCTAATAGAATAAGATCATATATGTTAGCAAACAATCAACTGTGTATTTTGTCATTCACATAGCATCACATACAATTTAAAGTGAATCTATTTATTATTTTGCAGAATGATCCTAAAGCTTTCATTTAAAACCTTGAGGGTTACTGCTTTGACATGCAATGTAGGAAAAGCTCGGGGATTTTCTACTGGATTGCAGAAAGGATCAAATTTCTTTTTCAGACAGGTAGAATTTCTTAGTTATAATATAAAAGGCTCAAACTTTGCAAGCTAATTTTATTATCTGTTTAAAACAAATATTTTTACAACTTATCAGGATTATTCTTGTATAAAGGAATTTTATGTAATATATGGTGTAATGAAATGGGTTGTAAGTAGCGAATTCCATTCCCACTTAGGAAGTTATTTTTATTTCTCTGGCAGACTAAGCAAGGTATTGAGTTCTATTGCTCAATGCAGAGGAAATCTTTCACGCAGAGAATAGTGTATTGACACTTTTGTTTTTCTGTTTATCCTTCTACATGCAAGACAAAAAGTGAACTAGAAATAAAGTATAGGTCTTAAACACTTTTTTGTTCACTTTTAATTATTTACTTACATTGACAATAGTTACTATTTGCTTTAATTAAATATTACAGCAATGCAAATATGCTGTATATTTCATGCAACTATTTTAAAGAATATTTTCCTAATAATAATTCATATTAGTTTTAATTTAATAATAGTTTTTTTAATATACATTTCAGCTCTTTGACACAGTGAGTAGTACATACACATATATATTAGGAGA
This sequence comes from Heliconius nattereri, assembly GCA_013403645.1. Classification (NCBI taxonomy): domain Eukaryota; kingdom Metazoa; phylum Arthropoda; class Insecta; order Lepidoptera; family Nymphalidae; genus Heliconius; species Heliconius nattereri. The sequence goes on from JAAIXI010000240.1 coordinate 1,448,879, forward strand.
TTTAAATTCAAAGGAAGCAGTTTTAATAGATCCAGTTTTAGAACATGCAGAAAGAGATGCCAATTTGATAAAAGAGCTTGGTTTCAATTTAGTTTATGCGAGTAAGTTATAATAACTTCTGTTTTGCTACCTTAGACAACAATTTAAGAGGTATTTATAGAAAAAAAATATAAATGTATTTTTTCTTTTATCTGTTTGCCTTTTGTCTGCATTGCCAGGTATTGTCTTAATCTACTAGAGCAAAGAAATAAAATTAAATCATTCCCCTGGTGTGGATAGAATCCAGAACTATCTCATTCACAAATAGATGCTATCCCATTGCACAACAACACATTTTATTACAGTTAATTTTTTTTTTTACCTATAATTGTTAGAGAAAGTGCTGGGTTTGCTGATGTGTTAGACACAATTTAGAATTATATTCCACAATTCGTTTAGTATTATAATTTATAAGTTTCAAAAAAATATATATTTTATTGTTAAGCAAAAATATATTGAATAAAATCAATTATATTGAAAATATATATATATCAAATCGGCTTCACGCTGTATCCCACACACAGCAGGGTGGGTAGGCAGAGGGAACCTAGTGTTAAGACACTCCGTTCCCCACTTTCTGCCGAATTTTGGAGGCATAAAAATATATTGAACAAATTGATATTTGCAATTCATTTACTACACCTTTCATTTTCATTTTAAAGTGAATATAATAAGTAGTAAAATAACAGAAGTAGTAAACTGCTTGCAATTTTCATAACAGACTATTTGTGAATACAACTATTATTTATTTAAAGATCATAAAATTCATAAATAATAAAATGCTGTATGATACTTAACGAACTTAGAAACAATAGACTATTATAGCCTTATGGCCATACAGTGAAGAAACAAAGTTGTCAATAAATTTCAAAATGTATATGTGTAATTATATTACCATTGTGTAACACATTGTTTAATAACAATTGCGATGATTGTGGGTTCAATACTTACTGAGGAACATTTAATAATCGTATTTACCCTCTCAGACAGGATGAATCATGGCTCTTGTAGTGAGTGTTATGACATTCAGACAGACTAAATGATTTGCATAATTACTTCATCAAGTTCATCTAATTTTATACGTTATGCCTGTAAGTAAGCAAAATATATGACAGAGATATTTTAAAAGGATTTCTTTCTCTCTCTCTACCTTCCAATATAAATATCAACATACTAGCGGACGCGCGCAGCTTCGCTTGCTTATTTAGGGGTGAATTCTTATAAACCATGAAACATGTGCAATGAAATATTTTTAAGAGTCTACATTTCTAATTTTATAAAAATCGGTGGCGATTTAAAGATTTGTCCATACAAACTTTCAACCCCTTATTTGCACCCTTAGGGTGTGAATTTTAGAAAACCATGAAGCACATGTTCAATTAAATATTATTAAAAGTCTACATTTCAAATTTTATAAAAATCGGTGGCTATTTAAGAATTTGTCCATACAAAATTTCAACCCCTTATTTGCACCCTTAGAGGGAGAATTCAAGAAAACGATGAAACACGTATTCAATTAAATACTTTTAAAAATCCAAATTTCAAATTTTATAAAAATCGGTGCCTAGTTAATTTTTTTTCCATTTTCGAAGACCCTCCTTAGTGGATGTCCAGATTACAAAAGTAAGCATCTGTCCAAATGTCACGTTTCTACGCACAGCGGTTACGGCTTTCTTACGGCTGTCTTAACACTAGGCTTCTTCTGCTTCCCTCTTACATTTTTTTTTTTTTTTTTTTTTTTAACAGCAATTAAACCTGCAACTGCCTCATCTGGGCATTAAGCTGGTGGTTAGGAGCTTACAGACATTGGTGGTATACGCCCATTGGCATAAACACATAATGTAACGGTCTCGTGAGAGATCCTATTTTATGATTGCAGAAGATCCTGTGGGGTCCTCCTTTTAAGTCTTTTAAATGAGCTAGTTGGATTCATTAATTTGCAGGCTAGCACGTTGGGATGTATTTTTATGCGACGAGAGTATGACTTAAGTTTGTTGGTAATTTCTACTCTCACTGTAGGTATCCTTAGATCTCGATNATAAAGGTCACATAACCGGGTTACTCCCATTCCGATTATGAAGGCTGAAATACTTCAACGTTCGCCAGGTGCGTTGAAGACGGCGCTAATAACTGTACATCCCAACAGCTATGCATCCTATTGACGCGTCTCCCATCGTAGGATTAGGGGTGATTTTTTAGAGAGATTTTCTTCCTCGTGACCCAGGCAATAAAGCCAAGGCCGCCGCTCTCGCGAGACATGACCACGAGGCTACGGATTGTGAAGGTCATTTACTACCTTCACTGTGCAGACGGGTTAGGTCTGGGTTGGTCTGGTTAGTTAACCGCCGCCAGAGACTCGGCGTTGTTGTTGCTCATTTCGCACCACCCAGGGGGCACGTGTAGGGTGAGCCTAGGATGAGGTGGTAGATCCTACGGACGCGAGCAACATATACCCCCCTCTTACATTTAAACATAATAAGTATTAATGCAAATATAACCTTTGCTTAATTCCAGTGAACACACATATGCATGCTGACCATATAACTGGTACAGGAAAACTAAAATCTGTAATACCCAATACAAAAAGTGTAATTGGTAAGGCGTCAGGGGCTAAAGCTGATATACATTTAGTTGATGGAGATATAATAAAATTTGGATCCAAGCAGTTACTAGCGACTTCGACCCCTGGACATACTAATGGTTGTTTAACGTATATATGTCATGAACAAGTGAGTTTTGTTTTAATATATATTTTAGGCTTAGGATATCTGATGAGAGCTAAGAGGCCAGTCGTGGCACAAACGTGTGAGTGTACGCGTCAAGTCGTCGGCTCGATTCCCATTCGAGGAAAATTAAATATTTTCATTTCCTTCATCTTGTAACGAGACAAAAGTGCGGCGATTAGTTCCACCATTCAACACATCTGTAGAATTATATGCAAAGAGGGGAACTGGATGTTTTATCACTAGGTTCGTCTGGCTATCCTGCTATATGCAATACAACTAAGCTATAAAAAAATGCTCATTCTTACATAAGTAAGAATTACATTATAATAATATAATTACATTATAATAATATAATTATTTATAATAATAAAAATTTCAGGGAATAGCCTTCACAGGAGACACTCTCTTAATAAGAGGTTGTGGCAGAACAGACTTTCAGGAAGGTTCTCCAGAAACATTATACAATTCGGTTCATAGTAAAATATTTACTTTACCAGATTTCTATATATTATATCCAGCCCACGATTATAGAGGACAAACTGCAACTACTGTGGGAGAAGAAAAAAAATATAATCCAAGATTGACAAAATCCTTGAATGAGTTTATTGATATAATGGATAATTTGAATTTGCCGTATCCTAAAATGATAGGTAAATAACATTTTAACTTTAATGTTTAGAAAAATAGGAATAAAAAGTTATAAATTATTTAATTTTTTTTCGCTCTGGTAAGACAAAACGCGGCGATGAGTTTTGTTACTCTTTTCCTTAAGTAAAGCTTTATTTACCTTGCTAAATGAAAAACATTAATAATAAAATTTAACCTATATTTGCTCAAAAAAATTGTTTTTATATGTACATATTATGTTTTTCAGACAAAGCGGTCCCTGCAAATCGAGTATGTGGTTTATACTAAAGGAAAGTATACATTTAAACAAAGTCGAGAATTCTATTTGTATATGTATTGGATATTTGTATAAGGATAATTGAGGCAATATAAGATATTTTCTTAATATATGATAATTGTGTTCATAGAGTCAAAACTCAAAAAATATCTTTATTATTTTCTATTTTTTTATGATACACTTTGCAATATAATATTAATATTTTATAATTTTGTTTAAAATACGTAACACATTTTAAAAATTTGGCTTTAAGTCTAAATTAGTAGAAAAAAGAAGCCATACAATTAATTTTTAAGTGCTGAATGGTGGTTATTAGTTTATAAGTGTTAATTATCTTTTGTTAAATAATTTAGGAGATTTTTTATTATATGTATAATGTATATTGTGAATCAAATAGTTCTCTTGATATAGGAGTGTCAATAAAAAAAATATTTTATAAATATATTGTTTTATTTTGTTGATATTGTGATATAATGTGTGTTTTATTTATAGAAATAACAAAATAGCAGTAAGTTATGAAATTAAGAGTTTATTTTAATTAATGCCATCTATAGTTAACTTAAAGCACTATTTGTATGTTTTAGCTTTTTCTTTATAAGAAGTGTAAGATGTCGCTTCAGATACGTATCGTCTACTCAAAATATTTTTGTCCTTTTTTAGTTCATTAAAGACTTATATAAATCTATTCAAATCCACCGCTAAAAAAAATAGAATCAAGTTCACAACAAAAAAATAATAAAGAAATATTTCACTTCTATAAAATACAAGCATTATATTAGTAGTTTTAGTTAATTTAAAAAAAAGTCTATCGTTGAAAACCGTCAAGTTTTACCAATGTAACCCGTCATGTCCCCCGGGCGGGGTCCCGCGGGTAGACGAACATTGGTAAACAAACTACAAAGACATCATTAATGCTAGCCTTCACTGCTACTCAATATTGGTTGGTAAAAGATAGTGGTTTTATTTAACATCGAGCTATTGTAAGTTCAAGAATTCAGGATTTAGGCATAGATATTATGGAATATTATATTTAGATGCCAGTCGTGGCGCAGTGGCACAGGCGTGTGAGTGTAAACGCGACAGGTTGTGGAGTTGATTCCCATTCAAGGAAATTAAATATTTAATATTTTAATTTCTTCACTCTGGTGCAAAGCGTGGCGTGGAGTTCTTAAATTCAACACGCAATGCCGCCAGTAATCAATGGAGACCCGAGCAATATTATTATATTATAATATTTCATTTCCTTGTGTGGTGATCGAACCCACACACTTGTGGAACATAGCACCGAGACTGGCCTCTGAATTATATAGGATAGCCCTTGTCATTAGTGGTGAAACCCAATCTGTACAAGAAATAAATTAATATGAATAGCACAAAAAACATTATACTTTACGTAATTGAACCTACCAGTTTGCGTTATAAATCACTGTTTAATTTAATTAAGTGTTATTATTTATATTAACCTAAATCTTTGTAACGTTATATCAATTTAATATTAGCAATTTCCTTGGGAAATATTTCCATAATTCATTAGGAATATTTCTAAGGTCACAGTGAAATTTTGCCGGCAAGTTTGACATTTTGCCAACTTTGGCTCGTCGCGTCCCCTGGGTCCTGGGTAAAGAGCCGGCATTAACACTGGCGAAAACACAAAATTATTAATGGCTGCCTTGAGCGTTCGTTAGTTTCGAATTGCTTAATTAGAAACTGATTTGAGTTGAACTAAAAGTTACTTATATGGTTGTGAAACTATTGATATAGTTTTAATTAAACGTTATATGTTTAAAAACTTCCATATTAGTGTAAGGAAAGTAAAAATGCTGGTGATGGAAAGCAAAACTGAACGCCGCACTTGTCTAACCAGACTGGCAATACTATGTTACGAATATAGGGGACACCCCTATTGTGACTATATTTTCATCCATTTCCATTTTTATTTTATAATAACATTATATACCGCTTATAAATTTTCATTTATAAAAAATGTAGTGACAATAACCATAGAAAATTTTGAGTCTTTTAACAAAAATTATATTGAATGAATCCAAATGCTGCGTAGGCATAATGTAAGTAGGTGAAGAGATAAGTATCTGACAAAGGCTATATATATTTAGGCACTATTGATAAAATATTCTTATTCTTTACCAATATTGGCAGATAATGACATTTTTCTTAAATCGTGGCTGGAAACACTGTAATTAAAAAAAGTGACGTTTTATACAAAAATGCATAAAAAAATACATGTTTCTGGCCTATAATGTCACAGACAGACTAGCAGCTCTAGTACAGTTCCGTCTAACAATGTATATATATTTTTTGTTGACGTCAGAGAAAAAATATATAAGGGCCATAGGTATGAGGTGAATTCTTATAAAAGGAGAAAATCAAGGATCTTTGTAAAGTAGGTTAAAGTGCAAGTGCAGAAAGATAAAATCAATATCGAGTTCACACGAATTCAAACAAAAGTATAAAGTTTTGTGCGAGGAACCTCCAGCGGGTCGCTTGACAAATAGACAAAGTGATTAGATACTTCCCACGAGCTTTAGTTTGTATGTATCGACTTTTTTATAAAGAAACGGCAGGTATTTTACTTTTATATTTTATTTTTTTATTGTATACGAATATACTGCCAAATACCTAATATGCTTTACACATTGTTACTTAAAAAAACCTTATTTTCTAAAAAGATATTTTTAAATAGCTTGCTATCTACTAGGTCTACTAAAACAGTCGCGCAGATTTGGTGTTCGATACCCCAAATCCGATGAATATTTTCATTTTTCGTTCTGGCTAAGAAGCAAGGAACGGATATGTAGTAATGGACACGAAGTGTATTCATAAAATTAGGTTCTCAGTTTCCCTCTGCCTACCCTAAACTACTAAGACAGTGGCAAATATTTAGAGACATATAAGACATTTCTTTTACATAATATATATATACGTAGCCATATAATATACTACCCTAGTTCCATTATAAATTTATGTAACAAGCAAAGTTCATTCGTTAATTAGTAAGAGATGCTATCTGAACTGTTCAAATAAATTGTTTGAACAGACAGACATAACTATCGTTGTATCTTAGACTAGACGCACAAGAGAAACTTGGCAGTGGGTATTATTATTAGATGTTTTATAGCATTCCCGTTTCCTTTTTGAGACTCGGTTGCAATACGACGACGCCCATTGATAAGGAAAGAAATTACTAGTTTTCGATATAGTTGTAAGCGTTGTTTATATTTAATTTAAATGATAATAACGAGGTTCCATCTACTTTCCCTATTGTGCGCGGGATATAGCGTGAAGCTGTTTTTTTTAATAATATTTCCGTAACACGATAATCGATACTGATTCATTTGTATATTTGGCCACTCTATTTTCTTATTTTGGCACATTCTGGCGCTTTATTCCTGTTCCCTTTTGTTCGGAAGTTTTCTATATCTATCTATTTGCTAATTTCTCTTTACAGTTAGCCGTATTTCTCTCACCCATTTAGTTAATCCAATTTATTCCCTATTATCTATTAAAAAACGCAATGATCACTCATTCTGGTTTTTACTTTCAATGGAAAGTAGGGAAAATTCTGAAGGCATTGCATATTAAGTGGCAGAATTAAACACAGTCCTTACTAGAGCAAGGAAAAAAAATATTGAATATTTCATACAAAAAAAATGTAAATATACACAAAATCACATAACATATATTGCATTTGTAATAACGTGCTGCCGTAATAATGTAGTCAGTCGGGTTAGCTCGCCCTCTTGGTCGAACTTGTACGTTAATTGCGGTATTATTGATTCGTGGGTGACTCATACAGTTGAATTACTTTGTATGAATGTAAATCTACTTGTTGATGAAATATTAATTATTATGCCTTAGTATTTTTTTTAGTCTATCTGTATATAACCTCGCGACAAAAAAAATATACATAAAAAGACCATAGTATGAAAACTGAAAAATCTTTTGGCCTCTTTGTCTTTTGCAGGCAGATTGTTGGTTCGATTTTCATATGGGAAAATGAAATATTTAATATTTCTAGGTTTTCAGCTCCCACCAATCGATCAATACTGCTTTGTGGTGGATACAGTGTGAAGCTAAACTAAGTTTGTTTTCTCTTGAGTTATAGCAAGTTTTATATTTATAGATATTTTCCTTAGCCAATTATTTTGATAAATCATATATTACGTAATGTTATACACGAATTGAAAAAACAATAACCGTTTCCTTTACTAACATTGAAATTATCATTAATATAAGAATGTTACAAGAAAAATAAAGTTACAATTAACACGAAAAAACATTTTATTATAAAAACAAGCAAATATCTTAAATAACGCCTAGCACATCCTCACTGGCAGCTTGCCCGCGGCGCGCGTCTCCACCCGTGTACTGCGGGCCTGCAACTGTGTCAATAGCTCATGTACTTAATGTTAAGATAAATGTTCGAGAGATGCGCTTTAGAATTGCTTTTATCTACGAAATAAGTATGGAAAATGGGTATTTTGAGAATGTTTCGCGAGTTTATTTCTTTTATTGATGCTGTTGTATAATGTTATCTATCTATCAGCTTCACGCTGTATCCCACATGGTGAGTGGCGGAACTCAACGTCGCGCTTTGCCTTGACTCCTCAAGTGGGGATCGAACCCACATCTAGTCGATTTTGCAGCATACTTTGTGCCCTTGATAAATTACCTATTTATTAAATTAAGTGTTAACAATTTTTCATATATCTTTTGCTATTTTATAATATATACAGCTTCAAGCTGTATCTCGCATGTAGCAGGAGGCAGAGAGAATATAGTCTTCAGACACTCCGCTCCCCACTTTAAATATTTAATTCACTCGAGTGGGAATCGATCCTATAACCTGTCGCATTTTCAGTCACACTGGAGTTTATTATAAAAATCTTCTATCTGTTATAAAACAGTTTGATATAAAACAGTTATGCAATATGCTGACTTAACATTTTTATGGACGAATATTACATAATCTACATGCATATGAAACCAGCAAATATTTTAAGTGCTTAGCTTTTTAGTGCTATTATTATATTTTGTATTAAAAAACACATAGAGACACTGTGGGTCGTTTAAAAATCTTTGTCTTTGAAAAAATAGAGCTTTATGTGTACGTATAATATATATTGCATAATCAGTTTGATAGTTTCATTTTAGTACACACCAATAATAATAATTTAGCCTTTTATTCAGATCAAACTAACATTTTTGAGAATTTCAACACATACTTATTTAAGTTAACTGTAGTATTTGATTTTTCCTTATTATGTGTAGATCTGTCTGCCAATCGGCAAAGGCCTCCTCCAATCTTTTCCATTCAGATCTCTCCAGGGCCACTCTGTTCCACATCACTCCAGCAACTTTTGTAATGTCGTAACAAACAAACAAACTAATAAATGGTTAATAACAAGTACAATTAAAAAGAAATACTAGAAGAAAAAAACCATTTTAGTACACAACAGAGATTAATATATTAAAGTTGAATAATTTTATAAAAAAAAATCAAATACATAAATGACTTTTTGTTCTATAACGTCAAAAAGATACATAACGAAATGCATTTGTTCCGAAATAACTCTCAAACTCTAAACACAAACAAATATCACTGCACAAACTATTTCCAAACTAATTTAACCAAATCTCATATAAATGTTAAAACGAAATGATGAAGAATGAATGAAAGCTCTATTCCTCGCCCAGCAGGATAAGTAGAGACAATCTACTGTTAAGATACTCCGTTTTCCACTGTCTGCCGAATTTTGGAGGGATTGCCTGTTGCCTGCTGGATTCAAAGGGCGCAGGACCGGACGGAGTGGCGAGCATTGGGGGAGGCCTATGTCCAGCAGTGGACCTTAAAAGGCTGATGGATGGATGGATGCCTGTTGAGTGGCGGATGTCAACGTCGCACTTGTCTCGACTCCAGAATGAGGAAATGAAAATATAAATTTCAATAAATATTCCCCGAATGGGGCTCGAATCCAGAACCAGTCGCCTTTACAGTCACACTTTTTGCCCCTGCTCCACCACTGGCCTCTGTCCGTTATATTTCTGTCCGTATGTTTGTATGTATGTATGTATGTATATTATTCAGTAGTTATGTCCTAATAGTCTGCAGACGACAAATCGATACGAAGCACTCCGGGCGTGACGTAGCTCGTAGGCGTGGAGCGTCGAGCGTGGACTAGATCAAATGCGCGTTACACCTTATTGAAATATATACGAGTATAATTGAATTGCAATTCTATTGGTTGTAGATTATGGAATTATATTCTTAAGATTTTTTTTGTTTTTGTTTTATTTGAGGTAACTTTTGATGAATTCCATTATTACGAGCCCTATATAATGCCACTGTGAATTCGACAGATTTTTGTTCGATTCTCACTAGAAGAATTGAAATATTTAGTATTTTCTCATTTATAAACTTCTATTCCTTATTTTCCGCTGAATTCTGGAGGCAATGCGTTTTGGGTACTGCTTGATACCAGAGCGATGGAATGAAAATATTAAATATTTAATTTCCTCTAGTGTAAATGTGGGAATTGAACTCACAACCTGTCGCCTTCGGTCCACGCTACGACTAACCTCAAAATGAAAAAGTCTTTAATGAAATAAAACTAATTAAACAAAGCTTAAGTAAAATCAAAATGATATCTTAAACTAATCTAAAACCAATATCTCTATTGTATGCAATCTATCAATGTTTCTCTAAGCCCAATCAAATCAATCATGGGAACAGCCGTGCTTAACTAACATTGTAGATGCTAAAACATATACGAGACAAGATTGTGTAGGTTCCTATAGTACCAATAAGGTACCCTGGGCTATGGAGCCTCAATAATAAACCAATTAAGGCGGTGGCAGACATGAGGCAAAATTTGCGTATGAATTTTATATATTGCGGATACTATATGTAAATGTTTTATTCTCATTTAATTTATGATGGCAAGGTTATGAGTCAATGGGACGCGTTGAGTCCGTCTTTCAATGCGTAATGCATCCAGAATTTGGTGGAAAGTGGAGAATAGAGTGTCTTAACACTAGGCTCCCTATGCTATGTGTGGAATACAGCGTGGAGCGGGTATTGCTTTATTTTAATTTATATAAAAATTTTCCGTTTTGTTTGTTCTCACAGGACGCCGTCCTCGAATTACAATTGCGTTATGCAGTGTTATATGTTTTTTTTCGATCAATGTGCTACTTTTCACGCAATATGCATATTTAACATATATAAAATATAACAACGAATCTACAGCTTGTCTTGACCTTTGTGCTGCGAACTACCTACACCCACTTTTCGTTAAGTCAATAGAATGCTGAGATTGTATTATATTTGCTATCTATTGATCGTGTTCGGTCCTCAAGTGCAATTTTAACCAATTTCGAAAAGAGGGGGTGTTTTTTTACTATCATGTTTTCTTAAAAATAATAGGAAATGTTTATAATGGTATGAAAAAAAAACATCTCTAAATAAGTTTAAAAAAATGCCTAACAATGCTTTTGTTTTAACTCTATTATTCCACCGCAATGTCTCTAAAATTCGGCGGAGAGTGGCGAACGGAGTGGCTTAACCCTATATTTCCTCTTCAAACCTGCTATATGCGGGATACAGTGTTAAGCTGAAAAAAAAAACACATATTCCATACATCCGTTCTAACAATATCGTAAAATTTATCGCCGTCAATATTACACTTGACACCGTTTACAGTTTTGTGTCTTCTCAGCTTGTGTCAGCTTAATGGAAATGACATGTACTCCAGAATGATTGGCGAAGTCTGCGCCGGGGTGTCATCCAGGATGTACCGGTTCGTCTGGTCATTACGTGACGTCACTCGCCGCATATGCAAATATCTGGAACGATTTAGTTAAGTAATATACTTTATAGTACAATTTCTAATTGTAGGCTGTCACTTTGTTCTACTGAAGAGGCCGACGTGGCGTAGCAGCACAAGGGTGTGTCTGTAGCGCGACGGTAGTGGGTTCGATCCCCACTCCAGGAAGTGAAATACTTATTTACGTTTATATTTCCATTTCTTCGCTCTGGTGTCGAGGCGGTGTCGAGTTCTCGTCGAGTCTTTCTCACTCAACACGGAATACCTCCAGAAGTCGGCAGAAAGTGGGGAACGGAGTGTCTTAACACTATGTTCCCTCTGCGTACCCTGCTGTATGCGGGAAGCTGATTTAATTTAATATAATTAATCGAATTTCATCTAAGTTTACCTAATAATATTTATGTATAAACAGTCTATTTGTTTATTTGGATAGTACTGATCTCTCAATATTAAGCTATTGTATTACGCGAGGGAACATAATAATCTTAAGCTGCGAATATGATTCTGTAGATATTGTTAGCTTTGTCCATCTCACGGGAGATAAGAAATTAATATCAGCTAAATAAATATAAAAACTAATTATAACATTAATATAATGGTTCACGTTGTTTTTCTTAATGTGGGCAGAGGGAACGTAGAGTTAAGACATTCCGTTCCCCACTTTCTGCTGATTTATGAAGGCATTATTTTGTTGAATGGTGGAACTCAACGCCGCGATGTAACTAGCTGGGAATGTTACAAAATACATGCATACAATATACAAGAATGCTATTGTTTATCTTATTTTAATTTTTTTTAATCGAATTAACAGATTTTCATAATAATTTAAGTATTACGTAATATATTAAAATGAATACTAGTCTAGACTTACATAGTGAAGTGCTTTAGAACAGATTTATGTATCTCCTCTGAAGGATATGCGCAGAATAATAGTTTTAATTTCCAAGTAAATGACCTGAGTGGAATACAAAGCGACAGAGACAAGGAGATTGCGGCGGCTAGACTGTACTAGCCCTGTAACGGGCTTTGTGCCAGCGCCTCGGGTGCCTTCCCTCTTTAAAAGACCTTCCATAATCTTTATCTAATACCCACACAAGCTTTAAGCTTCCTTTGCCGCTATTGAATGAGTTAGGACCAAGTTCGATACCCTTGATATTCTTCGTTGTATTAGCTGAAGGAATTTTCAAGCAGTTATTACAAGAGCCGGATTGTCTAATCGATACTTACCTGAGACGTTCCCGATATTACTTTCTTAATTAAATTTAAAACTTGTGACAATGACTCACCAGCGCATGCCTTTTCAAAAATAGGGGCGAAATTGGAAGCAATGTAAATCAAGCTGTGTTTGTGATACGTATAATTAGCTGCTATCACAAATGGAATATAGGCGATAGTTGCATGGCAATATATTAAAAAACTGATGCCTCATCATCGGGAAACCCAGACGGGGGCAGAGGAAGACGGCATTCGTGATTCGCTTCGTTATAGAAGAAGTCCTTGCGTGAACAGCACTGCGCACGCGCGTTTCACCCTCGGCCCTCCCGTTTCGGCTCGAGGAGTGCCCGCTACCGTCCCTCTCGCTCCCGGGAGGGTCGATATATACGACGCTAGGTACGCGTACGGTGTCACACAGACCAACTAGTACGCAGGTTTCTGGCGTGGTGTACTAACGTCAGTAGTAGACGGACCCGAGCGCTTCAACGCGGCCGCAACCATGTCGCGTGCCGTGCTTTTTATTAGTGTTTTTACTATATTTTTGGACGTCCTGCAAGCTAGCCAGGTAAGTTTAGCACTTGTAAAATTGATTTTTAGAGTATATTATAGGCTGAAGCGGTGCGGCGTGAAGCCGGGGCCATTGAGTCTATAATCGATCGTTCAGAAATGTTTTCGAGTCAAGCGTTAAATAGCGTAGCCGGCTGTTTTCAGTCGCGGATGCCATAAAAGTTTTTTTACTATAAAATTTAGCTTGTATGGTATTTTATTATGCGTAGGTACGATTACGTAATAATAGAGCAAAAGTTTCAAATGTCGCCAATTCGTTACATGCGTCATTGTTATGACAGAAATGAGGTATGAAAGTTTTTTTAGTTATGTTTTTTGCAAATATTGAAGTATATTACCTTTATATAGGTTTTTATATTTGAAATTTTTGTAACTGAGGTTCATTTAAATAATTATATATTTTTTACATCATATTTTATTGATTTATCTTATATTGTTATTATTCTAATATGTCTATTATATTTATTTCACACAGAATTGAAATATACCGAGTTCTTCGTGGTGTAAATACGACGGCTGTGGCTTCGATTTCCAATTTGAGAATTAAATATTGAATATTTTCATTTCTTCGCTCTGGTAATGCTTTGGCGTCGAGTTCTACCACTAAATGCCTTGGAATGCGGCGGAAAATGGAGAATAGAGTGTTTTAACTCTATATTCCCTAGTCCAGTCCGTCATGATATATGCGGTATACAACCTATATTATTTCAATAATACAGCAATTCAATAAAATCACAACAAAAGAACTAAAAATATAAATATTGTATATTTTTCTGTTTCATAAAAAAAGCTTTTTATATATAAAATTTGCTTCAAAATTAGTGTAGTGATTTGATGATATTTGCACTTCCCAGGGAAAACGGATATTTAAGAAATAAAGAAAAAAAGACTTGGAGGAAAGTCTAATTGGCAGTCAGTCATATTTTCTTTATATTATTTCCTTCTAGGCAGAAATATTGTATATGGCGGATCCCAATATAATAATCCCGTTGATTAAAAAAACAGTATTACCACATATAGATTAGTGGTAATACTGTAGAACTATAAAAAAAAGATTGCGGACTAATTGAGAACCTCGAGAAATCTTCTCAATCTCTTTTTTTGAAAATCGGGTAAAAACACAGGCACTTTTTTACTTTTAATAATTAAAAAAACATTCACTCTTAAAACAAAAGAATATAAGTTTGCCATAGATGTGAACTAACCTTTACATTTATTGATTTGTCGTATTGAAGTAATAGTTTCACGACAGCTTATTCGTAGTTCACTCACGAACGCGGTTTTGCGTCGTTCATCTTTCTTCAAAAGAAAAAGTAATAAAAGAATATAAAAAGATAATACAAGGATATAAAATATTGAGAAAATGATAGAAAACCATTTTATTTTACTTAATGTATAATGGCATGAGATTTTTGGACTTCTAATTTATGTTTAAGGGATAATTCAGATTAATTTGTAAATTTTCTTTAACCAAGGAGAGCTTCACGGTGTATCTCGCACACAGCAGAGTAGGCGGAGGGAACCTAGTGTTAAAACACTCCCCACTTTCCGCTGAATTCTGAAGGCATTGAGTATTGAGTGACGAAACCCAACGCCGTTTATTATATAATTTTCCATACATTCAATAGTTACGTCGAGGTCATGCTTGTGCAATATGACAGCGTCAGACTGTAAGCGCTATCGGTTTTGGCTTGCCAAGACAAATTGCGGGATTGGCTACCGCCGATAAGCACGCAATGTCTTAAATTCGGGCAAGCAGAAAACTAATCGTGGGGGTATAGCTTAAAGCTGAAAAATAATTAAGTTTATATAAAATTATACATATTTAACCGTATTTTTATAGTAAAAGAATTAAATTATAACTAAATCTATTATGAAATATCGAAGACAAGAATTTTCAATGGCATTGTAATAATTATACATATTATAGTGAAATGTTTTAATTAAAAACCTTGTCCTTAAATTGAACACTTCAAGCTTGGAAAATTCGGGACAGTCTCTGCAAACTTTCTTATCGATCGCGTTTCTCAAAGGTTCCAGTGACTATTCACGTAGTTAAGAGCGAATTTTAAACCTAAAGTGCCTTTTCAATTAACAAAGCTCGATCGTTTCATTTCATGTATCTACCTAAACGTTTTTAATTACGATCAATTAAAATAGACTGGTCAAGTGCGAGTTTAACTCAACTAACGAGGGTTCCGTACTAATTTCAACATCGTGGGTTGATTTCCTATTGAGGAAGTACAACTTATAAAAGTTGACATTTCAATTAACAGAAGTTACCAAATGGTATTGACAGAAAAAAAAGAATTATTCCTTGTTTTCCATTCCAAGAACAATTCAGAATTATCAGCAAACTTTAATAAATAACAAATATTTATCCCCACTGAACTAGTATTGAAATGACATAAGATCTCATTTGAAGGAAATATATAGAACAGGAGATGGTTCGTTTGAAGTCGCCTCACGTGCTTATGCTAAGTCCTTATTGATTACGTTCCTCTGAAGTCGAACTGTTTTTGAAACGTATAAGGAATAAGGAACGGCGCTATGTAATAATATACGGAATATTATGTAAATTTTATATGTATATATATTTTATATGTTTTATATGTACCTATATTGAAAATAATTTTATATTCTTTACATTTTAAGTCCATTTTTTTATTTTGCATGTAGCAGGGTACGCAGTGGGAACTTAGTGTTCAGACATCCCATTCCCAATTTTCCGAAATTCTGGAGACATTACGTGTTGAGTGGCGGAACTCACCGCCAAGCGAAGAAATGAAAAAAAAAAAAATTGATCTGATCTCGATCCTCCCGTGCGAATCGAACCCACAAATCGCACACTAATGCTTCTGCGCCACACTAGCCTAAATAATCTAATTCTATAGTAATAATATTTATTCTTTGTTAAAATAATTATTGAAATTTATAATAGCTGGTTTGATACGCAAATTGTAAATCATTCTCTCATTTGAATATATTACCGAATTATATAATTATTATACTTTATATATTGTATAATTAATGAATACTTCGTAAATTATTTCCGTTTAGATAACTATTTCAACTAATATAGTAATAATTTTGAAATTTACAAACAATATGAAAATAAATTAAAAGCAAAAAATCATTTTTAGAAAAAGCTTTTATTTAAACGCTCCAAAAAGGAGAAAATAAAATTTGCCTTTTAAATTTTAACTATCAACTCATAACCTAATTGTACACAATTTATATGATCATAAAAGCTTTTTTACTTTTTAGTTACCACTGGCTAGGTTTCTCACACTAGATGTCACATTATTTTTCTAATTATTCTCGGCAAGCCCTTTCATTTGATATCCGTATTGCAGATGTGCATAAATAATAACTATTCCGCCATCTTAGATGTTCCGCCATATTGGACTTCGAAAAACGTCACATTATTTTTCGAGTTACACTCAACGAGCCCTTTTCATAGATATCCATATTGTAGAAGTAGGCTAAAATAAGCATTCGGCTATCTTGGATGGTTCGCCATATTGGATTTAGAATAATGTCACATATTTTCTCGTGCATTGTCATCCAAACTAAACGTGTATACAAAATTTCAGCTCAATCGATTGAAGATATCTACTTCAAAATTGAGCTCCAAGATTTCACCCGAACTCACATACATACATTGCAAGTTAAATAAAAGCTTTTAAAATAGATTTTAATTTCATTATTTTGTAATTCGAAACCAAACTATGCTAATACTTAAACCCTATTAAAATAAATACTTTATAAAACGAAAATAACTCAGGTTGAAATTATAATACAATTTTTATAAAACTATTTCATTTTTAAAATATTTTTCGCATCAACTTCACGCGGCGCCTGTCATTGCCGGCGGGTAAGAGGTTTTCGAGCTTGCCGAGCTTTCGCTTTAGTTTCCGCGTAAAAGCTGTATAAACGAACGAACGAAAACTGATTTAGCAAAAAGAGGTTTTATTTTTAAATCTTTTTATGTTACTTTCGAAATTCCAATTATATATATATATCGAGAGTTGACACGAAGTTAATTGAATTTTTGGTCGTTCATTATGAAAAATTGTTTTTACTATTTGTTTATTTTTATTTATCTTGTGAAAGTATTTAGCTTAATATATATATAATAAAAAAAATAAAATAAAAAAAGAGCCAAAACCTCGAGAGTTCCGCCACTCAATACACACTCCACACAAAACGCAATGTTCGAAAGAATTTGTTGGCAAGTGGGGAACGAGAGTGTTTTAACACTAGGTTCCCAAGTTCCGTCTGCCTACTCCTGTAGAATAAGTACCAAGATATCAACTGCCGCGCATAGCAGTCCCTTGCACACCCTAACTATTGTTATAAACATATAAAAATAAAATATCCATTGTATTTAATCGCAATGTTTATTAAGTCATTACATGAGACTGTAATGGTCGAACAGTTAGGGGCTGAAGTTCTAAGTTTTAGTGCTCATTTACCAGCGTTTGTGTGACTAGCTGCTAGCACTAAGAGTACTCAAGTTTAATTATACAATACGAGGCACTATTGATCGTTCGCGGGTTTACTTTCATATCGCTAATATATATTAAATAGGTTATTTAAGTTTGTTAATGATTTGAGACACACCAGTGAATTAGAAATGTGTGTCTTTATTTATATTAAAGCTAATTATTTGAAAGATAGACATTTCCAAAAAGGTAAAATATGAATCCTCTCGTATTTATCTGGTATTGGTGGTGACTACTCCCTCAGGAGCGAACCCAACTTGCACTTGCCCATTTTTGCAGTTTTTTTTTCATTTTACAACGTAGGTTTATTATTTTTATTATATACATATTTAACTAAACTGTCACACACGCGTCTTTAATATTTTTGTACGTAACTGTCTAAATAAGTATTTTATAAGTATTATAATAACTCCACTCCGCCGAAACATTTTAAATACATTCCATTTAAAATATTTATATATAATCAATAGCTTATTAATAGATTACATTTCTAGTTTAAAAAGAAATACCAATAAAAATTGGATAATAATACTTCAAAAAGTAATAGCAAGATATAAAAGTCCGCCACCGTCTAGACGTATCGCGACAGGAAAAGCTCATATTGAATGGGGCGGATAGAACTAAGTTGGACATGTTTTTACACTTTTCAATTTATCTCCGATATATATATATCGCCTACTTTTGTATTTAAACTGGTACAGAATAACAAAAGATATTCCATATAACGCCTATTTAGGCAAAATCCTTATATTTGTCATCTTCACGCTTTACGGCATATAGTAGGATAGACAGGCTGAAAGCCACACTGTTTATACGAAAAATCGATATATAAACATTTCATCGAGTAAATATCGACCTCATAATTACGATAGCGCCACAAAATTTTATAGCAAGCAAAACTCTTCAAGTCTCAGCTCTTCAGGTTTTAGTATTCAATTCAAGCCTCTGTATGTCCAAAGCTAACAGTACGGTGAAGTTAAATATAAATAAACCTCATGTTAAAGTGTGGACGTAACTTAAAATATGCATTCGATATATATATCTTTCCAAGGCCTTCACTTGTCTATTGATTATTTTAACTGTACTTCAGTTTATTTTCTATTTTTTTTTTACTTTGGTTACACGCCGGGGACGCTGGGTCGGCAGAGGGAACCTGGGGATAAGACACTCCGTTCCAGGGGAGGCCCGTCATGGTGTAGCGGCACTAGTGTGTGACTGAAATGCGACTGGTTGGGGGCTTGAGCTCCGCTCGAGGAAATGAAATATCTATTATTTACATTTCTACGCTCTGTAGTCGAGGCAAAGCGCGGCGTTAGGTTTCCCCACTCAACACGCAATGCTTCCAGAATTCAGCGAAAAATGGAGAACGGAGTGTCTCAACCATTGATTTTGAAAAATTAAATCCTATTATAATAATAATAGTTAATATTTGCCTTACCCCCTTTTAGATAAGTACATAAAGTTTTTCGACAGATTTATGAAACGACCGTACAACATTTAGTAAGAAGTAAGTATCCATGTTTAGTACATTTTTACGAGCAAATGCTTTTATGACTAACTGTAAACGTTTAATCAAATATACATATACACTACACTAATATTTTATGATTCCCTATAAATTGTACTATCAATATTATATTCTATATTTTTATTTTAATTATCATCTAGACGAGTGGGAACGGAGTGTATTTACACTAGATTCCCAGGCTCCTCTGCATACTAAACCTAAAAAGTAGAAAGAGTAGAATAAGACATTAAAGCTTTCAGGGATATATAAAAAAAATCATCAATATTGGTTTAATTACTTTAGCTTTAAACTTAAATACCTACGTTCAAAATAAATTATTAACGTATTTTACGTTTCAAGCACATCGACTTTAACGAAGGAGGATAAAACGCTCCTTTGTTGGGAAATTGACGTGACAATTTAAATAAATACGTGGGTGTGTTCGGTTAAAATGTTCCCGTATTTATTTTTAATTGTATTGAAAATATGAAACACTAACGACTCAACCGGCTTTGCCTGCTTAAACTTGTATTCAAATTCCACGAATATCAAAATTTCTCTTTAAAACTGATGTTCTCGACGTCATATTATATCAAAAGCATTATAAACTTAGCTGTTATCGTGATAGGCGTAGGCTGATAATAGATATTGAACTATTAAGTGTGGCCATTATTAATAAAGCTATAATTGGTAGCAGAATTGATTTAATTATTATTAGTCTAACACTTCGAATATCACTTAAAACCACGGCAATGTATGTTTCTTACGCAAAACTCTTATATTTTGTTGGCAACTAATATTTATTTAATTAACCTTAGACACGCTATCCACGTTTATAATATTTCTGACATTCATCCAGAGATAATTAGACCTTGAGTTTCGAGGACGGCAAAGTAATCTTGTTTCCCAATATCAGAAATCCGATTTGCCGAAATAAGACAAAGAAAGCATTTTTACTCTACTGTCGTTGTTAACTAAAATTCGGCTTTGACGAGATTCGGCGACAGTTGAACGTTTTTTCGTCGGTTACTTTGTGAGGATTTGGATGGCTTATGGTGGCTCGAAATATCATTACCTTTTGAGATATTATTACAAGCATTGTTTTAATATTTCGCTTTTGTTTTGTATCGGGCGGAGCTAAATGAGGCATTGTTTTCGTAGCTTCGAGACTTGGCATTTAACTTCCAAAACGTTTGGCCTGTTTACTAATATTAATTAAGTTTGAAATGTAATTTATTATTATTAAAAATATTTATCTGCTTAAAGAAGTGGAATATTTAATAGATTAATTTCTTTGCTTTGCGCCTTTGAGTTCCGCTACTCAACACGTAATGCCTTCAGAAATTAGCGGCCACATGCAGGATACAGCGTGAAGCTGAAAAGTAGTTGGACAAAGTAGTCAAAATTTTGTACCTATATATCAAAAATGGATATAATATATTTAACTTATTCCTATAGTAATCGAAAAACAAATGCAAGATCTACTATATTATATGGAACTAAGTATAATTTCAAAATTTTAAATTTACCTTCTTTAATATTAAAATGAGTACCTAAGGAATAAAAAATCCATTTTCAGAGTTTGATTAGATAATGATAGGATTAAATCTTCATTATTATTCGAAAGCAAAACTCTGCTGGGTGCTGAATAGAAACTTCTATCCTCGTTATATCGTTACAGCTGAAGAGTTTTAGACAACTTAAACTTTCAATAGCTGATTGAATTTCAAATTAGTATTTATTGATTTAATTTACCTTTATATTAATTTAGTTGTTTTTGAATTAGTACGATGTATTAAAGATTTTAATATTAGAAAAACATAGGCAAATATATTAAGTCTGAGGGAACTTCGGAATCTAGTCTTAAGACACTCTGTTCCCGTTAAGATACTTCTGTTTCCCTTTTTATGACAAATTCTGAAGACATTGTGTGTTGAGTGGTGGAACTCTACATTACGCTTTGCCTTGACGCTAGAGCGAAGAAATAAGAGTATATTTTTCTTTCCTCAAATGAGAATCTAACTGACTATCATATTAACAGTAAAACGCTTGTGCCACTGCGCTACCACCGGCCTCCATCCCCTATTTATCTCCCCATTTATTGATTATTCAAAAACTTACAAAATCAAAGTAATAAAAACAGTATCAATGGACATATATATTGGCTTTATGTTAAATTATATTTAAATTATTCAAACTAATTTATATTTACTAAGTAAAATTAAATTTTATGTGAGTTAGCCGAAGTAAGAGCGTAACTCTCGTACGTTCTTATTACCCTGGAAGTTAAAGGTAGAACTATTTCCCAGAGTGTGGAGGAAAATTTAAAGTTCTCTCATTAAAACTGTACAGGTACGTACTGAGTAACACCTGCTGTTAGATTATTTAAGGGCTTATTTTTGCTGTTGTTTTTCTTAAATTTTTAAAATAAATAAGTTGAACAAAGGGTATTGTAGAATTTTGACGTAGCTTGATGAGTTCCAGTTATGGTTTCCAGGAGGCGGAGGGAGGAGTTTGAGTAAATTTCTATACGATTTCTAAATAATTATAAAACGGAGTGTAAGCGTGTTAGGTTATATTTTTTTCACATCTTTCTTGTGGACTGGACTGTGACGCTTGGTTTATGACACATAGATTTTGCACCAAGCTCTACCTAAGAATGGCACGATACCTACATTATATAAGTACATATAATCTCACTTAACTATATAAAAAAAGAAAAATGAAATTTTACTCTGAAAGAGTACAAATTAAAGAAATTTCCCTAATTAATAATTCTATTAACGAATTGACTTCACAAAAAGTACATTTCCCAAGAAAATGGCAGATTAAGATCAGTATTATTTCTTAGTGAACTATTTCCAGTTTCAGTTAGGTTTTTGCACCTGCAATGCGCTTAATTTGACCTCTTGGCGAGATGAGCTGGCGATAAAGCGTCCATACAGCGAGTGTGGGCTTATGTAAGCTTGCTTGTGTTTTAAATTCCAACTGGGTGTGGGATTTATCGACTTTTTAGATAAGAACTACTTTTTTTTATATATAAGAACTACTTTATTTATATATCGGTTGTGGTAGTTTTGTTAGATTTATAAGAAGTCAGATGTTTATATATAAATGTAGAGACCAATGAGTGTTATAATTTACTTTTATTGTTATTTTCAAAATCGCTTAAAAATAAGAGTCAAACTTAAGTTATTAAGCGTTTTTAAGCGTTAAATATTAAAAGAGATAGTATTAGGATGTGCTAAACATATTCCTTTTATGCTTTTGCTTTTTGAAGAAAGGACGTTAGAGCATTAGGTGAAGACAAAGGCAAATTTTAAATATCATCATGTAATAATTCCAAAATTCAAAAACTTAAACTTACCTATATGTATTCTTTATATATATATATATAATTAAATTTTTAATTATCAAGAATTCGTAATGATAATCTTACATATGTTAAATATATTATACTTTCAAATACACATTTTAATAGTCCTTTTTCAACATACGCTGCAAAGTTACAATATTTTAATAGCTTCCAACAATGTTTTCTTTTCGGACTTATTCTCATGAGAGCCACAAGAATATATGTATATACGTAACTTTAGAAATGGTGGAAGCCACCACACGAGCGATTTGAATATACAGTTTTAGTAAATATTTTATATATTTTAATGAATATGAAATATTAATACTAAATATCTTCGCCCACGTAAATTAAATTTAATATTTAATATGTTAATTGGGAGCAAGAAGAATGTGAAATTTCTCTCTGAAATTTCAAGTTTAAAGTTAATCTCTTGTAAATAAATCGTTTAAATTTAATCGATTTAAAGAAGGAAGAAGCCCAGGACCGGGATTGTTGGCGCTTGATAAGGCAGGCCTACGTTCAGCAGTGGACGGCGATAGGTTGAAAAAAAAATCGTTACATAATTTCATCTCTCTCTCTATCAGTTCTCTATCAGTTAAAGACCTGAAGACAAAGCCTAAAAGTATTTAAACAAAGTTACTAGCCGGTAGTAACTCCGGAACCTCCTTGAGACGTATTCAGTAGAACTTTACAGTAGTTTGCATGTAGTCTTTTGTTCGGGGAGAGCGCTCAAGGAGATATATGACGGTATGAGACGAAGTAGTAATAGGGGGAATACCCCCTCCTATTCTGCTAACGACAATGATATCACAAGTTACCTACGAGATTGTAGCGTTTTCTAGGGAGTTGTAATTATTACTTTTACCGTTCTTTACGTCGTCTTGTTCCCTTTTATTGTGGTTAAATGCTATCTTCAGTTATAAACATCGGTTTTAATTATGGCAATTCTGTTCCAGATTCGCTTTAGAAATGGTTTTCTTTTGATAAGTAATAAAATGTATGATAAATTATAAAATGTATGAAAAGTAATAGAAAATATTTTTATTGGTGTAACTTGGAGGTAATTGGAATTTAGTATTTATGACGAATGTTTATACGTTATTATTTATATAGTTTATTATTGTTACATACTTATGTAGGTAAGAAAGTTATAATGTTGGAAAATGGTAGAGCCAACACAATATCTTTAAATGTGCGAAAAATACAAAAACGACTGATAACACCCTTGTTTTCCGTTAAACACGTTAAATATGTGAAAAGAAACAATTAAATTTATTTAAAAAAAAGTCAAAGAATATTTTATTTTTGTGATACACTTGATGATACCTAACCGTCTGCTATATCAATACTGAAATGAAGCTTAGAAAATACAAATATGAAAAAAATATATTATCGAAATATTGTAATCTGCCTCGCTGATATGGAAATCTTTTAGAATATTAACAGGAGGATAGTGCTCGCAGGTAATACCTACTTGCCTTCGCATGTGGGGCGCACCATTGTGCTCTAAGAGGATTACGTGGTCGTCCAACGTGGCGGACATATAAAAGGATTTTTCATAATTTCCCTTCACGTTTTTGTACACGAGCTAAAACTACTTACATATAAAACGGCTTTTAATTTGCTTCTATTTCATTTAGTTTTAAAGCACTTTGTATTAGGTTTGTCTTTTTAAGTATTCATTTTTAACAAATTTAGCTTATCTTTTTTTGGCGCTATACAAATCGATATATTTATATTAACATCTGGCCAGATCGGGACAGTAGGTAGATCTTTGCGTTAAATATAGATATTGGTTTTTTTTCAAAAGTGGATACTCGTATGACAATTGTTAAAAAAAGTACTCGTGCTTTGAGTTTATATTACTGTATTCATTTGTTATAATATTTCAAACACAGTTAACTTCTGATATAAACTGTATACATTGCCATATTCTAAGCTAAATAACAAAAATAATTATTTTAATTGATAAAGATTATTGTTTTGTTATCAGAAAATAAATATAAATATTATGTTATTTGAATTCTATATCCTGCACAAGCGGGCTAGGCAGAGGGAACCTAGAGTTAAGACACTCCGACCCCTATTTCAATTTTTCTGTTCAATTTGCTTGTACATCTCATGTTTTATATGTATAACGTTAGCTCTCAATTATACTTAATCGACATTCCGCACATTAGAATTCCAAGCGGTCTTCGTTAATACTCACGGAATCGATTAAACCCTCACAAGGACAGCGGTACACAGCTATCTAGGGCCCGTCCTTGTCCTTTTACAACACCATTAGAATTTTTTATATACATTTATTTATAGTTCTTACCCAAATGAAGTTATACTCTATGGTATATCACCATAGAGGTGGTGTTAGTGTTGACATGAATATTACAGTTTCCACATCAGTCATGAAAAAGTTGTATTATTTACTATAACATGTTAGAGTACTATCTGGACAGCAAAAACATGTCTTCGTAGCAATATGCTTTGTTTTTGCGGTGGTTCCCAGGCTCTGAGATGCCTGCGTCGTCACCTGAGAAACAAGAATATGATTGGAACGCTCCGATACTTCTTAAGATTGGCCAATTATTATTCAATTACTAAATTTTATTCTATTTGTTTTATGATATTAAAGAAGATATCAAACGCCACAGATCTGGTCTTTTTCTAATAATATTTGTTACTTTTTTTGTGTGCATTAACAAAGTGTGGATGGGTATTACCAGCCATCGTAACGACATCGTAGAAGAGCTCTATGACAAATGTCTCCCAGGTTCTACCAGTCTGCACTTGTAAAGTATATATGAAATCGGCTTTCTCGACACGACAATTGGAAGATTTGAATATAGATATTAAGTATAAAGATTTTCCATTTTATTCGTAAGAATATAATAAAATAAAATTACTTCTACTTTCACAAATTATCGATTAGAATTCGATGAATAGCTTCATGCAGAATAATTGTCCCAACGTACAACTCAATTTGCGACATATAAATTAAGCTTTGAAAATCCATTACATTACCAACTAAATTGAACCTTTCATCAGCTCATACCCTATTTTATAGATCAATTTCAACATTGACTGGCTGGAACACAGTAAAATCATAACCCGAAACTAAGAGATCGCTTCCAGACCGTCTTGGTAACCTTGTTATAGCATATTACGTAGAAGCGGCTAATTGCATCAGGCCGCCACAAAATGGCCAATGGACCAGAAAATAGGCCTTCTGCTCCAGTTGACCTAACACTGATGGCCAGGACAAACTAATCCTCTCAATTTTATTCTACGCCGGGGCCCGTGAAAAATGAATTTTGAGGTTGTTCTGGTGAACACCCAAGGAGAGTAAATTGAGGTTGAATAATTTACTTTCCGCCGTTTCGTATTGCGTGCTTATTTGCTTTAAGAGGCAAATTTATTTTTGACGAGATTCAACGTGGAAGTTGTTTGTGGATTATTTTTAAGATGGTTCTTGTGTACTGTTTTCTTTTCAACTGAATTTTCATATTTTTATAAATTATAAGTAATTTTTTGTTAACTTTCATTAACATATAAAAAGGACACAAGAGAACATATCTAATAATGATAGTTAAGGATTTTTAAAAGTGCATAATTAGGTGTAGTCGCAAGACAAAAACAATTCCTAACGAATAACTCAGGAAACCAAATTATTAAACAAAGCCATAGGTTTTGGAGATATATTATTATATTAATTTCATTATTACTGTATAATGTTTATTTAAGAACACTTTCGATTACTGGTTACAATACGTTTCCAATAGACAGATTAACACTACACCCTACTTATAGGTAGCCCGAAATGCAAACTTAAGGGATGGTATTTGCCTACTGCATACAAACGTCCCGTATTTGGTCAGCACAGCTTCTCACCATGTTCCAGTCGAGTGGTTCCAAAGATTCATTGAATATTCTGCGGTCTAAACAACATGAGTTTACGATTTCCGTCTCTCTATTGGTTCGCAATACGGAGATATTGGAGCAATTACTTCGATTGTGCGGCTGTTCTCGATAGGTCTGTAACAACGTTATCAACTACTTTAAGTTCTGGATGCAAATTATTCTTTATTTTACTGTCTTATTCCATTTAAATTATTGTAAATTGTGAATAAACTCAACTGATTTAAGTGCAGCTTTCACTTATGTGTTTTAGTGAATTTTCTTTAATATCTGGTGTTTGTTTTATTTCAATCTATTCATAAATTAAAAAGTTATATAACTTTTTTGAAGTTAAATGGGGGTCGCTGGTTTAGAAATTAAACTGATATGCGAAAAACAAGGTTTATATAATTATTGTATTAATTTTTTTAAAAACATATATAATAACATTTCGTAATTAAGGTTGGTACAAACAAAAATTATAAAAGGAAATTAGTCTTATAGATTTTTTCATTCATAGATAGGTTAAATATCTTCTATATAAAGAATCCAGCAAATATCTTCTATTGACCTTCGTATAGAGCGCCCGTACGTAATTACGGTATTCAATTAGAGCAGTGAATTCCTCGTCAGAGAATATTCTCCAATCATATGCGAGTACGTTCTCCAGTCAGCAAAGTCGAATTAGCTTCTAATCAATACTACGTATACATTTATATGTTAGTTAGGTCTTCGTTTTTATTGTAGTTTATATGTATAATGTTATATTAATATGGCTGTGTGAATTTTAAATATATAAGTTGTTTCTGTTATTATTTAATACTAGGCTATACAAAAATTCATGCATTTCTAGTAAGTAGTTTTTGCGTGATCCACGAACGAACTAACAGACCGACAATGCGACAGACAGACCAAAAATTCCGCTACGTATTTTTTTTACTTCTATTATCAATAATTAATGACTTAATTATTTTGGTTTTTGCTACATTTTTATTTACCTTACTTATCTAACAAAATTATTTACATTTTAAATAAAATTAATTATTAATTGATTTAATTAAGCTTAAAGTTTCTTTGTTCCTTTCGATGCTATAGAGTAAGTAAATCCTTTTACGCGTAATCATGAATAATGAATTCGTTTTGGTAATTTACATGACAATAGAATTGCTATTTACTTTAAAACTTGTTTGTGGGTATATAATTAATGACATTTTCTTGTTTTAATTGATAGAATTCATTTTATATAAGAATAACAGACAGACACCCCTTACTGCAATATTTGGGCAGCAACTTTCTTCTATTACCTGCAGTATTGTCCACATGAAGTCTGAATTACATGATAATTTATTTAATATTATTTAAAGGTATTTAGGGAAATTATTTGCTTATATTAGTACGGTTGTTTTCGTACATTAAATTAATTGTAATTTAAACCTTTAAGCTTTATATATTGCTCCATAACCTTCTCTATGTTTCAGTTAAATTTCCACAAGAATTGGTCCAGATGTTCTGTAGATTATCTCGGACAAACAGAAAGACAGACAAAAAATAATTTGTTTGTATTTAATTATCGTGTAAACCACTATATCTTAACTCTTAAGTCTTGAAAAAACTGAATTATTTTAAAATAACGGACAGACACTTCAATTAAATTTAGATGTATGTCTACAATATGATGTAGCTATAGGTAGTATCAATAATATCCAAATAGTTTCTTTAAGGTTTCAATTTTCCCATTTCATATAAAAGCAATTTCCTAAACATAATACAAAACTTGTAAGGTTCCTTCCTCGGAACTAGCTTTACAGTCTTCAGTAATTTTTTATTCAGTTAACTTGTATCGTGTTTCCCTAACGACCTCTTGCAAGTTTTCCGCTTTTTCCTGTACAAAAGAAAATTCGTGGATTCCCAAGTTTTCTTAAATGTAACAGGCTTCCCCTTGCTTAATATTGTGTAGGCGATTGCTTGTTAGCGCGAGAGTTAAAGTTTATGCCAGATGTTATTTGTACTACTTTAAGATTTAACTGGCCTGCTTTGCCAGATTTTCTTGTCTCGTTTTTTCTTCTTTTTTCTTCAGCTTCACGCTGTATCCCGCACATAGCAGGAGAGGGAGAGAGCGCGCTTGTGTTAAGACACTTCGCTACATATTTTCCAGCGAATTCTGGAGGCATTGCGTGTGGAGTTGAGTAAATAATCTCATTTCCTCCAGTGGGAATAGAACCCAAAACCTGTCGCGCTTACAGCCACACCCTTGTACCACTGCGTCATTACAGGCCTGATTTTCTTGTTTCTTATTTAAATTATACTTTTTTTATTTTCCTTTAATAGACTAAATGTAGGCAATATATAACAAAACGCAGATTCACTCCTTTATTTGTCTAAATAAGAGTATCCCTTGGAGAATAGAGGCATTACATAAATAGGTAAATGTAACATCTTACTTTTGTCGTTTATTCCCGTATGGCGTGATGTCAAACATTGTAAAAACGCCATCTTTATTATATTAATGAGGTACTTTCTTATATGAGTATAGTAAGGGAAAAAAAAACAATAATTTGAATGTATACAGTCTCAGAGGAAATGTTCATTTGTTTTCGAAAAGTCTTTTGATATAAAACAACTTTAATATATTATTTAATTATAAATATTTTAACTATTAAATATAACCGAAGTAGTTCATAATAATAAGTTTCATTATTATTTTATTCCAAACCTAAAACAAATCTATATCTATATCCATATCTATACTTATAATAAATCTGTAGAAAAGCCGTTTATGTACATTGAAAACATTTTTTAAAAAATTAGCCAGAGTGTTAAAGGAAACCATTTCCAGCATTTTTGGAATTTTTGTCTGTTTATCTGTTTTTGTGAACATGTATCACGTAAAAAGTACACAACAAATTTAAGCAACTTTTATACAGAAAAATTATAAGTAACTCAGAGAAGGTTTTAGTTTTCATTTCATTGTAATCGCTGCACTCTATCAAAAGATATAAGTATTTAAGTTTTTAAGAAGTTATATTTGAGATAGTAGAAATAGACACATGTAACGTTATCTGTTGTCAACAAATGGTAGGTACTAAAGTATCTTGATAACGCATAAAACATACTGTTGAATTAAGCACTAATTTCGTCAGGAGGACTATTAAACATTCTAATACTTTAGTACAACATAAATCCTCGGGCGAAGCCGCGGGCAGGCCACGTGTATATAAATATGTTTATCAACTTATTTGATGTTTAGAAAGTTACAGCATTTAAAACTAAAAGCCAATAAATCTTACTAGGTTTTGTAACATCGTTATTAAGTTATTTCTTAATAAATTATGTGCTATAAAAAATATCTAACTCAGCTCGTTAACTGTAAATTATCCGTTTATAGTATGCTAATGTTATTTATTACTCGGGAAAACGATGTTTTAACTAGATGTATTACATTTATATTTTATTTTGAGAATATACCATGACTTTAACATCAGGGAAAGCAGAGGGAACCTGATGTTAAGGCACTCCGTTCCTCATTTTTGCCGAATTCTGAAGGCATTGCTTGTAGAGTGGCGGAATTCAACTCCGCACTTTGTCTCGATACCACAGCGAAGAAATGAGATAAATAATGTGACATCCACCTGTAACTTGCTAGAATTATATTTTTGACTTTATAGCACTAATAACACTTTTGTATCCATACCTATATTATAAATTCGAAAGTAACTCTGTCTGTCTGTCTGTCTTTTACGCAATCAGGGCCAAACCGCTAATTTAATTGTAATAAAATACTCATATAGAGATACTTGAGGGTCTCGGGATGAACATAGGATACTCTTTTTTCTCATATTTGTAATATTTTCGATATATACCAATATATTAAAATACTTATTAATTTGACATGCAATTTATTCCGCCATGTTTATAACAACCGCCGTTGCTAAGCAACGATTTGCAAAGTTTGTTGTTAGAAAACGTCACCCAAAATAAGTTTGCTTAACGCATACATGGCGCGCGCCGACTCAACCTTATGAGACACAAAAACAATATTCTCCAAAAATATTGTCCCTTAAATATTGTTTAAAAAAGTCCGCGTTGATATATACTATAGATATAGATTTGTATACATTAACAAAAATTAGATGATTTCTATAATTTGATATTCATCCTTATGAAAATAAATATAATAGTCACTTTTAGCATTTCATCTAGATGGAAATTATAGTTTACTGTATAACAATTTAATAAATAATTAAGGAGATGTCAGTGATTCGGAATGACCTAGCCTACGAGTGGTAGGTATAGTATGACCGACGCGAACGGGCAGATGACGTTGACGATTTTATAAATTTTCATACATTTTCGAACTATTGTTAATTTTCATGTAATTATTTGCTGTTTATAATTTATTTAAACTACTCTTTGGTTCTCTTCTTATTTTATTTGATATCGCTCGCAAAAATTAACCTATTTAATATAGAAAATGTTTAGTTATTTCATAGAGTCAATATCTAGGAGTATGTACGCACGCACGGAAAACTTTAGGTACTTTTTGAAATATTAAGAATATTCTTTAGTTACTTTTACTTCTTTTGTTGATTCATTTCAATAACTCAGATATTTTTTCTAAAAATATGTCTCTACTTATTATTCTTTTTGATTATTTAAGCTTATATTTTCTTACTTACTAATTCTATTGAAAACTGAAAATAATTTCATAAATATATTTAATAAATATTCGTATAGTTCAAGCAAAAGCAAAAGACCGTGCAAAGTGGAGTAGGTTGAGTAGGAGGGCAGACCCTGGCAATAGCCGGGATTAATGCCAGGAGGAAGGAAGGATTCGTATAGTTCAAGCAGGCGTAGCCGCGTGAGGGTCCACTAGTATATAATATTTATAAAAATCATCTTGTCCAAGTATAAAAAAATAAAAGCTATATATGTATATATGGCTATATGGTCATATGTATATAATACTTATAGTTACAACTAGTTGCCAAAAAGTTTTCAGTTCTTGATGAAGGTTCAGCCGTAAAGTATAAAGTGCATTCCTGGGACTCCACTCAGTCACTGTCAGTGTCAGGTTCGCGTCTACCCTTTGGGATTGCTGAACTAAGTTTCAGTAAGCGCTGATTTAACACCTTTCGCTAAAATTGACCTAAAATTTTAGCCTGCTAAGAATTATATTCACTTATTTTTAATGTGAATTTGGTTTGTAAAATATCTTTTAAGATAAGCTATTGTGGTGTAATGTATCAGCGTCTACCGCGATGGTTGTAAATTGACCCCTTTTTAAATAATGATAATCCAATCTAGGCCTGATTGCTTATAGTAAATATTTTAAAAGTGACAAAGATAGCGCGGCGTTGATATCCGCCACTCAATAAGTATTGTCTCGATTCACAAACTTGGAAAGCGGAAACCATTCAATACTGAATTTAATAAGATACAAACTTACCATACAATATTAAAAATCTTTAATCACACCTTAATGCAAACGAAAAGAAAACTATTCTGTAAAAGCATTCCGATGTAGAAACTTGAACCCCATCAGACCTAGGTCCTTAAGAGGGCAACGATGCGTGCATTCACCGTCGCCGGTAATGGCATTGTAAAAGTTTAATGCGATTCCGTAAAGCGTGATCTCTGTGATGGTTTCCCAGCCACGATTGCCCTCGTCTAAGTGTTGGCTGATAATCCACATTGTTCTAATGGAAAGGGATTTATGCTGAACAGTACTAAGAGCTTGGGCGAGATAATGCCTCCGAGTTCTCGTATGTGGCTTCAGGAAAGATTATCAATTTGTTGGTGGAATTTGGTATGAAAGAAAGGTTAATTTAGTTTTGTTTTAGCGAAGCAATAAATGTTATCTTATATTTTTGAAATGTATGTATTAACACGTAGCACCAGAATTTGGCAGAAAGTGAAGAGCGGAGTGCCTTAATACTAGGCTCCCTCTGCCTCCCTGCATACATACAGCGGGATTATAGCGTATATAGCTAAAAAAATACTAGTTAACTAATCGGGCTAATGGTTTCATTTAAAATTATTGTATTTAGTACAGTAAATGAAATAAGTAAGGAAATATATTAATTTCATTTTTAGCTGTTGGATATATCACGCTTACACGCTCAAACATAAACGACGTCATTACACCGACTATCTCCATTCACCTGCCACGCTGCGAAGCGCTCGTCACCCTCCGTCTCTAATAAATTTATCTCGTCAGGGGTAATATTAAGGAAGTTTAGGAACAAATTACAGCACAAAGTTCCTCACACCTTCCCAGTTCACGTAATTACTGTGGCATTCTCCCTAATGTCCCTTCGTGGATCGTACTCTAGTATTCTGTGTACAGGCCATATCACAGTTCCGTTTTGGCGCAAACGAGCAGAGATAACCGCTTTATTACTTGATGTGCTGCCAGAATTCCTATTTTCCCAAGAATCAATAGCTAGCGTCCTCCGGCCCGAGTTAGACATAACGATACTAGCTGCACCAGAAGATTGGCATCGTCGCCAAATCCGTTTGTACGTAGTATATTATCCTAAAAGCAATATTTTGCTATTAAAATAAAGTTTGCCGTGAAAGAAAAACGCCGTAATACCACAGGGGCACAATGGTGTGATTGGAACGCGACAGTTGTGTGGTCGACCCCACTCGGTTAATATTTCCATCTTTTTGTTCTGACTCCAAGGCAAAAGCCCGGCGTTGAATTCCGCCACTCAACACGCCAATGCCTCGAAAAATTCGGCGGATTGTAGGAAAAAGTGTCTTAACACTATGTTACCTCTGCTTACCCTGCTATATGCGGGATAAAGCGTAAACCAATAAAAAAATCCTCTAGAGTTTTTATGAAAAGTTGCTGGAGATTCACGGGTTTATAGGCTTCACACTTCACACAACACAGCGACACTGTCAGTTCCTTTATTTAAGGTATTTTCATTTTTATTACAAGGCTCCTACTTTCAATTTATTTTATCGAGCCATCTAAAGTATATAGATGGTGCGGTCCAGGTGTTCTTTTTATAAATATTCATTGAACAACTTTCTCCGCTTTGATCAAATCAATTTGTGTTTGATTGGAAACGGCTTCTATGTAGGTATTTTATGCCTTTAGGGTCCTGAACCTCTAAAAGTGAAAATAGAAGTGTTATAGGATCTCTTTGATGTCCGTCTGTCGTTTGTCTACGGTCTCTTAGAGTATAAAAGTAACTACATTAGAAATTCACGGAATTATCAAAATCTATAAACCTATACTTCCCAAGGACCTTCAGTTATTAAATTTGCCAAGGTAGGTATAAATTAGGAAAGAAAACCAAATAGGGAAAATTTAAAGACATTTCTCTGGAAAAAAAAAACATTACAATGAGTAGGTACATTACGTCCACAAACTTAAATTTCTGTTTTTAGATCTTTATTCTCATTACAACAATGTCATTTACAAATAAAATGTAAATATAAAGTCAACATAAAAATGTAAATATTGGGTAAAAATAAAATGTGAATATAAAGTTAACATATAAGTAAGAGTAAAATTACTAATAAAAACATACAAAACATAAATAAATTTTTCAACTTTTACAAATTGTACAATCCTGAAATTGTTATAGAACCCTATGCGAATATGCGAATCCGACTCACACTTGTCCTTTCCTCCTTTTCTTTATTATTTCCAATTTAAAGCTTTCTCGAGCGTAGGAAGGCACGCATAGCAAGGATGCGCGTCTAAGAATGTCTGCAGCGGCCGCCAGGAGAGTCACTGTGAAACGGAGCATGTAGGTTAAGAGCCCTCCGCGCTTTGTTAGCGCGCTCTAATCACTCCGGCCCTCAGAGGGCTCGAGTCGAGGGCTCGTGGCGCACTAGCGTTTTGTGCATCTCTTTGCCTATCTCCTACCACTCAATGCTTGCCTGGTACCTGCCATTTGATTAGAATAGTTGGCAAGTGGTTTTGACCTAACGATTTTTGGTTTTGAATTTATCAAGTGATTTTGGTCCCTTGTTACATATATTTTGATTTTTTGATAAATGTTGGTGAATATTTTGATATTTTATAATATTTGTCGAAAATAAAAAAAAAGTACATTTAATTTATTTCACATTTATTGCTAGCTTCACGTTATATTTCGAATATAGCATGGTAGATAAAGATAGGAACCTAGAACCTAGGAACCTAGAGTAAATACACTTCATTTACACAAGTCTTTCCACAGAAGTCTTGAGGCATTGCATATTGAGTGGCGGAGCTAAACGCCACGCTCTGCCTGAAACTACAATAAATTGACAGTAAATTACATAATCATTAAATTACGATCATTTTTTAAGTAATTAAATTATTAAAAACGAACAATATGATTAACTTATAAATTTCCATATCATCAATAATTTATTGGCTGTTTCATCTCCACAATAGAAAATAATAAACATTTTCAATAGAAATCCATTATTGGACAGTACGAGTAACACTCCACTCTCAAGAACTTCGATATATCTCCAAAAAGATATATGAACGTGACGCTGTCAGATTAAGCACGATTGGCGTCTGTCCAAACTTCTTTAATCTTACCCAGAGGACAGGCTCGTGTTT
Organism: Heliconius nattereri; assembly: GCA_013403645.1. NCBI lineage: Eukaryota > Metazoa > Arthropoda > Insecta > Lepidoptera > Nymphalidae > Heliconius > Heliconius nattereri. Next base: position 1,484,013 of record JAAIXI010000240.1, read on the forward strand.
CTTGAAAACAACATTGCTATATAACTTATTATGATATTCTTGGGGTTATTTTAGACGTTTATATTATTTATATGCTTAACTTAAGTTAACCACTAAATTATATTTTGTAAAAGATGAAAATATCTAGAATAATCTAGATGGGCTTATTTCTTATCTAAAGAATACGGCGTATCGTAGGAACTATTGAATAGGCCCTGTTCTGATTTTGCTAACAATGAAAAGCATTTAAAATAAATATATTAAACAAATGGGGTAACCAGTATCTACTGTTATATAGGTTTTTTAAAGGAAACTGAAAATAATTGTTCTTAGAACTTTGCTATTGAATATTACACAATAATATGTTTGAAGTGGTTTCTATAAAAAAAAGTTATGTTTAAAACCACCGTGGCGCAGATTTATAGTAAATTTAATGGTAGTTAGTTTGATATGTCAATTTTTTTAATTTTTGGCTCTGTCGATTTCCAGAATTTGCCAGTTCTCTTCTTTTCTCTATTAGAGACTCTGCGTGTTAAGACACTAGGTGCTCTTTGTAAACCATAGCAGAAACTAGTGTCAACGATTTAAAGAGAGAAATGTGAATGTGTGTATATATATTATATATAATTTTTATTTCCAAAAATATACACGTATAATTATTTAAAATTAATATTTATATCTTGTTTTCAAAATATTAATAAAATCCAAAAAGAAATGAAATAAACATTGTCTGAATAAAAAAAAAACATCCCATATTGTTTTCAGTTCAATATCACAGTACTGTATTTCGGATGATAGTAAGGCCAGTACGTGGCCGATTGTTCTAAGGGAAATTTATGGAGTTGTGAGTGTCCGTGATCTGGATTTGTAATTGCATTTTGTTTCGTGGGGGTTTATTGTTGAGTTGAGCAATTATTTATGGCATCATCACAAATAAAAATCCTCGTAAATATATCTTGCTTAAAGAGCTATTAAGGGTAGTCCTTAATTGCTTTCTTAGAATATCGTTTTTTTTTTCAGCTTCATCCTGCGTCTCGCCTATAGCAGGGTAGGTGAAGGGAATCGAACCTACAACCGTCATGTTAACCTTACACTTTTAAATATATCTACCTATAATTCACAATTTCCTTATTATCGAATTGGAAGAGCCATATGTAAAATTTCGTTAAAATTTAGGCCTTCTTTTCAAGAAATATTATGAAGAGATGTATATAAGCATGATAATGGATATAAGCATGATAATGCATCCTTGGATAAAAAAACCAGGAAGAGTCTATTTTATTGTGAAAAAAATATATTACTTAAATTAATATTCTGAATATGTATTGATGCTCCTCGTATGAAAAGACTTCGGGATTTACCTTAGTAGAGACTAACAATACTAGAATATACGACCAAAAGACGATATTATTATATGTATGTAAAATGAAATATAACAATATTTTTATCAATTATACCCAACTAAAAGAAAAATATAAAGAATATTAAATCACCCTTTTCTAGAGTGTTATAAGTAATAAGAAAAATAAATTATTAAAGCATAAAGCATTCCGACAAGCTAATAATGAGGTTGGTTTGTCCCCTGAGTGGGAGGGGGGAAGTGGGTGGTGCAAAACTCATTTCCTGGCGTCGACGGAAGTCCAGTCGGCCAATAAACACGGAAAATTTTATTCAGAAATGTCTGGCCGTTTTAAAGCCTTAATTTTGTATTTCCTTTCTGGTGACGCTAACATAATGTTTTAAAGAGTTTTTAGTATAAGAACTATATTTTTTAGCATTTATTCTTGTTAAGTTTTGTGCCTATTTTAGAGAACGAAAACGATTTTTTTATATTATTTTCTTATTTTAATAAATCGAAATCAGCGGTGGCGCTGGGGTGCAAAGTTGCAAAGTGTGATTGTAAACGTAACTGGTTATGGGTTCGATCCTCACTCGAAAACAAAAATTTTACTTAAATGTATATTTATGTACAGGCTAAATGCAGCGTTCAAGTTTCCAAAATTCCGCGGAAAGTGGGGAATGGAGTGTCATAACACTAGGCTCCCCCTGCCTACCCCGCTGTTTGCGGGATATAGCGTGAAGCTGATTTAATTTTGATGTTACTTAATTTTTAATATTAATTTTACGAAATACCTACGTCATAAGCATCTACAAAGGAGTCTCGATCTCATAATATTTGTCAAAAACAGCACGTACATCGAAATCTATTGTAAAATATAACAATTTTCTATGACTTGTTGGAAAATGCGGGTGGCAAAAATTTATTCTAAACAGAATTTTCCGTTAAAGTATAGCACCGTACAATGGGCCAGGTTATTGTTAGTCTAGGTCTACATCAGGTCGTCCTGGCAGCCCTCCAGGTTGGCAAGCGACATATGTAGGACATCAGGCCTTAACATTACGTTGCTTGTGGATTGTTGTTTTATCACAGAATAGAAACGCTATTGTGCGCTGTGTATACCATTTTGTTATTTTTACAATAAAAAAATAATATTATTTTGTAATAGAAGGGCGAAAATCTGGCTATGGAGGTATTAAGTTCGATTCTCAGTCGAGGGAACGAAATATATTCATTTCCTCGTTTGGGTATCGTTGCCATTTTTAGCATAAACTTAATAATTCATAAAATAATTCATAAATTAAATGTAATTTCTATATAAAAGTCAATATTAGCAAAGGAAACGGTTGATTACAAATATAAAATATGAAAGTATCTCAAGCAATAACCAAGTAGTCCATAAAATATACTATCAATAGAAAAATTAAATAACCTCACATAAAGATCGTGCTTTAAAACCAGTACAGGAAAATAGTCAAAGAAAATGCAATGCGAAAGCCTCTTCTAATATTACAAATGAAAGAAATATGAATTATATTTTCCCATACCATTTATTCTCGACAAACTATCTACGAACGAGACGCCGCGTAAAAGTCACGACGCGCTCCATTTATCTATATCTTTTGTATGCCGTTAGACGTCCGTACAAAGTTATCTCCATTGAAAATGTTTTCCCACTTACGTATACGATCTGAATATGAAATAAGGATATATATGAGATGTGTATCCCTCAAAGCCAAGCCTCTTTATATTCTAAAGGGTGAATGTAAATTGGTAGGCTTTAATTATGTTAATTGTTGATAGTGATACAGTGTCTTTCTTGTTTATTACTGGTAATATAGTAAGTTATATGATTTTAAAGAGGCGTAGCAGCACAAGTGTGTGACTGTAACGCGACGGTTGTGTGTTCAATTCCCACTCGAGGAAGTGTAATATTTATTTAGGTTTATGGAAATATAAACGTATTTCTTCGCTCTGGTGTCAACGCACATTGGGCCGTTGAGTTCTGTCACAAAACACGCAATACCTCCAGAATTCGGCTGAAAGTGGGGAACGGAGTGTCTTAACACTAGGTTCCCTCTGCCTGCTGTGTGCGGGATATAGCGTGAAGCTAAAAAAATATATTAAAATTAAAGTTGTTTTAGTATGAAAAAAATGTACAATTTTATTATAAGTTAAAAAATAACGCAACTTAACTGCTCTTTCTGTTTTGTTGAATATTTATTTAAAAAGGTTATCCCGTTATTGTAGTCTCCCTAACTTAATTTTCGGTAATGAGTTTGTTATAAGGTGGGTTTAAGTAAAGTAAATAATAATTTTTGGCTTTTTATCTTATGTACGTAGCCTCAGGGAACACTTTAGCGGAAATATTGTAAATAAAACGAAACGATTTTCCATTAGTACTTTCTTTACTTGTATATACCTACTGTCTTGGTTCTATTAAATTATTCATTTCCTAATTTAAAGTACGCATTACGAGAAAAAATAGGATGGACTAAATTTTGTTAAGAAACAAATGTATGATATTTGCATTAACGATGAAAAAAATCGAATCCCATACTAAACAGACTTATTTTGTAGATTTTGAACCTTAATGGTGATGTAATATTTTACAATCATTTCCTTTCATAAGAACAGCCCATTTCAGATCTCATCAGGGAGATGGATGTGGTGTGTTGTTTTTTATCGCGGCCATAAAGGCAATGCGTGACCTAAGGAACCACTTCTGTATAACATTTTAAGAAGTTATTCTTTTCCCCAAGTTATATCAACATTAAATAAAAAATAATACGGTTAATATAATTTTCAAAAAAAAATTAGTTTCATTTGTTATTATTTTTTATATTATTTGTTTTGAATCATCATAAATGATTTTCAAACTGAAAAATAAACATAGGCTACCTATGGTAGAAAGCTAATTATTTTATAGGAGATATAGAAATTATTTAACCCTAATACTTTACCAACCGATTATTTTTCTTGTTTTGAGAGTTACTTTTATAATTATTATAAAAAAATCAGATTTTTTTTTATACTTAGTACATATCCATATTCCGTTTTAAATACGAATTACAATACACCAGACCCATACTTAATAAAATTGAAGACAAATTAACGGAAAATGAATGATGAAATTTCATTTCCTCAATCACATGTGCCCAGCTACGTTTGTCCGGATATTACTGGCTGATGAAAACCGGATATCAGGGAAGTACTGCCGTACCTTTTGAACATGTGGAATCTGTTGGCAGTAATCATAATTCTTATTTATATTTTACTTATTGCTTTAGCTATTTTTAGATTTTATCTTTTAATTTTCTTGTGAAGTAGGTTTTTTTTTATAATTATATTGGTGGTGGATTTGATGTTTTCGTTTGATTAATTTTATTTATGATTATTATGGATTTTTTAAAATTTTTAGCCTCGTAGCTCGTAGCGTAGCCACTGGTGTATTGGACTTAAGTTAGTTTTACTATTTTATTTTAAAATTAATTTGTATTATAGTACATTTTAAAATCTTAATTACGTTATAAAATTGTATAATTAGTTGTATAAGTGCTCTTCATTATTTACTTATAGGAACTCTTAGGGTTGTATTAAGAATACAATATTAACCTCTCACAGAATCTTTACTCATAAGCTTTCATTTGATTCCTATTATTTTCTTTAAAAGAATTTAATTTAGCGAGCTCATTTGCTACTAAGAGTAGGTTTGCTTAATTAATGTAATTAAATATGATACGGACGAGTAAATCAATAATAATATTGAGTCTGTCACTGCTACATTTAATATAATAATAAATAATAATTGCGAAGATCTAACATTTCATATATTTAGGAAAAGGCAAAATGCTTTTTTACGATGTATTTATAAATTTTCAGGAAAAATATATTGTCTTCGGAATCTTTTAAAACGTCGTATACATATTATTATAATATAACTTTTATTTATTTTTTTACGTTCTCAACTACATTAAACAATTATAGAACCGTCGAATGTCTTCCTTTGTATAAATATCATTTAGAAAAAGCTAAAATAAATTAAATATCATTAAAATATTCAAAATATTTCTAGAGAAATTGTTTATATACCAATTTCATATTTCAGTTTGTTAAATAACAAACATATTCGGAAACTCCTGGAAATTCGGTGAAGATATTTCGGAGCGTAAAATGTATGCTTGTAATGATCGCCGGATGCCCCGTCGACCATTGTCCACGCTTGCAACGGACGGACAAAGCTGTGTCCCAATTACTCGCATAAACGAACTGAATTTTGACGGAAATATATTATTTCTGGTACAATTTAATATGTGAATAGAGTTTTAATTAAATAATTTGTGTCATAGTTGTTATTGTTTTTAAGATTAGTTATAATTTTCTATTTCACTGGTTGTAGGTTTGATTTTGGCCTGAGGCAATTAAATATTTAATAGTGTCTTTTAATTTTGCTCTGGTAACGGGACCTTGAGTTCCGCTACTCAACACGCAATGCCTCCAGAATTCGTCTGAAAGTGCAAAACGGAAGTGTGAAGCTTAATGGGAGCAGAATGTTTTAACACTATATTTCCAGGTTCGCTCTACCAATTTGCTTTGTGTGGAATACAGCGTGATAACTATAAAAAAAATAATCAAGCTTTATAAGCTTAGATATATGTATATTCGTTGTCTTAAATTTCTGTTTATATTAAGCGTTTATCTTCAATTATAAAATATTTATCTAGAATAACATAGCTGCACACTGTATCCAAAATGTATAGACACTTTGTTCCTCAAAAAAAAAAATCTAGAATAATATATATAGTTTTTGCTACATTATTGTCACCAAATCTTACTAATAGAAATCCTTTATCCAACTTAGGAATTTCCAAGTGAACGAAGGCGGTCATTTCCCGTGAAACAGAGGCAGTGTACGGAACAGTTCGCATTTGTTAGTTTAGGCTTGTTTTGTTAGGCGGCAGCACATACGCCGGCCAATTGACTTGTTTGATTATACTCTTAATGGAACTACTGTCGATTACTGTTTTTGGAGTTATTTATATGTGATTCTCTTTATATGTGATTTCTGAGATTAGCTTTTACCTTTATAATGCTTCTATTATAAGATTTTTATTACTTGAATAGGTTCAAAACATTTTCATTTTTATATGACGCCTTCGTAAGCCTAGGTGGTGCAGTGGTTGATTCTCATTCGAGGGAAAGAGACATTTTAATTTTCTCGTTTTGGTAAAAAGATTAACGTGGCGTTGTGCCTCCACACAATGCTTGGGAGATTGGACGATGCGAGAGGAACGGAATTTACAGTTAACACTTGCCTTTAAAACTTCTGCCTACCCTCCTAAATGCTAAATAAAGGATGAAGCTTCATGAAGACAACAAACATATTTAACAAAAAATAAAAAATAAATTATTATAAAAAGTAGCATTACAAAATTGTTTAATTATAAATTTTAGTGGCGACCAGAGGCTATTTCTATGACATACTTTGGTACACATGGAATCCAATTTGGTATGAAAATGGCGTCCGCGCGAGTACGTGGTATCGATCGCTACAATTCATTCAATTTCCTCAACGTATTTATATTAACGGCACGCTTCGTGTCACGCCTAAATACTTTTTCCGCATTTCTTTTGTTCTATAATTGCTTTTTATTATTGTATATGGGAATAAAGTGGAGTCGAATAATTTGTATGTAGAATTGCAGCAGTAGTTAGTTACTTTCAGTAATATTATAAAAAGAATGGTACTATGATAAGAGAAGCGATTTTTATTCTTTTAGCTATAAAGCAATAAAAGCGCAGAATTCAGCGGAAATGGAAGTGAAGTGGAGAATGAAAAGATAGCCAGTGTCTTAACAGCAAATTCCTTCTGCTTATCGTATAAAATGTATAAAGCAATCAATTATGCTTGCTTATTATATTAATATAAGTGAAAAATTTGGTACCTATCCAAAAAATCTTAATATATCTAGTGAATTTATAAAAAGTGAAAGTGTTGAAAGTTATTAAACATTTAAAGTATAACTTAATTAATGTAGCACTCTTTTCACACTCTCACAAAAGATACTGCATTGCGCCTATGTTTTTATTACCCAAGGCAAGTATAGTATGGGCGAAGCGATATTTACACGACGACGTTATACGCTTCGACTTCAATTTTTGTAGGTCATCTTGCTAATAATACATTTTTTTTTCACGTATATGAAGCCTGTCCTAGCATAGGGGCTCGAGTGTCTGTTTGCAAGCACCACTCGTTATGGGTTCCATCTCCACTGGAGTAAATAAAATATTTAATATTTTTATTTATTCGCTCTAGTGTCAAGGCAAAGCGCGGCGTTGAGTTCCGCCACTCATCACACGTTGCCTATAATATTCGATCCAAAATGGGGAACAGTGTCTTAACACTAGGTCTGCCTACCCTGCTGTGTGCGGGATACAATATGAAATTGAATTAAAATGTACTCGAGTTTTTATAATAGTTGAAGCAGCGCATCACTCACTAAAAACGTACTACGTGACTATTAACGCGACGGCTGAGGATTCTATTCCCACTCGGGGAAATTAATGAAATTAATCGTCTAATTACCTCGAGAAATCAACGGAATGTGCAGGATGGAGGGTTAAAATTAGGTTCCCCTTGCCTACCTGGCTATATGCGTGATACAGGGTGACGCTAACATGAAAAAAATACTTCGTATATTGTACTTAATATTTTTATAATAGTTCACAACAGGTGCCTAACAAAGAATTCGCACTATTTCGTGTGGAATGCAGTGTGTTATTTTGCGTCAAATAAACCATTTTCCTAAATATCGGCGTAGGGGAGCCTTTGATGCCTTTTGTTCAGGTTTAGTGTTATTTTCGTGAAAATTCCAGCCAACCAGCGCCTGCCGTGGCTTGCTTTAAATTACTTATTTGATATATTAATAAAATATTAAGTAAAAATAATAAAATATGAAGATAAAACAAATATATAAATACATAAATAATAATATAGTAAAAATGGGGAACCAAGTGTCTTAGTAATAGATTCCCTCAGCCTACCCTGCTATGTGCGGGATACAGCGTGAAGCTGATAATTATATAATATATACATATATTTTTATATAGTGTATTTTTGTTCCGATTAAACGACCTGTGAAGTGGAAGTTGATAAAAACCTATAGTGTAAAGTGAGACATGGAAGAGATATCCAATTTAACTTTTCGCAGCGTTGAAGCTGGATACTATTTTAAAAGTTTTCAGTTCGTTATTTTAAATTCATAACTATTTTAATAGAAAATTTATAATTAAAATGTTTTAATGACATTTTTAAAACTCAATGGACAGGATGTTAATTGTAAAGAAAATTCTATATTTAGTCCCATCTGATGGTGGAGTCTGATTTCCTCGTCTTTTGTCTTCAACCAGGCTTCAACTCTATTACCATAAAGGCTCACACATATTTTCATGTTTATTTTCATATATCTTTTAGCATATATTTTTAAACTTAAAAGTTTTCATAAAATCATAAGATAAATAGAAAAAACTCTGAACATTTTTCACGATGTTTTCATAAAATCGATTGACACGAGGAAAATGATCCCAATATGGCCGTTGAAGAGATAAACGATGTATCCACCCTCAGTTCATAGCGTTTAGCGAGAGAAATATTGAATATATTTATATATAGCTACATATATATAGCTCTCACTGAGTGCCATATCCTCACCTCCTCTCAATATTAAATCTGAATTCAAGTGTTGTCATGTTTAAGGAAAAACGTTTGTGATTTTCTATTAAATTGGGGAAAATACAAGTATATTTCCGTGTCGTTTGAAGGAATTAAAGGAAAAAATCAATTATGTGATACAACTATCGGAATTTTTGATGGGCTTGTGTCAATATTCAATACATATTTGTATGGAGATTTATATACTGCTTCTAATTTAATTTGATATTTTAGATGCTTTTTTTTATATTTTCAAGTATAATTTTATCATTAAAGAACGAAAATAGTAGGTAGCGATTCATACGATTTGTTATATTTTTAAATTCCAAATATTTTTGTATCAACGACACGCATGTGTCAAATGTTTTAAGGGAATATTTTGCGTTTATTTTAATTTTAGTTTTTTATTTCGACATTCAAAATAATTACATCTTGGATTAATTATTCGATACCTACGAGGTCGCGTAATACGATATTCGTGTCATATAATTTTTGTTCATATTATAATTAAAAACCTTCGCTTGTAATCTTTGCAAAACACCGATTTATGCTCTAAAACTCTCAGCTAACGACCATATCAGCCATTTGCATCGGCTGATATTTTAAGCGACACTTTCTCTACTAGATATTGCTATTCGAGACATGAGAAACAGAGACATGAGAAAATTATAGCTTGTCAGGCAGATAGGGCTGTCCGGGACCAGTCAGTGAAACTGGTCCTCAAATAAGGAACCATATTATAATTAATATAAATATTCGTATAAGTGGTACTTCAAACAGTCTTTGTGTTATAGCCAGGTTTTATCAATTAAAATTAGTTTAGCTTAAAGAAAATATGAATTATGAAACGTCATCTCCATATAGACTTATAAACATATGTCACTAGCTGACTCGCCGCTTTGCAAATCAATAAGGCGAAGATTATCCCAACTTATTCGAGATGACGAGCCATTTTCTCATTAAAACTTCTACGGAGGCCTACGTAACGACCTCTTTAATGGGCCCATGCGAACTTTCTACTGTTTACACAAAATTTGGCCTTATTTATTATCATGTTTATTAGTAAATTTTAATAAAAAAAGGTATTTTCTTGGGATATTTTAAAAGGAGAAAACGAAACCCTTATGAAAACACTTTGGTGATTGTCAGTTCGTCTCTCAAGACGGTAAGAGGTACAAGGACAAGGATATTAGAGATAAATGAGTTGAAATTCGTTACAAAGTCCAAACCTATTGGGTAGGGACTTCCCATAGTTACATCCTACAAAAAAAAAATTACTACGACAATAAAAAGAAAAACTTTTATTTATTGTTGACCTCCTGAAGTTAGAACGGAACTCTCCGTCGGCGAGATCGACTCTTACTTGACCGGTTTTTGCGTTAAGACATACAACTGCTAGCTAATAAATCAGCATGAAAACAACTATAAGCTTACATAATTAAAAAAATATTAGATTTAATAATTTAATTTTTTTCAATAACAAATTTACAAATAAAGGCGTAAATAATGAATTATCCATACATTAAAATAATAGATAATTTCTGCTAACTACTAAAATAACAGACAAACGGATATATTTTCAAAATAAAGCTAGCTGACCCACATGTCCCGGAGAAAACCTTGGACTAGTTTATTCGGGGAATTCACTTATAGTCTCATTGCGACGGCCCTAAGCTCTCATTACTGACACTTTGAGAATACTAAGCCTCTATATAGCGGTCTTTGGAGGAAATGGCTGAGTTCGTACGAAATAAGATAAAATAAACATGAACGGCTTAAATGTATTATATTTTTTATAAAGTTTAGCTGAAATATTATTTGTGGGTTTTTATTATTTGATTTTGGGCTTAGTGGTACTTTGGTGACTTCTAATGGTGGTAGGTTTGATTCTTATCTCAAGAGGTATTTGTTCAATAATGTAAGCATTAATATGTCGCTCTAGGTAACAAAATATATGTCCTTTATTTTTGAATTGTTATCTAAGAGTAAGATTTATTAGTTTAAATTGTAAAATAAAATAATATTATTATTTATAAGAAATAACTTACTATAACTAAAAGGAGGAATGTAAGAAAACTTAACTTTTCCCTAACAAAATATATTAATATAAATTATAAAGTTACCCGCGTTATCCGCTTCCCTACTTTTGTATGGAAATGTGTCTATTCAAGAAACTTCCTCCTACGGACAGCATCCCCTTCGCTTTAAGTAAAAAGTCGACAATTTCGAAACGTCCCTGGCACACTGACTCATTTTCTATAGTCCAAATTAAGGTTGGCATTTGTATAAAGTCGAACAAGTTTAAACTGGTTACTGAAATCGTTAGCTGCAACTGTTTTTATAAAAGAGAATTAAGTCGTTTCGGTAAAGTGTTTTTATGGAACCATTAAGCTTTTTGTATTCAACTGGTTTCAAATTAAAGAGTTGCGCCGCTTTTTACTTTAATACTCAAAGAACCACGAAAAGTTGTATGAAATTTTATTATGTGGAAGTGTTCATCCATATACGTTAGTTTCTAAAAAAATATTCATATATTAATATATACTTACAAATTTTTAGTATAGATATATCTTTATAAACGCTAAGCCGAAGCTTATATTATTTATCCCTGACCAGTTCTGATGGTCAACCCTAACTTCCTCTTAGAAATAACCAGCATATCAAAGACTTTCATTTCAAAAGACACCTCGCCAAGACCACTGCGGTCCACTTTGAAATTGAATATTACTCCGGTTAACGTGAAAGCAGTAATTTACTCAGATTTGCACCGATTTAATGAATACGAAGCGATAGCCATTAGCTTTTATAGAACCATCTTTTTTCATTGCCGTTTTGTGTGTGCTCTTTTTATATGAAAAAATATGATTTATATGCATAAATTGAAAATCAAATATATGAATATTTATATGAAAAGTTTTATTATAATATATATATATATATTTAGTTTTTCTACCGATATTTGAGGTTTAGATATTTTTTAACCTACAACATCGTCGTATTTATAGGGTTTTTATAATATTATTCCTATGATTAATTAATAATAGAACTTTGGGACCAGTCGTGGTGCGGGGGCACAAGCATGTGATTGTAAATGCCACAGGTTGTAGATTGAATTTCCAGATGAAATATTTATTTAAATATATATTTTCATTTCCTCACTTTGGTAACGAGTTCCACTACTCAACACGCAATGCTTCTAGAACTCGGTGGTAACGGAAGTGTCTAAATGGTAACAGATTGTCGTAACATTAGGTTCCCAGGTTCCCTCTGCCTACCCTGCTACGTGCGGAATACAGCGTGGAATTAAAAAAATAATACTAACCAAGTAATACAGAATATATTTACAGGTAAAAAAATTACCTTATTTTTTATATAGCAGGTAAACAACGAGTCTCTTGTACCAACAATTAAGCAATTAAAGCGGCGCTCGTTGTTTGATCAAACATTTTTTAACGAAAAAGGCCAACGATTAAGATTACGCTCATAAAGCAACAGGGAATAGGAACGATTCAAGTATCGCAATGTTCCTTTAGTTTTAGTCCACTGATTTTCAACATTTTAGTACTTTTTTCCGAGACTGTCGTGGGTTCGATCTCCACTAGAGGAAGTGAAATATTTATTTACGTTTATATTTCCATTTCTTCGCTCTGTCGAGGCAAGCGCGACGTTGAGTTCTGCCACTCAACACGCAAACCCTCCAGGATTCGGCAGAAAATGTGGAACAGAGTGTCTTCACACTAGGTTCCCTCTGCCTACCCTGCTGTGTACTACTTTTAATTTTTTTAGCTTCTTTCCTTTATTTTGAAAGTGTCTATCTATATACCTATGCCACATAAATTATATGGCATGACATTGGACAAGGTCCTTGTAATTTGTATAATATAAAAATTCATCATTCTTGAGCTCTCCCGTCTCTAGAATAAGTAATATAAAAATTTTCTACTGCAAATTTGTTTCGTAGGATTCGTGAATACAACGGCAAAGAGTGTCAAGTTTGGCAAAAAATTACATTCATATTTCATCCGCTCGTGCCACTGAAATCATTATGCCGCTTGCCACTCTTTCATTATGCCGCCTTTTCGTCTTATCTCGAGGACCCTCACACCTTCCTTCCGAGTTTATCTTCGGAAGTGTTGGTACTCCATAACTTTTGAAAAATTTTACAAGCCGACGCCTTGTCCTTGGCTCTTGGCGTAATCGCGTTTCTGTTCTCATTGGAATCTCATTTCATATGTAAGTTAGCTGTAAATTGTAATTGCAGATTCAACTTGTTTACAATTCAAATACAATTCCAATATCTATGCAAGCTTTCATACAGCGTAGCTATGAAGCCATAGTAGTGCAGGAGCATAAATGCAATCGTTATGAGTTCGATTTACACTCGGGGAAATTAAATATTATTTTTTCTTTATTAAATATTAATTTCTTTGCTGTAGTACTAAGGCAAAGCGCGGTGTTGAGCTCAACCACTCAACATTCCATGCTTCAATTAATCGACGGATAGTGAAGAGCGGAGTCTCTTAACACTAGGTTCCCTCCCTCTGCTAAATACGGGATACAGCTTGAAACTCAAAAGAAAAGATAATATAATAAATTATATAATAAAATACACTATCACTGTATATACTGCTTCGTTGTTCATTAAAATAGTAGTTGATTACAAGCGCTTAGAGATCCTATAAGTGCTCTCTTTCTATACATAATTAAAATACAATTGAATTTTTTTTATAAAATTATAAAAAATATTGAAAATTTAACTTAATTTTAATGGTAATTAAAACATATCCGATGAATGTCACAAGTGCCATCTAATATAACATATGACGCTATGCAGAACGTCCCTCCCTACAACTCCGGCTCCCCTCTTTAATCTTGACTAATCACTCTCATCCCTCTCGTTTATTTTATAGCTTTATGGAACTGATAACGAATAGCAAAGGATTAAGATTGGCTTACGGAAATAGAGATTGACCTTATGAAATATTATTACAAATTAGTGGCGTTTACCTTATGTATTATCTCCTTCTTCTTCTTCGATTTCGACTTCGGACGCGGAAGGCTTTGACGCATCCTGGAAAAGGCCTACGTCCAGCAGTGGACCCGAATAGGCTGATTTGAAGTGAAATATTTAATATTTCCATTTCCTTCGCTCTAGTATAGAGGCAAAGCGCGTTTGTTATTCTTATACCATTTTAAGACTCAAATATGTCTTACATTTTGTTTTAATTACTGATTAATTTTCGGGACAGACTGAGAGCTTCAAGTGCAAATGTTTGTTTTTATTTAGTTTTATTATAGTCCAAGCCAGGAATATGCTCTATTTTAAGTTAATTTGAAAAAAAAATTTAAAAAAAATACTAGAAGCTACTTTTATAAGGATTAATATAGCTATGTGATGTGCATTGTGCTATATAAAAATGCATCCGACCATATCTTCTGTTATAAATGTCCACCGTTGTCATCAACAAAAAAAATACAATTTTCACAAAAGTACTTTCATATATTTTTATCTGCATTCCCATTCTTTCATTAGGGCGTTGTCTACAAAATGTTTGTACAGTTTTTGACGGTTTTTATGAAAGTTTCAGCATTTTCGTTTTTCATTTTAAAGTCATTCCGCGTTTTAAGTTTAGTGTCACTATTTCATCGTTTAAATGCCACAGTAGCAACAGCTTTTGTCTGGATGACTTAAACTTTTATTACTTTTGTAATATCCATACAAGTGAAATATTTTATCGTGAACTCTTTCGTAGCTTACATAAAATTAATGCAATATTAAAATACATGTGACTGTAACAACGACAGGTCGTGGGTTCAATGCCAAAAAAAAAATATTCTTCGCTCTGCTATCCAGGCAAAAACCATTGACTTCTGCCACACAACAACGCGATACCTCCAGAATTAGGAGGAAAGTGGGGAACGGAGTGTCTTAACACTAGGCTCCTGCCTACCCTGCTACATGCATGATACAGCATCAGATTATTTTTTTTGTAGGTTTATTTTCATATAAACCTATATTAATACAAATTATATGTAGCACAGAAGGAATATAAAACATACTTCTCACGAAATCATCAAGCTAATACGATTGCGCGCGTGGACGAATATTTGGGTGACGTACAATATTTAATTCTTGTTGATTAAACAATGCACATTTAATTTTGAGGATGTGTAAGTTTGTAGATTTTAAATATTAAGTAATATATAAGCATATTTTCCTTACATTTTTTTGCAGCTAGTCATGGGCATGGCATAAATTATGACTATAATCTTAAACTGTTAAGAGAACCTACTGAGGTTCCCTGTGTGCTGTGTGTTACAGCATAACGACCAAAAAAACACACACAAACTTTACATATAGGTAATTTACATTATATCTCCTGTATAGTAGCAACTACTTCATAACTTAACGAAGAATGAAAGAACTATGAACTAAATGAATACCAAGAATTGCCGTTTATTTTATCTAGAAGTGAGTCTGTTGAGAATTTACAGTATTATAAAATACAGACATCACCATGTCTGGTTTTCTTCTTCAGGAAGCAAGCAAAAAATAAAAATTATGCCATAAAAATGGAAAGTAACTTAACAAATGAAAAAGAAAAATATTTTGTCATTCCAAATAATGGAAAGCAATTTAAAACAAGTCAGGTAAAACCAATTTCATTTGAACTGTTGGGGAATACCTTATAACTTGGGAGTATTTTCTTCATTTCACCGACAGAGATGCGGTGAGGTTAGTCTCTTCGCAATAAATATTCGTACTCATATTTTATAAGTCTAGACAGAGACTATTATATTTTATCATTGTTTTTTTTGTCATTTTGGACTTTTGAATCATAATTGTCAATTTGGATCTTTCATCATAATTATGTAGTGTCTTAAATCTCTATTCTCTATACTTATTAGATTACTTTTTGTAATTTTTTAATGTTTTCTATTTCTCTAGTAATTATATTACAATTTGTTGTAATGAAGTTTTTTTTGTATTGAGTCATATTATTAACATTATGACTGAAAATTACAATATTGGGCTCGATTTTAAGTTGCAATGTCTTTCATTTTTATTGTAAACAAAACCAAAAACGGTAAAAATAACATTTTTTTTCAAATTCAAATTGAAAATTCAAAATATTCTTTATTCAAATAAACTTATAATAAGCACTTTTGAATCGTCGAATGAACATATGAACAAAAAGCTACCACCGGTTCGGAAGGCAGTTCTGCTTTTGTATTTGATTTTCATTCTTTCTATTAAGAAATCTTGAGACCAGGATAAATATACAATTAATAAGACATTTATTTCATAATGTAAACAGAAACACGAATTGAAAGTCATGTTTTTATTCTAGCAACAAACAAAAAACATATGGGTTGCGAAAAGTGGATTAGGAAGTGTTGTGTCATACCGGAAGGGAAAAAGGACTGTGAAATTAAAAAATATCGCACATTTCAAAAACGTTTTGGATGAAATAAAATAACGGTGTCGAGGCCCAATTATACCTATATATTTTGTAAGTTTATTTTCAATGTTATCAATAAATATGTATAAATAAAATGGGAGCAGTTATGGGGCTGGTGCACAATCGACACGACAGGTTGTAGGTTGGATTTCCACTCGAGGAAATTAAATATTTAAAATAAATAACCAAATCCCTAAATCACTCTGTTGTCGAGGCCTCCAGAATTTATCAGAAAATCGGGAACGGAGTGTCTTAACACTAGTTTTCCTCTACCCACCCTGTTGTATGCAGGACACAGCGTAAAGCTAAAAAATATGATAAATCAAAAACAGATTGTTATTGTTTTTGCGATATTTAATGAATTAAACAAAGTAAGCTTCACGAAAATCATTATTAAATGTCATGAAAAATTCACAAACAAGTATATAAATGGCCGCCAGTACTCAGTAGTTACAGCCTCCACTGCCACTATAAATCTATCACTGGTTGTACGGAGTTAACCCTTTAATTCACGCTGTCTGCTCACGTTACTATTAAAACTGAGAAATTTGGCTTTGTTAGCCATTTTCTGGGTATAGATCTAAATATAGACATAAATTCCGACGTAGCGAAATCAAATAGACTTACATAACTGACATTGTTGTACAGTAAATGTTGAATTATATGTGAATTTTAGATGACAGAATTTTCATACCATAATTATGACATCACGGCGTTTTAGCAATGTTAAACATTTTTCAATTCAATTAAAAAGTAAATGCCTTTTCAACCACAGAAGATAACATTAAATATTAAGTTCAGAAATTAATGTTGAAAAAATTATATGAACCTAGGAAAGGTTGCCAAAATTTCTTTCATGTGCGGTCAAAAATTTAGAAGGTGAAATATTGAAAAAAAATTCAAGAAAGAGCTAAAAATTTACTCAAATTTTCAGACGGAAATTCACTTAAATTATAACATCCCTTGTAAAAGAGGAAAGTTTTTAAGCCACTTGTTGTAATGCTCTTATTATAACTGTAAGCTGCAACTTTAAGTCAAATAGCTAGTGTTCAAAATTTTGTGATAACGAAAAGCATGGCACCAAAAAAGGCACTTAAAGAGGTCCTATTTGAACGTCGTACCTCGAAAAATCCATTTCCCTCCCTGAAAGTGTTGAGATGCATAGATTCGCACTAAATGAGAAATTCCTGGAGTGGTACGTGTCGGAGCTGGGGTTGTACGTGATATGGATATCCGTATGTCGACTATTTGAATATTCCTCTATATAGAACCACATTATTTTGGAGCTCGAATGTCTCTATGTAAATATAGATTTATAAATAAGTCTTTTCGTCTTTCCTATTATTGCTGATTTTGATCGCGGTTTGTAAACGGAAGACATATGAGAAAATCTATTATGTAAGGCATGTTTTAATGGAATAGAACCTAAAACAACGATTTTTTAAAGATTTCGTCTGTTTATGTACGCTTATTTCAGAATAGAAGTAATTGTGTTTTTCAAGCGGGCGAAGCCCCGAGCGGGTTGCTGATTTGATATATAAATCTGCTCATATTTTAAAATAAAATAAACAATATTTCATATTTTTAATCTGTTTTAAGTTAATTTATACAAAACTATCACAATAGAACTGCGATTACTTTTATATCGCTCGAGTGATTTAAATGATTTATCAATTATTTATTGTCAGTCATGTTTTCAGTATTGTAATTCAGCAGTAACTCAGTCACAGTCTCATTCACACGAGCTGTGCTCAATTAATTATTTATTGAATGCATAATATCAACAATTTGCTCCAGAACAGTTTCATTACAAGCTTTTAAAAGTTCAACTTTATCGAGGCTTATATTCGCTGCGCATCACTAGCGCGACGTAAATACGGCGCGAACATTTGGAGCATTAATTTGAGGTACGGGATAATATGGGGTTTATTAAAGTCTCTTGAATTTTTCCCTCACTTTCATGTCGGGCTTGGACTTAATTATTTTTGTAAAGCTTCCTGGAAAACTCGAGATATTTCTACGTTATCCTTCCTAGCTGAGTTGACGGAGTTTCGATTATAATTCTTGGGTATTTTATCTCAAATAATCACAAAATAAATAATGAATTGGGAAGCTTAAAATGAGAATGACTATTATTTAATAAGGAAAAGCTTGTCGTGAATTTTACGTATTTCAAGTAATATCTTATTACTTAGTAAGAAGTAAATCGTATTATGATTATAATACGAATCACGAATATATTTTATTTTACAATACAATTATTATAAAAATTCTTATGAAATTTGGGTGCGCCAAAACTCCCGGTCCTCCGCCTTCTGCATCCAGTAGAAGCCAGCAACCTTCTTCAGCTCACCAGCCATCGGTCCTTCGACAGATGTGTCCAGCCCAGCTTTATACGATATAACATTTAATTTAACCTACAAATCGTTTAATTCTGACCCAAATCTGACATCCGCTTAGAAGCTAGTAAATCACGATATATTATACATATTTGTCTTCCTTGCAACTCTGGGACAAAAGACGATTCATGTCCAAATATAAACAGATGACATGAATAGGACGGTCCGGTCGCTGAATATCTCAATATCAGGTTGAAGACAAATGGTCATCCGCCGCTCTGGACCTTAGCGGCTGTTGACCGACGTCAACGGATGTTTGCGAACATTGATACGCAAATGGAGTGAGGATTGCTATAAAATATATTAGATATATTATATGTGTTGATATTTATGTTGATTTAGGTCCCTTTTTAACAATTTTAAGATATATCTTGGTGGTCCCTACGTAAAGAATCGAAAGTGAAAAATGGCTAATATTTTTATTGCTCTTTTAAATAAAGAAGTAGTTTAGTCTAGTTTAAGCTTGTACTTAGCAATATATGTACAAAAATATATTGAGCTAGGCCTTAAAAGTAGCAAGCCTTCAGCTTGACATAATATTATAATAATTACTTATCTATACTTAATTTTTATACCAAAAATAAAAAAACTTAAAATTACATCAGACAAACAGTAATTTAGTACACAGTAATATTTTTTCGACATGACGTTTCACATATAGCCCCCCAGCGTATCACGAGGCCATTAACTATTATCCCTTCTGGTGAAGACAAATGGGAGCTTGTGAGTCACATCGTTCCTCATGTCTGTGCCGATAATGGACTGCGGAACGTGCGAATGCCACAGGCTATTGGCGAATATTACTTTTATTTAACTTCAAGCTATATCCCGCATATAGAAGGATAGGCAGAGGGAACCTGGGAACCTGATGTTAAGACACTTTCATTTCCCACTGAGTTCTGCGGCATGAGAGGCGTCTCACATCCGTCGCGTTTATACTCAGGCTTCATATATCTTAGCTAATATAAAAAAAAATTACCAAAGTCTATCTGTTAAATAGCTAAATATTTTTTAATATTATTTAGGTAATTGAAGCTAGCGAAAAAATATTTATTAGTTTTATTCTATCCTTATTGTTTTTTTTATATCTGTCTCTTTTAACTTTTCAAAGGAAATAAATGCTTAACTTTAGATACTATACAATCGATATTATAAGTTAAAAACCTGTTTTCTTTCTATGTCCTATTTAAAGGACATCGAGTGGGTGGAAGACTGAAGTTTTCTAGAACAGCTCTTGGAATTTAACAGTTATTATAATAAAATATTATAAGATTAAAACGATTATTAAAGTAAATGTTATTGTATTTGTCCTTTCTTTAAGGTTGTTTATAACTGAGAGATTTCTTGAAATAAATAAATTAAAAAACTATATATATCCTTTGGCTATATATCAAAAATAAGTTTAAGCGAGCGACGCCGCATTTGAGTCTCTAGATATTTATTTCTTATAAATTTAATAATTAATATTTATTTCTTATAAATTTAATATTCAGGAATATGCTACTAGAATCTTTTTGCCTTCGAGTTCTTTTTGCCTTTGCCATCGAGCTAAATTTATATAAAAGATATGTATTTAATATTTTGTATTTTTAATTAAATAAAATAAAAAAAATAGCTTCACGCTATAATCAGTATCCCGCACACAGCAGGTATTGCGTGTTGAGAGGCAGAACTCAACGCCGCGCTTTGCCTCGACACTACAGCAAAGAAATGGAAATATAAACGTAAATAAATATTTCACTTCCTCGAGTGGGAATCGAACCCAAAACCGTCGCGTTGCAGTCACACCCGTGTGCCGCTGCGCCAGAATGGCCTTTTAATTTGAAAATCTCGTTAATTTAAGCTCGTAAAAATAATGACAAAGGCTTTTGTTCTTGCATTTGTGATTATATGATAAAGTAATAATATCTTATAGTAGGTGACGATCATGGCCGCGTGGGCCGCGCGTGGGTTGCTATAGAAATAACGAGAAAGGAGTGGACTAAAATAACTTAGCGTGCACTTAGACTGAGTACAGGAGAGTCGTGAATCCTATCAATATCTTTATCTATATAAGATATCTATATAAGATATCTTATAAAAGATAATAATAGGTTTTGAGCAATAATCGAAGCAAATTATAATTATTCGTATTATAATGTGTCTTATTATATACATGTCCAAATAATATATGTATTACTTATAATAATAACTTTTATCTTGACTTTAAGTCCTAGAGATGACTTTGCTGGGTTTGCTTTTCACGCACATATTTCAAAGTATACTTTTCTTTAGAGATGCAAAATGTATACGAAATTAAAAACATGCATATTAAAATTAAGATAATCTATTTATAATTTGTGCATAAAGCTTTACGTTTTAAACTCACCATTACATCTATTATTTAAACAGCAGTTCCAAGTAAGTTTTCAATACAAAAATAAATATTTGAATACCGCCTTAGGGTTCATAAAATAAGCGTATAGGAATGCATAAAAGACAGTGCGTGGGTGTGCACTGACACGCATAAGAACAGCTCTGCTCCTTTCAATTTCGTTATGGAAATAACTGATATTTGCATGAGAAAATAATAATAAGAAATTAAAATAAAAGTATATTTATAAGTATCTATGTAATTATAATTTTAAAGATATACCTATTGTAAGATTTTAATTATATGTAATTTTCCATAAGATTTCTTAGGCTTAAAATTTGAATAGTTGCTTTTGAATAGTTTTTATTCTGGCATTCTGGTTATTACAAATATCTTTTGCGTCAGAAAAGTTTTAAATTCAAACACAAGTCAATTAACTATCTACTTTGCTTATTACTACGTTTCTCTTCATAAATGACAAAAACTTTACTTCTCATTTCAATTCATCGCTGCCATTATCTTTTCTTAGTCTCCTTCGAAAAATGTGCTAAATGAAAAAAGCGGAAAGCTGAGAACATAATAAATTTTGTATTATAAAATACAGAATGTAATTTCAATAGTTTTAAATTGTTTATGTTTCAATATTTCAATATTTTTTTAATATAAAAAGTGTTTGTAATAAACCAAACACGTAAAAGACCGTGCAAAGTGGAGTAGGTTGAGTAGGAAGGCAGACCCTGGGAATAGCCGGGATTAATGCCAGGAGGAAGAAGAATAGACATACGCACCTACTACAGACTCCTTAAAGCAAATTGTCAGTATGTAATATGTCTCATATGCTGAATTCACCATCACACCCGATCCTATCCTGCGGCTGAGGGCTATCAAATATAAATCATAAGGGATAGAACAGAAAAAGGCAGAGCTAGCCAACGATTTATTTAAAGAGGATCTATAGCCCGGCTTTGAATAGATAGATTGCTCAATAAAAAATATTATTACTACAATTTCAGCGTGTAGATTTACGTTTGTTTCTATGTTTATACTAACATTATAAAGCTGAACAGTTTGTTTGGTTAACTTAACTAACCTCGGAAACTCCTGGTTCGTTTTGAAAAATCTTTTTGTTTTGGATGCATGTGTGCATTTATTGGGGATTGCTATACCTAGACTATATTTTGCATCGATATTAACATTTATCCATACGTGCAAAACCACAGGCAAAAGCAAATATGCATATAAAATAGAAATTATACATATATACGAGTATGTGACTATTAAAGGTATTTAAAAAGTCATATTCATGTTATTTCTATGATAATACCTATTAAATATTTTACTTAAATTACCGTTTTTACGAGACGACTCGAGACATGTCTCAGAATATCTAAGCCTTTGTTAATGATAATATAACGATATATTTATATAAGCGTAGTAGATTTTTATTTAAATTACCGTTTTTCCCAGTTTTAACTTTTCATGTTACATAATATTTTATGAAATATTTTAATATACTGCAGTTGATAGATTTGCAAGTAATAATTTAGTATTTAAATATATGAACCTCCATTATCTTTGAAATGGAGTAAATTTATTCCCGTAGTTGATCTCTAATGGGCAATTACGATTTTATTTCCACTATCTACATCAGTTTAACTTTTAAATATAATATCTATAGAATAAATATAATGTGAGTTCGTTGTTTATTTAAAATATAATATTACATAAATTATTACTTTTATAATTTATACTAAAACTAACAGCGGTGTAGTACTAATTAGTTTGGTTTTTATTACATTTCTAAAGAAACTGTGTACCTAAATCAACAAAATAATTTTATTATTAAAATTGAAATTTGCTTCTGTTTGCTTAAAATAATTATTTTAAATGAGATATTATCATAAAGATATTCAGTAGAATATTAATTAAAAATTAAGGATGAATATCCTTGAAAATATTTAGATTTAGTTTTCTTGTTTATTAGTAAAGGTTTTACGTCGCATTATTTATAAGTAAATAAGTTTTACATTACTTGAGTATCTATTAAATAAGAATTAAATAATTATCTAGTATCCTATGTATCTTTCTAACTTCACCCCTAAAAATATATATAAATTTTCATGATAATCGGCAGAGTAGTTTTGGCATGAAAGCGTAACAAACAAACTTACATTCATATAGCATATTACCTTGATTTAGAATATAAACATAATATAAAAACATTTTAAAATAAATAAATTTGAAAATGCCTATTATTCTTATATAAAAAAAAATTGGTAACTTATTTTATAACCTATTAGTAAAAAGAATTAGGTCAATCTGGTACAATGATTTCGATTTGAATAGAAGCTGTAGATTATTCAGCGGCTGAATAGAGTCAACTTGCGGTTATTGGGTCAAAGACCAGGTTTGCTGTAGCTCTAGTGTTGGAATTTGTGCCTTAAAATAGATTGTGTGGAGAACTGAGGATTGATTGTTAGATAAAATATTTTAGATATTGGCTTTTAGTATGTTTTTTCAAATATTTCACGCTTTTTACAGTTGAAATACACATTAGTCTAGATTTAATATCTAAATTATGCTTCTTGGGAGGGTAGACAGAGGGAACCTTGTGTTAAGACTCTCCATTCCCGACCAAATGAAAGAACAAATAAGGACAACCGGTATTCGTTGTCCTTATTTGTTTTCTTTCATTTGGTGTAATTCTTATGATACTCAAAGAATATATGACGACGCTATACCATTCTAGTTTTTTCTTCAATGCCACATTAAAAGATGTTTTAAGCAAAAAAATATATATGCGTCATCTACGGTTATATAAATATATCGTTATATTATCATTAACAAAGGCTTAGATATTCTGAGACATGTCTCGAGTCGTCTCGTAGAACAATCCTCCGTAGCGTAACGAGCCAACACATATGTAGACAATAGGGAGATTCATTTTAAAGCGAAGCCGTGCAAGCTTTCCAGTTTCAACAAGCTTTTCTACAATATGTCTAATCTAAGCGTTTTATATGCGATAAAAGTTTGCTTGGTGTTTTATAAAAGCTTTCTTATATTTCTGCATATAGAAGAGTGGGAGAGAGAGAATGCAGTGTCTCCACTGTCCGCCGATTTTTTGTGGCATTGAGTTTTGTGTGGCGGAATTCAACGCCATGTTGGCCTAGTTGCCAGACCGAAGAATTTAAAATTCTAATAAATTTTCATTCATTTCTCCGGCTGGGAATCGAACCCAGTGGCGGGCTTGTGCCACTGCGCCGCGAAGGCCTCAGACTTTTCTTTGTTGCAATGTATTTAAAATTATAGTTTGTTTTAGCTATACTAAAAATATTATAAAGCTACTGATTCATAGATTCCCTACTCAGAAATATCAAAACATTTTTTTAAGCCTTTATTCTGACAAAAAAGTAACTTATTTTTCCCCATTTAACATTGAAATATATTTTATTTAAAATATACACATTTAATTTGCACCATATCACTTAAATATATTGCGGTAGCCCACTTGGTCTTATCATTAGAGTCCATATTTCTTTTTCAGTACGATACAAAGTCAACCCTCCAACCTTCAATTTGTGCTAGTTGGAAAACGTTTGAGTCACGCGACCTTTCATACAATATTACTGAGGCCACGACATGTCCTTCAGCTTTTGTTTCCAGTCGTAATCTTGAAAAAAATATTAAATTTTACTATGAAAACTATTTTTTAACATGAAAACTTTAAATTTAGTATTTAAAATTTGTAGATTATTAGGAAAATGCCTCCAGAGTAAAGGAAAGTGGGTAGCGGAGTGTCTTGACACTAGGGTCCCTCTGCATATCCTGCTATATATGGCATACAGCGTGATCCTGAAAAAAAGACTACAATATTCAATTATTCTCGTATAGGGAAAAATATTAATAAAAGAGCTTATATCAAAAATATACTTATCTTATTTGATAGAGAGATTGTGATGATCTTAAGAAGGATATATTCGTAATCAATAATTAATTTATTAATATATAAAAATATATTATTTTATATTATAATATATATTAGCTTATTTACCGTTAGCCACCTATATCTAAAAGGGCGTGCCATTTAGTTGCTTACGGGCCGGTGAGTGCTCAATCGACCTGTTCCGCCCTACTGGGCAAACATACAGGGTTAATTAATATTTATTAAAATAATTGCATTTATAAAATATATAAATTACTAATTAGATATTGGATAGTTTTGTGGTAGCCATAGTGGCGCATTTGTAAAGGTAATAATAAATAGTTGTAGATTCGATTTTAGTTCGGGGGAAATTATATTTTTTTCTAGGACTGTAGACAAATTAGGACTTTGAGTTCTGTCACTCAATACGCAATGTTATTTTTTTAACCCTTACATAGAACGGTAACCAGAAGAATCTGGGAACCCTGTTAAGATACTTCCGTTCCCCATGAGTGTCTTACCACAAGGTTCCCATGTCCCCTCTGCCTTTCCTGTTATCTGCGGGATACAGCCTGAAGCTACAAAAAAGAAAATATGTTTTATATTTAAGCCATACAAGCACGCCCTGTCAATAAATGATTCATTAGCGATCAAAGAGAGTTTTTTAAAGAAATGTCTCTGTAGAATTCTTTCATATATTTCATATGTGGGTAGTTCAAAGACGCAACTGGCTTGGCGCTCAGTGAACCAGAAACGTTGTTATAATGATACAAGGGTCTTTGTACTAGTATAACCTCTCTCGTATAGATTATTAATTATTATTTTCTGTTTATTTTATTCTTTTTTCGTAATATATTTTCTCATGACAAAAAAAGCTGAAAGAAAAAGTGTGACGTTGAGTTTTGCCACTCAACACACAATATTTCGAAAATTTGGCGTAAAGTAAAAAGTGAAGAAGGAATGGAGTGTGATAATACTAGGTTCCCATTGCCTATAGCCCCTTCTACAGGAACCTAGTGCCTACTCTCTAAAACCTAAATAGTGGATATAATGCGAACTATAAAAAATCTACTAATTTAATTTATTCTTTAATTTATTTAGTTGATGAATAACGTAACTTTCGTAAAATATAAGTTTGAGGATACCATCATATTTAACAGTAACATATAATAACTAGTACATATAATATTTGAAATACATTACTGTAAAATGATAAATGACAACTGATAGTAAAAATAATATAAAGATCGAAGATATCTTCGACTCCATTGAAGCCAGTTCCTAATGCTCACGCTGAAAGAGCATTAAGAGCTCTCACAATCAAAAGGAGGCTATTACCTCCTGCGTGTTGAATTGACGTCCATTGACATCAGACGAACAATATGAGGACCACATCGTTTGGTGAAATGATAATGGTTCCGGAGTATATATTTGAATTCTGGTATAAGTGTTTTGTAATATTAATTATTGAATTGATAAATTCAAGAAATTAAAATAAGAGTTCTGTCTGCTATTCATATTATATATTAATAAAAAGTGTAATTTTTATTTTGTAATTTATTCATGAAAGATTAGGCTAGTAAATATGTAAATAGATTTTTCAGATAATCTATGATGAACAGGAAGTAATGACTTAACTAAGAGAAGTGTTTAATTTTTTTCACATTTAAAATAAAACCACTTATATTCTGTATAGATTTTAATCATGCTTGAAATTTTAACCATCATCTCTAACATCGTTAAACATGGAAGACAATTCTCCAGAAGCTTATGACCACTCTGTCGTGACGTAAATTTAACGGTCCACCTAAACTTGGTGTGGGATAGTTAGTTTTATGGGATTGTGTAAATAAGAAACTTCACTGGTGCCACTTTATAGCGACGAACTTTACAGCGGAGCTGACGCGTCTGATGCATAGCTCTTAAACTGAACAGCAAGTGTGGAAGAACAAAATGTGAACTTACTTTGTAATAATACTCCAACCGTTGTTATTTAAAGTTTTCTCCTAAAATCACTATATATTCCTTAAAGTATATGCTTCTTCTTTCTTGTTTTTGAGACCGGCGGTGGGGTACAAGTTTGTGAATGTGATAATTACGGACCCCATCCTCACTCGAGGGAATGATTTTTTATTTATTAATGTTTTCATTTATTTCACTCAACACGCATTACGTCGAAAAAATAGCGGGAAGTGGGGAACGGAGTGTATTAACACTAAGTTCCTCTTGACTAACCTGTCATGTGCGAGATATCAGCGTGAAACTGATTTATGTATATAATTCGTTATATATAAAATATTAAAAATTCATATAAGCTTGAATTTATTTAACATTTGGGCCCAAAATACTCTATCTAATACAAATTGCTCGTAAGTGATAAAAAGCGGGATTTCCATAATGAAATTGTGTAGGGTCGCACTTTTTATCAAAGTTGTTACTTTTTGTTGGTAAGTCCACGCAAGCTGTTGAGGACTTCCTGACCTCGCCCAGCGAAGTTGGGGCAACTTTGGGCGTTAGGAGGACAGAGGACAAACAATTCAAAAGTTTTTAAGCCGTGTCATTTACATTCTATCTCGTGGATATTGTGTTCCGTGCGTTATATTTCGTATACTTCAAGTTTATAAGAAATACTTCGAGATAGGAACCTAGTTTTGAGACATTCTGTTCCCCTATTTTCTGTTAAATTCTGGAGGCACTGCGTGTTGAGTGGCGGAACTCAACGCTGCACTTTGCCTCGACAACTTTTTTTACATTTAGTGATTTGATAATTTTTATTTTTTAAGTTATTTCTGCTCTTATTTTTTTCTTTTTTTCTTCCTGTCTTAATTACATCTCTTTTGTACTGTAAAGCAAATAGCCCTTTAAAACTTAAGAGAAAAATAATTCCCTCGAGCCAACATCTTGTACGAAGCTCGTTAAGATTTTGCAGCTTTATTCAAATCAGTCTAATTGGTATTATGTTATAATATTATTTTTCACAAGTAAATCTTCTTAATAACTTGTTTTCTAAGAAAATAAATGTATATTGTTCGTGTAGATATTATAAGAATCTATCGAAGTATCGTATAAGGTATTGTTTTATCTTATACCAATAAAATAGGGTTTTCCTTTAGAGGGAACGACGAAGTTTGCATACAGCATAGTGAGCTCGGGGAATTGCTTCAGAGGGAAACTGAATGTTTACCCATCAACCTTAACAGAAGGCTACATGGTCCCATTTACTTTACAACCTGCTATTTACAGAAATACAACGCAAAATAGACCTTATGCCTTTGTAATTAGATGTATTCGAAAACTGTGATCGATCAAATTTGCAATACACGCTGCTAAAATATCTAAAGTTCTCCATCTAGTATGGGAATATTACATGAAGTTATATTTTATAAGTTAGGGTTAATTCTATTATAGGTTTTACAGTCAAGTGTATTAGATATTGAGTATTGGCAAAGTGCGACTGTAAAAACGACTGGCTGTGGGTTCAATCCCCAGTCGAGGAAATACAATGATTTTTTTTTAATTTATATTTTGATTTCTTCGTTGAGTTCCGCCATTTAACCCGCAATGCCTCCAGAATTCCTTCGGCAGAAAGTGGGCAACGGAGTGTTCTAACACTACGTTCCTATCTACCCCGCTATGTGCACGATACAGTGTGAAGCTGATTTATTTATTTTACTTTTGTACTAATACAAATATAAAATTAATTTGTTCTATTTCTCTATAGTAACTTGACACGGGTTTACTCTTCGTGAAATATGAGCCCAGATACTGTGTATGGTAATGCTTTTTATTGCATGTGCCGAAGTCTGATAGGATTTGTAGAAAGTAATTTTATTCGAGAACAATGTTGGTAAAGCTTGTTTAGAACAAAGGGAGAGTATTGTGAGGCATATCGTTTCCTATAGTATCAGTATGCATGTACAGTAGGTTTATTCTTATTTTTAATTTATTGGCCAATACTGCTGAATGGATTTGAATTTAGATTGGGTACATCTAAAGCTTATCTGTAAAATTACAAATATTCCAGGTTTTTTTGTAAATTACTACATTATGTTCATATGGATATAAAACTATTCCTTTTGAGAAGCCAAATATCCTGAAATTTGATATATTAGGTTTTTTGGAAAGTTTAGGAGAGCACTAAGAAAGATTTTAGCTAAGCAGGAACGCCTGTAGGAACAGGAAAGAAAAATTACTTTTTGTGACCCATTGAAGAGAAAAATATAAAGGGATATATTTTTAAAGTCCACATTAAATACTTTGAACATGATACAATTACCGTACGACATGCCATAAAATAGTTTATATTTTATACGTTTAATGATATGGGTTATTACCAGTATACCAGTATGAAACAAACATGGCCAGTGCACAATGGCCTGCAATGATACCCATTACGGTAATAGCAGGTTTCAGGGGGTAATGGGAAGATAGATATATGGAATAGGAATATAGCTTTTATTCCATAGTTTTCCGTCCTAGTTCTATGATCCTTTAAGTGGCAGTGTACCGTTGTTATCGATAGGCATTTGTGTTTTAAATCTGTTGTTTATTATTGTTTCTATTGGTGTGTTTTTCATAAAAATATGCAATTGAACTGCAATATTGTAGGTTTTTCAGATATCTCGAATAGTTTTACGTAGGATGTTTATTAATATAATTATACTAATCTGAGGAACAGAGTGTCTTAACACTAGGTTCCCTCTGCCTACCATGCTGCAGCCCACAGCGTGAAGCTGATTCTTTTGAAATATTCCAGATAAATTTTTCAATTTCATTACATACATACTCGTATATCTATTATAAGAAACAAAAAGAGTCAATAAGTTATATCTGCAATGTATAAAATGAATAATATAAAAGATCTCAGTGATCTACAAGAGTTAGCCTTATGTGATACTAGTCATATTTCATCATATAAATTTTGAAAACCCAAATATTAAATGATAATATTATACAATTCCATACAGGTTGACAGTAACCAAAACAATTAGTTTATTTTTCTCTATATTTATTATTTCAAGTTTGCAACAGAAATGGCCAGGACGGCAACGAATCCCGGGCGAGCGTTCCATCATAGTGACAGATCTCGGAAAATGAAAACGCCTATGGAAAATTAACTCTGCCAACTTGGGTAATTTTCCTTATGAATGACAAAAAAATTCACGCAACTTGAGACTAGAATTTCCATTTGGAACTTTGAATAAAAAATTAATGTTTAATGCTTTATTACTTCTGATCCATTCTCGATTCGTTTGGGAATAAGCTTTATACGTTACCTAATGTAACTTATGTATATGATATGTATAAATACATATCTATATAGATTTCATATTTATATTTATATTGTATATAGATTTATTTCACAGTTAATTTCTTTTAAAAAATATTATTAAGTTAAAGATGGTTATTATGGTGCTTTTGAGGTGTTTATTAAAGTTCCAATTGAACCATTGAAGCAGATTTGTCATATTCTCGGGACACTGGGACTAAATACAATTATGCGAGAAAAAAAAGTAACCGTCAGTCAGACAGTTTTTATATGACTTTTACAAAACGTCACTCATCTTATATGACAAATGCAAATATATTACACAAAACGTTTGTATAACGTTATTTTAACAACATTTTTTTATATAAAATAAGGATAATTTCCTTGCGAGTGGACTGAACAATGTCGTTCATGTAGATTGTAGTGGAAAAAAAGCAGCCAACTTTGCAATTTCACGGCATTATAAACTCATTTACGCTCGCTCCTGTTTAAGTTTACACAAAGGGAAGTGTGCCGGGAAGGACGGGGCCGGGGCCGTTATACGAGTATAGTTAGATGCAAGAGTTAGTTTTTACGAAATATTTATACAACAACAAGTAGTTAGTTGGGGCTAGTCGTGGTAGTGAGTGATTCCAACTCGAGGAGGTGAAATTATTAATATTTTAATTTCTATGCTTTGGTAATGGAGCTAAGAAACTACCAGAATTGGGTGGTGGTGGGAAATGGGAGTGCTTTAATGGGACAGAGTGTCTTACCACTAGGTCCCCAGGTCTCTCCGCGTTAAAATAAGAATAATTTCTGTCCGTATGTCTCTGAAATATCTGGAATTAGTATTTGACACCTGGACTTAATAGACTTAGATTTAATAACAGTATTCATTCTCTCCGAGACACGCCAATGATTATATAAAGTACATATAAATGTAATATTGCAAAGGAATGTATATCTTCATATGAGTTATATATAAATACACAGCTTCGTTGATGATATAATCTTAACTATGACAAATATTTGCTATGCAGATGAGCTGCTAACTCCTCAATGATAATTAACTGATGTATTAATTAAAGCGTATATAATTATTATTATGAAACCTACTATAATAAATTACATTCTAGATAACATACAAAATTTTAAACCGAAATATTTTTTGCGTAAAATCTCTCCGTTTTGAACATTTCAAAGTGTTATTCCACTTAGGAAAGAAAAACAGTGTTTTTAGAACTAAGCCATATACGAAAGTGATGAGAACGTATGGCATAGTGGCAAAAGCGCTAGGACAGTTTTCAAGGGGCGCAGGTTCAAATTCTGTTACACACTTTTTTATATGTTTTCGAAAAAAAACGTACAGACATTCCAACCACCTATGTAACTAACGTACCTATACGGTTATTAATTTATTTACAAAATTAAAAAATAAACCAGTAGAAACAGTAAAACAATTAAAAAGTTAAAATTTGACAAATATTTTATAAATTTTGTTTATAATTTTAATTGATTTGTATCTAATTAACGTGATATTTTCTTTTCAGGTAAGTCCCATGCGAAAGAAGTTGTTGAAGAATCCGAGGATTTTTAATTAAAACGGTAGGAACAATTTGAAACAATTTAAAGAGGAATTCTTTGTTTGAATTCTACTCCCAGATCGTTTTATCTATGATTCCTGCTGAGATATTTATTCTCAACTTTAAGAGATTTCAAAGTTATCATAAAGCTTTTGTGTTTTATGAAGGTAAATAAAATTATTAGAATTATCCTGTATATTTGAATATCTATTTATTTATATTATTATACTTGCATTTCTTCTAAAAGATTTCTCTTAATAGCAAAAAATCAAAACTTGTTATTGGTTTTAGATTGATTTTCCTTCATTTAAGGTGATGTTAGTTGGGCATAGCATATGCTGTATTTTGTTTGAAAAACAGAGGTTGCTAAAAAAATAGAAATACGATAATCTAAGTTATCATAATATTGCATATGGATATAGAAATTTATTATTTTGTGTATATTTACATTTTTTTTTATTATTTACAAAAAAAATAGAAAAGAGTAGTTGAGTAAAGACGGAGATATTCGTGTAATCCTTATCTAAGTCACTCGAATCTCGGGGTGGTCGCTACTAAAATTCGTGTGTCTAAATTTCCTTATATATCTTTTATTTCTGCATATATAGTGAAACTTCTTAATATTAATCTTGTATAAGACAAGACGAGTTATTTAAAATTTATTGAAATACATAAAATGTATTTTAAGAATATCAAAACGTAAAATTGTGCTTAAATATTAAATATAATATTAACTATCCTGAAAATCCTCTAAAATAACATAAAGATATAAAAACTAAAACAATAAATTTTCATGCAGCTATCATCCAAAATGTCTGCAATATAAAAACTGTAGGATCTTACCTCGTGTACCAGCATATTCAGTTTTTCATGGAATGTTATGGTTTTTATGAGGAGCGGAAGCTGCAAATTGATCCCCACGGGCGTGCTTGTAACAGACAGAAAATCAACTGTGAAATATTTCTCTGGTTGCCAAATGTTTTATATTTTTCTTGTGTGTGTTTTTGATAATAATAAAGAATTTAATGTTTTATGTATATGGAATAAATGAGCTGGGGATATAACGATGTTAGGAAATGTGTGTAGTTCATTGATATATTGATATATGGGAGTTGAACCCACAACGCTTGTCCCCAGCCCCACAAGGGCTTCAAGAACAGAAGAATTTACAAAGGATATTATAATTATACAGTTACTTAAAAAAGAAACAGTATTTCTATTTCTTTAATAATACGTATGTACTCGTATCTATGTCTATATTTTAGAATTATTACCAAAAACAGTAGAACTTTCTCCCGTTGGAGTACAAAGACAAATAGCTAACAATATAAACGTTTATCGTATATCGTGCATTAAAACCCCCATAAAGAGGGTGAACGACCAATGGGGTTTATTAAGCCATTAGCAATGAAATAGGACTCTATCTCTCTGCTCTATAGATGACATAAATAAAACAAATAGAGGTCGCTTTTGGATTAACTTGTCTAATGTAGTAAATAAACAGTTATAAACTGTTATTATTGTATATTGTATTGTAGGTTTTTTACGTTGATTGACTAGAACCAAAGAACTGAAAAAAATAAGCTTCCTTTAGAAAAAAAATATTTAAATATCATTTAAAAAATATATGTAAAATGTCCTTATTAACTCGAGATATGACATATATGAATATACTCCTATATATGTTTTTGATCGCACGCTCGTCTAATTAGAGTCGATTCGGATAGGTTTCCGGTAGCGGGTACCTCAAACGGCAGATTAGAGGCGGTGATGGGTGATGTCAGAGTAAACCGCTCCAGGTGTTAATGGACAACAAACAAAATCCAGGAGATCGATACTGAAACGTTGTTTAGGTGCTTTACTGGAATTTACGATCAACTTCTGTTTGAAGTTAACGTTTTAAATTGTCTTTAGATTACAATATTATATAAAAAAAACACAATTTTTTATACGAATATATGATAAATAAAAACTGGTTAAGTGCGAGTCGGACTCACCCGAAGCTTCGAGGGTAGTAGAGCAAGTTATAGTACAACTTATAAAAGTTAACAAACTTAAGTTTGCACTTATTTTGTATGAGATTAACAGCAAATATATTGATTTTTTTTCTATGAAATATCTATATATTTTTAATTAAAAGGCATATCTTAAAAGATGTTATAGGAACTTTACTACGTATATATATATAGCAAAACCACTTAAAATAAATATCAGAAAAATCCCAACTTTACTGATTTCCCAGTCTCGGGCATTCACCGTCCGTTTTACGAGTATAATAGACGTAAAGTTTTTACAGTTCCTTTTCTTTGTGACGCAAATAAATTTTATGTATAGTCCCTTTTTAAGCTATATTTTGATTACCTCTCCTTAATATATCTTGGTATGTTTAAGTTTTTCTTCAGTAATTTTTATTTCAATACTGGCTTTATAGTTCATAGAGCTTAAATGATCTCTGGGGTATGAATTATATTCATTTCTTTACAAACAAACAAAACAAATAATATACGGCGTTGAGTTCCACTCAGCACTTCGCGGGAAACAGCGGGAAGTAGAAAAACAAAGTCAAATCGTTGAAATTAATCGATCATAATTAGATTAATTCTGAAAAATTAAAAGATTTAAAATTTAAACACATTGAATTTTAAAAACATAACAACAATAAAAGGTCGACTGAAACAAACGTTACTTCTTAAGTCTCTACAGTATTTATACGTTTCTTTGAAAAAAAAAAAAAATATTTGAAAAGTCAATAGCGAGTTCAAAGACAAGGTGATTAAGGCTGGGGGTGACTTTTCGTTGTCTTTGATTTCAAACACGGAAGGGAGAAGTCCTATGGGAACTATTATCCTGTAACCAAGCCACACATTTCCTGTGAACTTTAAGGTAATAAGAATAAAGCTTATTTTGCAACGGTAGGCATGTTTAAAGCATTTGGTAGGACAAAAGCTAAATCAATACAAACACCTATTCATTTGCTCGAGGGTGCGTATTGCTTCGTCATTTCGGAGGGTGCGAATGCAAATCCTGGTTGACGCATAGTTTTAGGTAATCCTATTTGTTTTGAAGGGTTGTTTAAATTTAAAGACTAGAATTACTGTTTGTGTTAATTATACTTGAATAATAAATAATAAATAAAAAAATACATTTTCTTAGTAAAGACATTTTTATTTATTTAAATTTATATTTTTTTATTTTCTTCACTCTGGTGTCGAGATTGGTGGTGGTTTTTTACATTAGATTCCCTCTGCCTATCCTGCTGCGAGCGCGATAAAGCGTGTAGCTGATCTATTCATACATCTGTAGAAAATTTGTAAAAGTATTATTTTAAATATCGTTAGTTAATTAATTAATTCCCTTAATATAAGACACAAAAAACACAAGCGTTTCAATAAAAGGCGTTTGAAAATTTTTAAAAGCGATCTTCCCTAACGCAATAAAATGGAGAAAACTCGAGAAAAAACGAATTTAACCCGACAGTGTACGGATGTTTCATATTTTCACAAAGCAGAGCCTCGAGCCGAGATTATTATGTTTACTCTTTACGTACTCGAATCGACTTTATATGGAAATTGAAGTCTATGTTATAATGTAAAAAATGTTGTTGACAGACGCACGACTTTCTTGCCATTTTATATATACATTTATGTATGTGTGAAACCGTTGGAAAGTGATAATTTTTATAGCTATAATATATCATTTTACATAATATAATATAACATAAGTTTTACATATTACAGTTAACATAAGCGACTGGTTGGGAGTTCGATTCCCAATCGAAAATGAAATATTTAGTTTTTTCATTTCTTCGCTCTAGTGTAAGAAGGTGTCGATGCAAAGCGCGGCGTTGAGTTCCAGCACTTCCAGCACTAAACACGCAATGCCAGAATTCGGCGCACAGTAGGGAAGCGTCTTAACAGAATGTTCCCCTCACCCTGGAACCACAAATTCATTACAACTATGATGTTTTACTAACTTAACAAATAAAAATTTACTTCATATGACAACAGTAATAAAAATTAACTTTCACGCTATGCTAAAGATCAATATAGTTTAGTTATTATACTCTCTATACGATACGTGACAAAAAAACCGCATTGCGTGTCCCGCTAACTTGCAATCAAAATCAGCCAATGAGACGGAGGGTAGAAGTAGGGCGAAACTTTAGATTCGTTTCTCCATTGGCCGTGTGTGGCCTCGCTTATAATAGCTCATATCTGAATGATCTTTTGGAGTTAGAATATATAGAATTGAGTAAGAATTCCAGAAAACATTGCATTTCGAGGAAATTACATTTATTTACATTTACATTCTCATTTTTTCGCTCTGGTGTCCAGGCAAAGCGCCGCGTTGTGCTCCGCCATTCAACACGCGAAATTTGATGAACGGTGGGGATCGGAGTGTCTTTACATTAGGTTCCCTCAAAGGAAATTAAGGAAATGGTACGTCTAGTGGCTCTAACTTAACTGAAATCGATTTTTCGTCTATACTAATATTATAAAACGGAAGAGTTTGTTTGTTTCTTTGTTTGTTTGTTTGTTTGCTTTTTGAACGCTAAGATCTCTGGATCTACTGGTCCGATTTACTTTGTTTTTGTTTTGTATGAAAGCTGCATTCTTCAGAAGTGCTATAGGCTATATAACATTACATTACACATATATACAATTTATTCTGCCATCTTAATAACAACCTTCGTCGCTACGCGACCGTTACCGCGGCATTTTGATATCCATCCTTATGAAAATAAATATAATAGTCACTTTTAGCATTTCATCTAGATTGAAATTATAGTTTACTGTATAATATTTTAATAAATAATTAAGGAGATGTCACTGATTCGGAACGACCTAGCCTTCGGGCGGCACAGTATGAGTATGACCGACGCGAACGGGCAGATGACGTTGACGGTTTTATAAATTTTCATACATTTTCGAACTATTGTTCATTTTATGTAATTATTTGTTGCTTAATATTAATTTAAACTATACTTTGGTTCTCTTCTTATTTTCTTGGTGTAGTTTAAAGTTTGGTCCTGAGATTTTATTTGATATTGCTCGCAAAAATTATCCTATTTAATATAGAAAAATATTTAGTTACTTCATAGAGTCGATATGCACGCACGGAAAACTTTAGGTACTTTTTCTAATATTAAGAATATCCTTTAGTTACTTTTACTTCTTTTGTTGGTTCATTTCCATAACTCAGATATTTCTTCTAATAATATGTCTCTACTTATTATTCTTTTTGATTATTTAAGCTTATATGTTAAACTGAAAATAATTTCATAAATATATTTAATAAATATTTAAAGCAGGCGTAGCTGCGCCCGGGTCCACTAGTCTTTTATATTCACAATGGTTTATATTAGTATTTAGTGCTGCTTGCGAAAAGCCATCTGGTTCGTATAATTATATACGACTAAAATTATACATTTACATTAATCTACATCCTACTTATATTTCAAATATGCGAGTTTGTACGGATTTATGTTTGTTTCAGTGCCATGCAAAATCTACGAAACAGATTTACATGAAACAATACTTATATATCAAAATTGTATAAAATAGACAAAATCAATGGCTATAACATAACAATAAATTCAAGCGGTCGAAGCCGCGTATGGCTCGCTAGTTTTTAAAAAACATAAATTAGATAATAATACGACATAAAAACATCTATACACAGCCTGATATTAGTAACTTTTATTTTTTATGACGCTCGTTGGCAACGTTGCTGGTTGCAGTACAAATTTGGCAACCATTCCAATGGTTGTTTTGGTTGTCTTAGCGGCCGTTAGAACATTTTATGGGGTACTTTAAACATGTTACATGGGCGAATATAAAAACTTTTAAATTTCTAATTTAATAGCATTTCTATGAAAATGGTATGTATATATATTGGTTATTTGTCATATTATAACTTAACTGTGAACGACGAATATCTCCAAATTAATTAGAACGAGTACTGTTCAAGCACAATGTATGGGATTGTATGGAATTATAGATAAATAACAGCTGTACCGCAATATAGCTCTCATAACTATAGTAATAAGAACTAGCAGTTCCCGAGCACTTGGTGTAAGTAGTCATACATAGTCAATGCGATGTCATTTCGGACCTACTCCAGTCCAGACCCTTTTAGGTTGATGAGACCCAAGCGACTATAGACCTTATATTCTGCATGTTTAATATTATTGTAGACTATTTTGGTATTGTATTAATTGTTAGGTTAGTTTTGGGCTCTATTATAAATGTTTTATTAAATGAAATTCTGTTATGTAAATGTATGGATAATTTATACATATGTGATATCTCAATTTGTTTTTATTAATTATTATTTTATTAAGTTTTCTCTGCCTAACCTGCTGGTTGCGGGATACATCGTGAAACTGATTTAATGTTTCACAATGTTTTAAAGCACCAATTATTAATATTCGTTGAAAATTTTCTTTGAAATTTGGACCATAGCAATTAATATGATTTTACAAATATGTCACTCTACTTTGATAATTTTCTTAGGAAAATTATAGTTTATATTATTACAGTTTATATAGATATATAAATATAAATTATAGATACGAAAATCTCTTAGAATGCTATCAGAATTTTAATAACCACCCTTCAGATAAAATCATTTCTTTGACACTAAAGAAATTTTCTAAATTACAAAAAAAACAGACAAAATTACTTCCTCCAATCTTGCAGTGGCATTTACATTGAAGTCACAATGTTTCTCTACCACTTCATTATTTCTGTATCAACCCTTGCCTTTTCCGAAGACAGAAAGAAAAAAGAAAGGAAAACTGGAGCGTGTTCTTCTTTTATCTTTTTCAGCGACAAAGGAACGCGAAAACATTGGCTCTCCCACTAATGAAACTTTTTGGTAGTCTTCTCAGCGCTGCCAATTCGATAATGAGTCTTGGAAAAACTATCTGATTGTTTTTCTTTTCATCGTTTGTTCGTAAACTTAAATGTATTGTGGAGCAGTTTATTGCTTGTGGGTACTTCTTATTAAAGTTTTTTTTATTGAAATTTAATTTTCTTCTTTACGTGGTATTCTTTTGCGGTTTATTTTAATTGAAATGATGATGAAAATTGTAGTCTGCAAGGAGGTCCTTACGACAATGTATTCCTCGATTCAGCTGCGTAGCTTGCCCGCCGTTAGTCCTGTGACATCGTAGAGTCCAGGAAGAGTCAATTTTTTTTTTAATATACAAAATAATTTAATTTATTAATATTCTTTGCATTTACTTTTTTATAAAATACTGTTTTCGTTTTCTAATCTACCATTAAAAATATTACAAAATCATTGTCCATATTGTATTCTAAAAAATGAAGACAAAAATTTAATGGATTCAGAATATAACGAAAATACAATACGAAAGAAGAAAAAAGTCAATATTAATTTGCAAAAACTGAATTTGCACTTCGTATTACGTGTTTGCCTCATACGAGTATATTTGCTGAAGACAGTATGAGATTTAATTTCAGAGGAATCTTATTTTTTTTGAGAGGAAATAAATTTTCTTATTATACATTGCATCTAGATAAGTGAGATATATATTTTTCAATGTCATCTAATGGTTATATAAAATGCACACATCTGCTATAATAACTCAGCGTCATACAAAGTGCTACATCACTTCACTGATAATAAATAACACTACGCTCGAGGCACTCATAGTGTATGACGTATTAATGGATAGTGTTTCGCAATTTGTAAGATAAAGTAACAAGTTTCTGTCACTCTCTATATTAAAATAATGCCATATTATTTGGAGATAGTCGCGGTGTAGTTGTGAGTTTGATTTCCACTCGAGGAAATTGAAATATTTAATATTTTCGTTCCCGTAACTCAATGCGCAATGCCTCTTAATGGAAATGGATTGTCTAAACCTAGGGTTCCCAAGTTCACTCGGCCTAACCTAACCTATGTGCTAAAAAACATTCTATGTATGAGAAAAATAAAAGCTTAAAGAATTCACTTATATAATATGAAGCTCATAAGGGACTATCAGATCTAATATGGTGTATGTATATATGTGCCTATATATTTGTAATATTCTACACCTTCGCAAGTAACATTTTCCCTAATTAAAAATTATGTTCAAAAATTTAAATGGGACCGTTGAACCTTCATTTAAACAAGAGTAGAAAAGAGTCACGTTGTATTAAATTAAAATAACGTACTTCTCTTATTTCCCCAGAAGAAATACGCTATCAAAATGCTGCTGCGTCTCACAATAAATAACGTTTAAAATTTGAAAGATTTAATTAAGCATTGAAGTCGTTTTGCTTTGTTATATATAATTACAAAGGCGAGAGGTGCCGCGGGCGGGCGCTAGTCGCGGGATAAACAGCCGTCTCCGGTGCAGACGGCGTTAGACCTTTAATTGGTTTTGCTAATTGCTGCTTCGAGACGTCTACGGCTGCGCTAAAACATATTTATTTATAATCTCTGCCAACAGTGCTTGCTTTCAAATTGGGGATATCTTTGGGAAATACAAGCTTTTTAAATTAAAATCGAATTAAATTTAATTACTTTCACGCTGTATCCCGCACAGAGCGGGGTAGACAGGGGAAACCTAATGTTAAGATATTCCGTTCCCCGTTTTCCGCCAAATTTGTCGAGGCATTGCGTGTTGAGTGGTGGAACTCATCGCCGGGCTTTTGCATTGGTACCCAAGCGAAGACATTAAAATATACAGGGTGGAATTGTTAGCACCACTTTAAATGAAACCACACTTTTATCTACTCTGTAAAAGCCTAATATAATACAGAAAAAAAATAATTCCCAAAAATGAAAAAGTTATTTTTTCAAACAAAATAAATAATAAAATTATCATTTTAAGATAAAACGGCATTTGTAAAGTACAACATAGGCACGCACACACTTACCTGTCAAAGCGGGAACGTCGTACACTTATGTGTGCGTCGCACGAAATACAGGTATGGATAAAAATCGTAAAATGAAAAAAAAAACCTACGTCCAAACTGTTGAAATACCGTGATTATTTTTTTTAATTCTGGGTTCGAAATATTTAACCCTATATGCACTTTCGGTAAAAGGAGCGCTGCCTCTTCCACCCTGTATATTTAAATAAATATTTCATTTTCTCGAGTGGGCATCGAACTCACAACCAGTCGCGTTTACAGTCACTCCCACGCTCACTCCCCAGTCATGCGCGACGACTGGTCTCAATAAGGTAATAGAGATCCACTGAAAAGTACACTTAACTTGAAAAATTTTTCGAAAAATGTTTACCCTACTTTTCAACCAAATATTATTTACATTTAAAAATATTAAACTTTATGTCCTTCTAATATAACTGTTGAAAGCTGGAATAATAAATTCCGCTGTAAGTGACATTTTATTCCAGAGCTAACTCATGTGCTGTAAATTAAATATATAAAATGTAAATTCCACCTGTATGTTTGTATGTCAATTGGATTGTTTGCTTTTGACACGTTGACGTTTAATTTTAAATATATATTTTTTATTTTTTTAATTGAAAATTTTCGTCTATAAATATTGATTAGCATTTCTATTTAATTTTAAACAATAATTTTAATAAAATAATATCATCCAAGTTATTTATTTAACTTGGATGATATTTTTTTACTGTAATATTTTAAAATATATTGAAGGTAGTGTACAACAAAAACACCCAATTTTTATGTTTACTTAAAAAAAATAAACTTTTTCGTATAAATGAAAAATATTCGCTTATTCCCAGGCGACCTATTTATTCTGTTTGTGAGAAAAATACCTATCGATAGTTTCATTGTTCGACTTTGTTGAATTGAGTTCTGTTCGAAAAGACTATTTTCTATTTCCTTTTTTTTTATTTTCAGGATATGTTTTCAGTTTTGGAAGTATTTTGAAATATGTGATAGTAAATGAGAGAGAGCTAAGATGACGGTTATGGGTTCGATCCCTAGTCCGGGGAATGAATTTATTATTTATTAATATTTTTATTAATTTTTTCACTCTGGTGTAAACTCCGAGGTAAAACGCGGCGTTGATTTCTGCCATTCAACACAAAATGCCCCCAGAATTCAAAAGTAAATTCAATTTTTTCTCCCCAAAATTAGGAAGCGGAGTGTCTTAACTCTGTCTACCCTGCTACATGCGTGAAGCTGAAAAATAAGTCTTTCAACATATATATTCTGTTTAAGATAAATATGAAAATCGATTCTCCGCGTTTCCCGTTCTGTCTGTCTAGAATTCCACACGAAGTACATCTATCTCCATACATAAATATATTGTATATGAATAAACTGTAGGATTTTTCGAAGGCACAATTGGGTCAGGCCTCCTCGCTGCAAATGGAATTGCCTCGCGTCTGTTTGTCAACGCGTAATATGACTGGTTGAAATTATCTTTATTATAAAATACCCGGTTCTTTTCATATCGCTTTGTGGGACGTTGCCGTTTCGTGCTTATGGTTCGCGCTTTTAAAAGATTTTATGTAGATTTTCGAAATGAAAAATAAAAATCTATTTTATTGGTTATAGTTTTATTTCCGTTTTTTTTATTATCTTTGATTTTTAAGAAAATTTAATTATATTTTTTATAGGTTTACACTGTATCCCTAAGAACTTAGTGTTAAGAACCACCGTTCCTCACTTTTCGCTGAATATTTGAAGCATTGTGTCTTGAATAGAAATGAAAATAATAATTATATCTTGTCTTTCTTGAAAATCGAATTCACAACCATCGTATCCATGCTTGAAAAACATTCTGACCCATCCACAATAGGGTCAAAATACCTTAAAACTAAAATTACATTTGCTGGTATCATACAAATTTTAATTGTATGCAAATACTTCGTATAACATAAAATACCTCTGTAAATAACGATTACGATACCTTAGCGCGAGTATTCGGGATTTCGTTTCGTTTTTAATTGCATAGTTTCACCTTTTAAATACTTCATTCCAACGGTTAACATAAATATCACAAGTTACGTAAAATATTTATATATACATATACGTACGTATATAAATGTGATAATAAATACGTTTTTTTCTTTAAAACTTACTGAAAATCTAATCTTGTTTTAGTAAAAATGTAATTTTGTATTAAAATTAAACTTTATTTTAGAAAATTCTTAAGGAAAGATATACACACGAAAGTTTTTTTTATATTAAAAAAAATTACAAGTTTCCATGTGGTTATGAAAAACGACGCTTTTACAATAAAAATCTATACTAAAAAGAAAAACATTTGAAAACTCGCTACATGTTTTATGTGAAGAAAGTGTAGAAATAGTAACGAGGACGGGCGCCGTCTCGTCTTTGTTTCACCGTTGAGACGAAGCCTACAGTAAGATTCACTCTATTCTTTGATTTCAACCACCATTATGCCACTGTCCGTAGAGCGCTACGTAACGATCTACCCTCTTTTGTCTTTAAAGACCCATTCCTTACAAGCTCTGTCTGATTGTAGTAATATTTAAATTCTTCCAAAGGCTGAAAGCTGAAGGTTTCTGAAGGCATGGCCGAAATACTGTAAAAGCCAAATACAAAAACATGTTTTATTATTATTGTATTGAGATGTAGGCGTACACGTAAGGCAAGTCGCGGTGTAGATTTCTTGTCTCTGGGGAAATTGGGACAGGAGTGTCTTAGCACTAGACTCCCTTAACCTATTGCTACATGAGGGATACAGTGTGAATGTAAATAAAATAAATCTAATCTTAATTTAAATCGAAGCAATACCTTCAGTTTAGTATATCCCAAGCTCAATCTCCCAGTATTCAAGAGCCAACAGCACAGCCAATAAACTCATTAGCACATCAAACGCGCTCCAAGAGAAGTTTCAATTACTGTACCTCTCATCAACAATGTATGACCCGGTCGATCCCGGGCTTTCATGAACTGATTGATGCTCTGGGAGCCTTTATGGCGTTGGGATCCCAACAATCACTGCTATCTTGTTTCTAATAGCGCTGCTGATGAAACGTTACAGTGGAATTCCTTACTGTAATTGATGAATTTGTGATTTTTATACTAGATTTTGTTTTGCCTATAGAGGTGCTAGTGTTATTACTCTTATATTTTCTGGTTTTTGCAATGTTTCATATGTGTACTGTATATTATATACTTAAATTATATGTATAATTATTATTAATGTGAAATGTCTTAACAGTAGGTTACCACTTTCCTACACAGTTATGTGCGGACACAGGCGCATTTGAGTTCCTCGTCACTTCATTCTGTTAAAATTATATAAATAACTAAATTAAAAAATATATACTCGTATAAGAAAGTAAATAAGAATTAACCTGCATTATACTTTTTCAAAGCAATGTTACACGCAAAACTTACTGTAGATATAATTCAAGCGCTCCACCGGGATTCAGAGAAAAGTTTTCTTAAAATACGCGAGATTTACGATTACGTGTAAAACCGTTTTTGGTTGAATTAGTTCCCAAGTTATGAATAACGGTCCAACTTGCAGCGTTGGTTTACGATCCTCCCCGGGCTTGATGAGCTTGGGTGGCGATATAACGTTTATTGCCTCACTATGTTATATAGTGACTTGAAATATGTTTCTGTATTAAAGGTGGAATAGTGAAATGTTAAATTATTTGAAAATTTATTTACTGCTATTTGGATGAAAGGTAGAAAACGGAGTGTCTTGACGCTATGTTTTCTCTGCCTATATAGCGTGAAGACGAAAAAACTTAATGTATTTAATAAAATAATAAATTCCTCGATCCACTTAAATATTTTTTTGATTTACTAAATAATAAAAAAAAATTAAAATGATGTTCCTTTGTGTCCACTACAGTTGTATTTTACTTTGCATGTGAAGTGAGGGAACCTATTGCCTTATTCTCGTTATTTAAACAAACAAAAAAAAAACCTCGTTTTTGTTGTAAACATTCCCATTGGTAAGATATCAACGTACAATCCGTAGCTAGCTTTCATTTCATCATAATTT
The DNA here is from genome assembly GCA_013403645.1 of Heliconius nattereri. NCBI lineage: Eukaryota > Metazoa > Arthropoda > Insecta > Lepidoptera > Nymphalidae > Heliconius > Heliconius nattereri. The sequence goes on from JAAIXI010000240.1 coordinate 1,528,961, forward strand.
TATATTGAAAATAATATTTTAGTCTAATAAAATTCTAGTCTTAACTTAGATAATTTATTATAATATACGTTTTATATCAATGAACTCTAAATACGTATTTTATATACGGTAAAAGCATAAAAGAGTCATGCTTAGTCAAAAAGGTGTGAAGCGCTCATCTCACATGGATGCGGTCCAACACTTACCGTGAAACGGCTTGAAAGAGTAAGTTAAAATTCACTTCATTTGAGTTTATTGGCTGGCGTTTCCATGTAGAGGCGGCTTTTAATTAGGACGAAGTATAACGAGTACCTGATTATTATAAAATGAAACAAAATTATAGCTTCGTTTTTATTCTTATATTAAATACGTACTTAATATTGTCTCTAGGGGGTTTGTGAAAAAATTGTTAAATATTAAAATTATCATTAATTTTATCTTCATTAATTCAAGTAGGTATTAACATTTTATGTGTATTTTTTATAGCTTCACGCTCTATGCCGCATATAGCAGGGTTGGCAAGAGTTAGTGTTAATACACTCGGTTCACAAGACACTTCCGTTCCAAATGTTGATTGCCCAAATTTAACGCCGCGCTTTGCTTCGAAACCAGAGGGAAATGATAAAAAATCATATATTATCTCGAGTGCGAATGGAACCAAAAACCCATCGCCTGTATAGTCACACTCTAAGCCTCTGCCTCTCTCTCTCCATAACTGGTCTCAAAAACAAAATGTTTTTTATTAAAATACATATTTATAGATAAAAAATGATCAAAGTTTTTTCTATCTTTTAATAACCTTAAAGGTTAAAGTAAACGTGTTCACTAAGCACACGTGGCTAAGCGAGAAAAGACTTTGATGAGTATCCCAGCGTCGGTGCTGGTGCTGAATTTTCTGAATTCATTAGCTCGAGAATTTTCACGTAAACGGGCCTTCATTAAGAGGCATTACGCCAGCACATATTCAGTTTTGTACCAGTCTCTTCTCATTTAAATTTTACGTTGGCCTTTGCTTTTTAATCCTTTTTTTCTACAATTATAGTGTCGTTTTAACTATCCGATTTTAATTTAACTTTACGGTTTTCGATTATTTGAATCTCTTTAAATAATTATATAAGTTTATGTGGATTGATTGTAATTTGTGAAGTTATTAGTGGATATCTCTTATTTTTTTTTATTGTTTTAATATTTTTCGAAATTATTATATTGAATAAACATTTTTCTTATGTTATTCTACAAATATTACTAAATTTTCCATTAAACGATATATATCTAATATCGTAGTTTTATTTAGACGTAATCGAACGTGGTTATGAGATTTTATTAATTCAATATATTTCTTCAGCTTATCGATTTTAACCTGAAGAACGTAATAACTTGATAAGTCGTTTGACAAAATAAATTAAATAATTATAACAATCATTTTGCTTTTGTTTTGCCTCTACAATAGAACCTATTACTATGAAAATTCTATTGTAAATAGTTATTTTGAACTACAATATGTTTCATATGAACGTCCGAACAGGGACAAAGAGATGCTATCGAGGCGTAGTTCCGCGACAGAGCCGGACTCTGTGCATGATAAAAACACAATGCTAATAAAAATGGATATCATTTTTATTTTCATTTTAACATTTTTATTAAATTTCATTGTTTTACTACTTTTTTGGGTTGGTTTTTTTATTTTTATTATTTTTATTTTATAATAATATTCGTTATTTATTCGGCTGGATGCGAAGAGCTGAAGATAGAGCTCAGTGGCGTGCCATTGGAGAGGCCTATGTCCAGCAGTGGACGAGGACAGGCTGATGATGATGATGATGATTATTATTATTTTAATATAATTAATATAGTCATAAACGTCCCCAAAACTTTAATATTAAGTGATTTAATATATGATAATGAACTTGAATTTAAATGTATTACAGACAGCACGCCAAGGGGTTTCAGAGTTCCGTGAACACAGTAAATTTGTACCACATACCTCAATCCTCATAATTATGAAGTATATCATAGCAACCCTTTACAAAAGTAAAACCATATAATAATAACAGCGAAATAATAATGATATATAAGCAAATTTTTAGAATCATTCAATTCTTTCTTCAAGCAGTGAAGAGAGTTTAAGCAGTGATAAGCAACTAAATTCTCTTCATTTCAATAATAAAAAGGATATTTTATATTTTTTGTACTTTAAAAATAAAATATAAAAGGAAATGCAATAATTTGATTTTAATTTAACTTAAAGTTTAAAAAGTATTTATTTGGCGTCCTACAAGATCTTACTACTGTTTTTGTATTGCTTTACAAATACAAGGTGTATGCGTTAGTCATGAGTTTTACAAATATCTCGCGTGACTTGACGTTATTATTATACATGGTGGAAGGGGGTGCAGTTCACGGTCGGTGGTCACAGCTTGCTATTTAGTGGATTGTACAGTATGATAGGGTAGAGTCTTAATAATTATTATAAAAAAAAACCACCGTGTGTCGTGTTTTGGGTTCGATCCCCACTCGAGGGAGTGAAATGTTTGTTTACGTTTACATTTCTATTCGCTCTGGTGTAGAGGCAAAGCGCGGCGTTAAGTTCTGCCACTCAACACGTAATGCCTCGAGAATTCGGAGAATTGGGGAACGGAGTATCTTAACACTAGGTTCCCTCTGCTTACCCTGCTGTGGGACAACCACTTGTGTCTCTACGCCACGACAGGCCGTCAATTAATTTGTTTTAAGGTTAATCCAATCGATATAAACAAATGAAACTATTTACTCTCTTAAATTTCGACACACAATGAAAATAACTTTGAAGGAATGTCACAAGCATCTCTATTTCCTTAAATATCAAGTTTTTGACGAATATCTCGTATACGTATTTAGTTAATAACAAAGCTAATAATACAATAATATTTCTCATAACATATTGTCTTTTTGTTCCAGGTGAGTGCTTATGAGCGCGTCCGCCCCGTACAGGTGACAAATATACGAGATCTGGGGATTATTGGATGATTTTACCTATATACGGATGAGATGTTTTCATTTTTATATATTTTTGGCGTCCATATGAATTTTAAGAGGTATAGGATTTTAGGTTATAAATAGACGGGCGAAGGGTATATAAAATTTTTATTAATAATATATTTTTTCTAAATGTTCATTGTACATACTAATATTAATTTTGTGGATCTTCTTCTTGTCTTTTATATTGGATTTTATTTCAAAATTGTTACATTTACGGTTCTATAGCATATTAAGATCCATAATACTCATGTCAATATAAAAACTTGTAAAAATAAATATTTTTTAACAGTATTGATTAACAGTACCTATTAAAGAAAAAAAAAGGAGTGCCTCGAGGAATTTTTCATCGTTTACAAAATGAAGACTACAACTGAATATTAAGCAAAATTAATTATTAGTCTTCTCCTTTTAGAATTACTCTGAATAAATTACTTGTTAATATTAGAGTTTTAAAGTAAACTGCGAGAATGAAAATTTTTGTCTTCCTTTGTTTTATAAAGATCTCTACAATTCGAATAGTAGAAGAAAATGATTTTAAACATCCTTTTTAGCTATTTATTTGTTCTCTTTGCGATTTTATAAGATATAGAAAGAGAACCCGTGTGATAGGTGATAGGTAGATAACATAATGGGAGTAACACTCAATATCTGGTACGATTATTTTTTTTTACTTTTTCTTTAAAATATAGCAGGGTAGGAAGGAACCTAGGGTTATATTCCGCGTTCTGTTCTGCTATCTTTCAGAACTCAGTGCTGTCTTTTGTCTATCACAGCAGAAAATTGAAAAACGAATTTAAATAGCACACCCCGAGAGCAAAAAGAACCCACTACCATCATATCATATCATAAAATTGCATAATATTATAAAAAAAATCTCACTGATATTAAATTCAATAGCGTGATAGTAAGCGAATAACCAGATTTCGAAATCAATCAATCTCAACGCCTGGATGATTTTAAATCTCGATTAGAACGAGCCGTATTTTTAAAACGGATGGGAGTTAAAAAAACCGTTTTTCCACCGTTTCCTGTTCAGCATTGTGGAAGCAATCAATGTGTTCCGGTTTTATGGAACCGAATATTGGCCCGTCGGCTGCTGCTGTCCAGGACTTCGGGTTTCGTTACAATGAAATGTAAATAACTGAAAGTATGGGAGGAAGTGTCTTAGCATTATGTATCCTCTGCCTATCCTGGTAAATGCAATGTGAAGCTGTTTTTTATTTCATATAAAAAAGGATACCACATTTTTTTTGTTTTTAGCATTGTATGGTCTGTTTTGCATGGAAGACAGAAATACACATTTTCTCTACTATACGAGCAAACTATCTATCTATCTGTAAAGTCATTTTTAATCAAAATGGCGTGAGTTGTATGATACTTAATATGTTTTATTAAATCTGACTTTTTAATAAACATTATTCTAAAAATATACTAAATAAATTTTTTTTTCATATATTTCGTTACAAATTGCCTCATACGAGTGTTGAAGCACACAATATGTGTTCTGTTGATTGTAACTTTCAATCAACTGATGACAGGCTGCTGTCGAATGGATGTTTCGAAATACATGTACATATATATATGTATGTGTCAATTACCTACAAGCTTATATATTTTCTTACAAAATAAATCTTATTATTTACTTAGAAGACTACTAAGATAGCCTCGTGATGGTTGCGGGTTGATCCCCATTCGAAGATATTATTAATTTTCAATTTTTCTCTCTGGCAAGATAAATAGCGGCGTTGAGTTCTGCTTCTCAACATGTTACGTCTCAAATTTGGATGCAATGTGGAGAGTATAGTGTTAGGATAATTAGTTCTGCTCCGAGACAAACTATGAAATGGCTAGCTAGAATAGCTTTAGCTTTTCTTATAGGTATTCAAGTAAGAGATTGTTCTTATATTCGATAGAAATGTCTTTTTAGTTTAACTCGCTAATAAGATAGCTTTGTCTTTGAAGATTCCTATTTCGTCCTGTTGTTAATGAGATTGTATTGTCTTTTGAAACCTTTGAATATTTGAGTCTGGAATATTGAACAGACATTTTCTATTTCTAGCAACTTTGGCAGCTCCTGCGCCATGTTTCTCATTAATGGTCTAGTTGTTATTTATTTTTAAACATTTCCATAAGATAATAAGATTTTTTTTATATTTTTCAAGTAAACCTTGTATCAAAAACTCTTACGAATTGCAACATTTCATTAATATACATTAATACTTCATTTAAAAGACTCTTAGACTCACAATTTTCTTATTTATATGTCAGGGTCACTTTTTCCATCTCATGCGTGAATTTTGTAAATGAACATACTAGAAACTGACGATGTGGTTCTACAGACGACTTTTAATCAACTTTATATGACATACTGATGACGACCGTTTGAAGCGACTACTATTTGAATTGAAATCAAAGTAAAAGTTCTCTTCAAAATTTAACTTCACTAACGAGATGGTAAAATAAAATTTAGAATATTGAAGACATGGCATATTTATATTTTAGAAAATATTCTAAAGTTAGAGTATATTAACCTTAGATTGCTACTGAATTGTTTTCACAAATAAAAAGATATATTATAAAGTACTACAATTTGTAAAAGTAAATTGGTACTGCGGAGTTATTACAATTTTAGAACGAACTCATAAAATCCAATCCCGAGTCACCTTTTTATAAAAAAAAAAAAGGCGACGTAAAAGTAATAAAAAATTCTGATTATAAAAGGAAGGATGTAGGGTATTTTGAAACTCCATTTCGCGTTACGTAATATCGCCGAACCAATCACACTGGCACCAGACAATTCAATCAGTGGAGCGACGACTGATGTAGACCTGGACCTGACGGTTTTCCGCTATTCGATATATCGTATTTTTTAATGGCGTTTCTTACTTCATTATTATTATAATATAATAAATGTGTTAGATTTTACAATGTTTTGATGAAAATTAGGTAGTATTTTCAAATGTTTGGTGAAATTGTAGATATGAGAGTTTGTGGTTAAGAAGTATGGCCTAAAGCTCTACCACTATATCAACATCGAGAAAAGACTCTTTCTCTGGATCTTCATATCTAGTTCTTAGTTTGTAGAGATAATTCATATAAGGTACTGTTTAATTTAAAGCAAAAGTTTTTTCTTTGCTTTATTTATTTAATACAGAATAACAATTATTCTTTATACAATTTTATTAAAAATAAACCCATAAAATATTATATGAAAGTAAAATTTATATGATCGACGTGTATTCGTCGCATGATACGAAACCAGCGTTCCACAAACAACAATAAAGTTTTTCCAATTGAAAATGTTTTTATTAAAAACAATTGAATTGAATCAATAAAATATTAATAAATTAATTGAATAATATAATTGAATATAAAATATACACCTTGTTGAAATTTAAATATAGACCTTTGTTGTTCTTTGAAACGTTGTGTGTTGAAAACCAGAGATCAACGCCGTAATTTGTCTTGCCAGAGCGAATGAATTAAAATAAGGCATTTACTTAAAAATTATTCATTTGCTATTATATTTTTGTGCTGATTGTACTAACATATTAAAGGGAAAAGTTACATTTAAACGAATAGTTAAATATATTCTTCTTATCATATTGGCAATACTGCGTCAAGTCCATTCCAAGCTCCTCTCCATCAATACCTGGTGCACGAGCCTCGATGTTTATGACAGCCATTAAACCGCTTTCTGTTCTCAATCATTCATTCAACCCCCACTTCAGTCGGAGTGGAGGGCGGCGCACCCTATCACAATTTCATTTCAGAAAACACTAGCGTTGCCTGATCGTAAAATTGACACGTATTTTGTACCAAAGGAACGATAGTACATGGATTGTGTTCTTGTGTAGAATATGATATAGTTAGTTATCAGACTTTTTTGTAGCAATTTTAGTTTTTTTAACTGACTTAAAAGGAAGAGGCTCACAATTCGACTCTATTATTTTTAGGTAACAAATTGCAGAATATTGGACTGGGTGGATTGATGATAATTTTTTATTTCAAAGCTGGTGCCGAGAATTATATAGGTCTTAAATTCACTACTTGAAGTTGGTTTTTCTTGTTGATAATTATATTATTTGTTGACATTCACAGCCAAACACTGAGTCGCTGTGCCAGGACGACATAGTCACTGGTTAAACATTAAAAATGTTAAATACACATCAAAACGTGGCGTTAAGTTCCACCGCGAAATGCCTCGAAAATTTGGCAGAAAGTGAGGAACAAAATATCATAGCACTAGGTTTCCTCTGCCTACCTTTCCATATGTGGGATACAATGTAAAAATGAAAAAAAACATGTCATTTTACAGAAATATTAACATACGCATACAACAATGAATTTGAACAAATTTAGCATATTTAATGTTTTCATCATGTCAAAGCCATGTACGTGTACTTTAGTCGGTTATATTTTTTGCGTGAAATACCAACGTTTTTGGTCTATTCCGCCGACACATCGTCATCGCCGGTCGACGCTAATTGCTCAATCTATTGCCTTTTAATGTGTTTGCATAACGAATGTTTTATTTCCATTATATTTCACTAGCTTTTTATGGGCATTCTGTTTCTGTTTTAACGATCCATCAAAAAAAATTAAAGCTTTTAGACGCTCATTTTGTATTCTAGGCTTTGAAATGGATTGTGTGTGTACTAACGTACTTAGTTGTAGATTGAATCTTGTATTTAGACAAAATTTTTCTTTTATAGAGTAAGATTATAGCATTGGTACCTCACTGCTATAATCTAGCAGCATTGGTACCTCACTGCTATAATCTATAATCTAGCAGCTCTGTAGGTTAAATGACTAGTATATTACTAGAGAATACACTTGATGTTAAATGTTTTACTCGTATCTAAATACATTGCAGGTAAAACATTTAAATATAGTATGTACATTTTTTATGAAAATATTTTTTTTTATAGATATATAGTTAAAGAAAAAATTTCGATAATAGACATAACTATGTACCTATATATTTTTTTAGTTTCACGTTGCACGCTGCATCCTATACATAGTAGGGTAGGCAGAAGGTCACTGGGAACCTAGTGTTAAGACACTCTATTCTGATTAAAACTATTTATTTTATTTATATTCTTTATTGCACAAAAAAAATGTACAATAGGCGGGCTTAACGCTAAGAAGCATTTTCTACCAGCGAACCTGTCATGTGGGAGATCAAAATGTGTAGGTGTGCAAGAATTTAAAATTAAAAATAAAATATCAATTTTCAAAAAACAAACAGATATATATAATAAATACAATATAATATATACAAACAAATAAAATATTATATATATATATATATATATATATATATATATAATACATAATGAAAAAAATCCCCAATTGATATTTGAATTCACAGTCCTCGTATTCAGAAACGATCCACACATTCACACAACCAGTTCCAAAACAAATTGTCTAAAACAAAGCATTATACGCCTAATTAAATTTAAAACCATATTCATTTTGAATGTCACAATTTAGATGCATTTGACGTCCATCTCATTAACGAAGCTTATTAAACCACAATGGAACACTATGGGCCACAACGAGCCTCATAATAAATAGGCGGTAGGTAGCTCTATAAATTAACTTTGTTTTACGTATTATACTGAAAATGTAAGGCGAATTATATTTTGTTTTATGTACGTATTATTGGTGATGAAGTTGTTAGTTGATGAAAGTTTTGAATTATGGAAGTTTGATTTTAAATTATATATGTAGAAGCATCAGAAGGGGCCTCAAAGCGATCTTGGCTATCCCTATTCATTTGTGGGCGTTGTAGCAACAGAGATGTTTAAATAAAAGTCACACTTATATTCTACAATGTTTTATTAATCGTTTACATAAAAGTTTTTACAATAAATCTTACAAGATTAACAAAATTACAATAGATTAGGAGCCAATAGGTTAATTGGTGAACATCTCACGCCATAGCTGTCAACCAATGACGTCTGCTATTACTCGTGGCTATACCATCTACCCTATTCGGGGTTACCAGCTCCATTTTAAATATTCTTCTAATATAATCCATTACATAATTTATATTAGAAGAATATTATATATATTAGAAGAATTTTAGTATGTCTATTTATATATGAAGTGTACTATAAACTAAAACTGTAGATTATATCGTATTAAGAGACTAATCCCTCAAAAGACTTATCGAATAACTTCTATGCAACAAAAGAAGAAAAAAAAACTTAGCTTAAGGATACTCTTATTTATCGATTAAGGTTATATTAACACATAGGCATAGGCACATCGGAATTTTATTAAAAGACTAAGAATTATATTATAGTTGGGTTTGAGTTGTCTTTGAGTTGCAAGTTATTTTCATTATAATTACAATATAAATGTGTAAAAACTTTATTTAATATTTAATTAATTTTGATTGAAAAAGTTGTTTGTCCTTATAAATAGAAAAGGAATGTCAATTAAAACAACTTAACTTTTTCTGAGTAAGAACCATTCAACGTACTTATTTATTTGATTTGTCTTTGATTAAGGTAATTACAATCATTGTGTTAAAAAAGCAGGAAAAAAAGAAGAAAATTAACAAATATGCTTACTCCTTTCTTGTCGTCGTATGATTTTATCTAACTTTAAAAGGAAAAGAAAACACGTGTGTATAGCTAGAGCCTTCCCAAATTCACCTACTCTTTAAGTTTACAAAATCAAAACCTCATAATTATGAAAATTTGCAATTTATTATGACGTATTTAGCCATAGTACACATATTGTATGATCCATTATAACAGCCCGCGCTATTTCAACTGTAATTGAACGCCGTGTGTGTAACAAATAAGGCACCTGATTCATTGGGTCTAGACGTAGCTATCGATTTGTGGCTCTATGGACTGTGAGGGACGATTTGGTGACTCACATCGTCCCCTCTGGTTACTAAATGCTGTTATTGGAATTATATTTTTAGGGAACACTAATGACAAGTACTTAAGTAAAAAAAATATTTTTTTAATTTGTATTTTTTAGAAATTGCTATGATAGAGACATGTTAAGACATTTTTCGGGTAGATAAAGAACATAGAAATGCAACATGGAGGAAATAATGATTAAATGAAATTTTATGTATTAAAAACTATGTAAATAATTAAATATTAATCTATTTAATTTCCAAAAATGTCTCAACCATTGGTAAACCTTAATCGTATCCTAACCTTAATGTGATTAAATTTTTACACCCTAAATCTTTTATATACTAAAAAAGTAGAATCATTAAAATATAATTATAAATATTACACAAAAATTACGTTTACTACTCTACAAACATTTAATTGAAATCCCTACATCCGTCTCTATGAACAAACCAAGTTAACATTTAATAACGAGCTTTGTGAGCTTTGAAAGCTTTAATGAAAACGGTAGCATTAGATATATTAAACATTGCATTCGTAATTCGTATGGGCTGGGCCAGTATGCCAGAAGAGTATTGCGCGGTGGTGCGTTCATCCACAACTAATATATGGACACAACCGATAATTACTGAGCGGTTGTGCTAATCGATGCAATGGGCTTATTGACGATTGGCGGCTTCGCCCGCTTGAACTACATTTTTTTGGTCACGCTTTATCACGACAGAGTAGGTAGAGGGGAGCGTTAAGACACTCCGTTCCCCACTTTCCGATGAATTCGTGGTGCGCGTTGCGTGTTGATTGGCGGAACACTTTTGAATTATAATGAATAATTATTTTAAAATCAATATCTATATTGAAAATTAAAGTTTCAGACAAATCAATAAAATATCCCATTGCGGTTTTTGCGTTTGTTTATTGCTTTTAACCATTAAAAAAAAATATGTTTACATATATAAATTAATGTCTTAATAATATAAATTCAACGTGTAAAAATGTGCAACTCACGAAAAGATAAAGAATAAATTTAACGATAATAAAGCAAATATTTCTCCATATTAAATATCTCAAGATTTCTGCTTACAATATATACGGAGTGAGTAGGAGAAAAGTAATTAATTGAAGTTTTTATAATATAAAACGAAGCATAATATTAGAAATAGCAATTTAAAAATAGTGGGAAGGAAGGGTGAAGGGTGTTAATTACATCACACACGGTATGATCGCCTTTAATATGATCAGACGGTACATAACTGAGAGGATACATTGAACGCTTAATGAGTAGAGTGCCTTCACTACTTTCAGTTAATTGCGTCGTGGATAGCGAAATGTTTTTAGCTCTAAAATTATTAAAGAATTTTTAGTTTGGAATTTTGTGGATGGACATTAAAAATATGTATGTAGTATTTTATTATTTTAGCAAGTAGTTTGTTTTAGTAATATTTTTTTCGCATAGCGTCTGACTGTTAAGACGATCGTAGGTTCGATTTCCACTCGGATAAATGTATTAATTTGATTCTTCCATTTTCATAAGACAAGCATTTAGGTCTGGTTTACAGAATGTCATGAATTCAACCGCAAACTGAGATATCTATCCCTAGAGACTAGGCTCACTCTGTCTACTCTCCTATAAGCCAAATACAGCGTCAATCTGAATGAAAAACAAAAAGAAACAAATCTCAAGTGTTTGACAATTTTGAATATCTCATATTCTGATATTAATAAAACATGCTAACGCTTAATAACATAAAAAAATAAAAAAAAATAAAAATTAGCTAATAAAAAAAAACATTAATTATTTACACGCAAAGCTTACAAACTAACGTAAAGATCTAGATCAGCTTCACGCTGTATCTCGCGCACAGCAGGCAGAGGGAACCTAGTGTTACGACACCCTGTTCCTCACGTGAACGTAGAACAGGTTATTAAAAAACATTACAAAGTTATTATCTTGTTATTCCATACGAAAACATATCTAAAATGAGTTTTCAACTTTTCATACGTTACAATTACGGTCCTCCAGCTCCAGCCGGATATACTTATCCTGAAAGCTGATGACGTATGAAACGTGACATCTCAACACCAATTATAAGTCGCCTTGTTGTTTTAACGGTGGAATTTGCATCATTTTATTAATTTGTTTGTCTTTTATTAACATATTAATATACGTTTTAAGCTTTTTAATACAATTGTATTATTTTCTCTCCGAAACTTCTTGATGAAATGTTTATTATATATTTTAATTTATCGCTTGAGGCCAGTAGTGATGCAGGGGGGCAAGCGTGTGTAAGTTCGAGAGGTTGTAGATTCGATATCCGTTCGAGAATATGACATATTGAATATTTTTCATTTCTTCATGGTAATAGAATGTCTTTTATAGTTTTTGATCCCTATTTAGTTTTTGATCCCCATCTGCCTGCCCTGCTATGTGAGAATTAATAGACTGAGATTTTTAGAAAAAATATATTTTTTTCCTTCTTTTTCAGCTTCTTGTTTTATCACATACTAGCGGCCAGCCCGCGGCTTCGCCTGCGTGAACTACGTTACTATTAATTTCTGTCTTCATGAGTACCTACGTCCTATAAGTGACGTCTATGCAAAATTTGAGACTTCTAGCATTTGTAGTAACGAAGTTTCATACAAACTTTCAACCCCAAAAACAACCCCTTAGAAGTCGAATATTGCAAATTCCCGTCTTAGCGAGCACCTACGTCCTATAAATAATTCCTATGCAAAATTTGAGATTCCTAACACATGTAGTTACTGAGATTTCGTGATGAGTGAGTGACCTTTCGATTTTATATATATAGATAACAGGGTAGACGAACACAGAATCTTAACTTTTATAGTTAAACGCCGCCCAGTGTGTCATGATGTCTTATTTATTTTCATTTATTCATATTAAAAAAATAAGCATAGTTCGATTGATTAATACCTAAAAGTTTTCTAGTCTCGCGATAACCGCATTGCAGGGCCTGTTGACCTCTAAACTAATTTAGATAGCGTTACATCGCGTCCGCTCTGGTTATTATACAACACTATCAAAAGCTTATTACATCCATGCATTACGTATATGATGCATTACGTATATAATTACTATATCTTTTATTTATTTTTTTTATCAGCTTCACGCTGTATCCCGCAAGTAGTAAAGTAGGCAGAACGGGGTTTGGGACGCTCCGCTCCCTACTTTCCGTTGAATTCTGGATGTATATCGCGTCGAGTTGTCGTCCACAACCTGTCGCGGTTACAATAATAATTCCTCAATATAATAATGTTTCTAAGAATATTAAGTAATCAATGACTACGTCACCTTTAACTTTTTAATGTAATTGTAATTTCAATAAAGATTGTGTGCTTTTCGAGATTGTCAAAACTTTTGAAAGGTAGTAAAATAATAGGGTCTCAAAAGATTCCGAGATTCCCTTCGGCCCCTTTTAATGTAATTTTTGAATAATTTCCAATTTAACTTCAAAGAAATATTTTATTTTATAGGATTAAATACTTTGATAATAGTATGCTGTATCCCGCACAAGGCAGAGTGGGCAGATGGAAAATGGAATTTTAGTGTTGAGACACTCCGTATCCATTTAGACACTTTCGTCCCCCACTTCCGTTTCTCGTCCCTCGGTCTTTAACTTTGTATCGTCTCCAATAAATGTTAGAAGGAAAACATATAATATAGCTTCAAATTTTATTTAAATTTTTTCCAAGTTTTTAAACAACTTGTACATTAATTATACAGAGTGGTATTTCAACCACGTCCTGTCATAATTACCAATTGCAATATATGAAGTGATAAGATTATCACGATGTGATAAGAAGTAATAACAGCTATCTAGGTATAAAATTATATTATAACATTCAATTGCATTGAATTCCACAACTCAATACGCAATGCCTCCAGAATTCGGCGGAGAATGCGGAACGAAGTGTCTTAACAATAGGCTTCCTTTGCTTACTCTGCTCTGTGTGCGGGATACAGCTGGAGAACGGATTCAGATGAAACTTTGAAAAACACATTTTTAATATTAATTCTCGTGTGTAAAAGACGATCTAGAAATCCTAATACAATGTCACTGTCAGTTTCAGTTTTCAAGTCTATATAAATCTATATATATATAAAATCGAAAGGTCACTCACTTATCACGAAATCTCAGAAACTACATGTGCTAGGAATCTGAAATTGTGCATAGGAAGCAGTAGGTGCTCGCTAAGACGCGAATTTGGAATATTCAACTTCTAAGGGGTTGTTTTAGGGGTTGAAAGTTTGTATGAAACTTCGTTACTACAAATGTTAGGAGTCTCAAATTTTGCATGGACGTCACTTATAGGACGTAGGTACTCATGGAGACATATGACTATGTTATTACGCGGGCGAAGCCGCGGGCGGGCCGCTAGTAATCTATATAGATAAAGGTTGAAGTTTTTAGTCCAACCAATTTGCTTGGCAATCAACTTGCCAATAGACCCTTTTACTTAGCTTTATTATATTCATAGTTGTCCGTCACGTCGGTCCGTTCGACGCGAAATTGCCAATTTCCTGGAGAGCGTTGCAACGCGATGCGATTTTGCGTTAATATACATACGGAAATTTCTAACTTTGTTTCCCTAAACTGTTTCGCTTGCCTTTATATTTTTATTTTTTTCGATATAGATTAGAGAGAGAGATCCAGATGAAGAGCGGCGATGAGTTCCGCCAACTCAATTAAACAAGCAATAATGCCTAACCAGAATTCAACGAGCGAAGTGTTTTAACACTAGCGTGAAGCTGAAAAAAAGAGGAAAAATTTTTAAGAGAGTACATGAGCGTTATGCGTTATGTGTCAATATAAACAGTGTATCAATTACTTTGATCTCTTATATAAATATATTACATTAATTAATATTTTAAAACTCAATTTAAAATTTTAAATCAACCGGTGTATTATTGCAATTATTATCTGCTATTTATTAACGAAACTCAAACAAACTCGTGTTGGGGGATTTAAAATTATTGGATACATTAAATTTTTAATTACTTTTATATAAAAGCTTAATTGAAAAAAATGACGTCATATCACAGTGGTTGCAGACACCGAAATTCGTTGGAAAGTGGAAAGGGAGTGTTTAACACTACGTTCTCTCTGCCTATTTTATGAGTATTTACATGGTACAGCGTAAAGTTAATAAAAAGTACAAACTATTACCATAAAATATTTAAAAATATAAATTCATAAGAAATAGCTTATTTCGTAATAACAGAAATTTATTTAAAAAGGTGGAAAGGAAATTAGATAAGCTATAAAAAATAAAAGATTCCTAATAACCTACGGCGATCGCGTTGGAACCTGCCCCGGTCGAGATGAACAATATTTCCCTATTGGCATATTTATTCAATTTCATCGGGTAACACGAGCGCTTGGCTGTGGCTGACTATTTCCTTTCTTTGCATTTTCTATGGTATTTTTCAGTTTTCATTTTTATGGGAATTGATGTTAATATTAGGTACCCGGGTTCCATTTGCCTACCCAGCTTTTTTGAAATTATGCTCTCCGGAATGTGCGAGATAAGCTTAAGAAAAGAAAGCTTGATGGTTGTTCTTATTTATGATTATCCTTCATTAAATAGAAATACTGAATATAAAAAAATAAAATTGTAAATAAAATAAAATACCATATACCGACCGGTAAAATATCAAAAACTAATTATCACGCTTCGGAACCTGTATTACAGAATAATAATGTTTATTCAGTCAAGAACATAATATGCTATCTAAACCAGCTTACACAACGTGCGTCCAATACCTAACGTGTAATGGGAACATAAATTCCCCTTTATATAATCGAGATTCCCCAGCTGCATGCTGATGATATGATAAATAGACTAAAGTTCATACATTTTAAAATCGATTTGAACTGCTGCAAGCGATATGTGGGTTAAATTCGGGTACATTTTAAATGGTTTTTTTTAAAGTTATTACTAATAGAACTTTGCTTTATAAGTACCCACTTTTAAATTGGAATAGCTATCGTTTCTTTTTTTTATTTTTACTCGTAATATAAATCTTTTTCAAGATTAGGAACAATTATTTAATAAAATTAATTATTTTAGTATAACATTATTTTTGGACTTCCAGTTCTAATGCTATTTAAGAAATGATTATGTACAGTAAATAATATTATTAATACAGATTCTCAATGTTATGTAATGTATGTAAAAAGAAAACGTAACAACAAAGTTCCGGTTCCGGGAAAATTAAATAACACTTTTGGCAATTTCGATAGCGTGCAGTAATTTCCACTTAACAATACATCGGAAATTTCTGTCCTATTTCCCATTTCACACAATACGATTTTCCGATATAGATATTTAATACAAATTCTAGAATAGATGTCATTGACAAGTATGTGAATATTTTTTAGTTATTATTAGAAGTACAAAACTTATTGAGTAATATTAAAAAATAATTAAAAAACGGAGAAACGGATTACCGTGTTATACGTATTATTATGAGAATGAATTTAAATCTCCTGTAAGATTTTTTTGAGGAATTCATTTTTATTTTTAAATAGATACTGATCTTTTTACAATACGTCAATAAATCCCTTTTCGTACTGATACTAAAATTTTGAAGGAACAAGCAATAAGCCGATTTCAAATAGAAAGGATTCAAACTTCACATTTCATTGCGGAGTCCTCGTATCGGATATTACTTTACAATGTAAGAGCCTGCCGATGGAAAATCCATTAGGGTAATAACAGTCGCGACTTCCTCACAGAGAAATTTCGACTACTCATCTAATGTCGTTTTAAATGGTTGACTTTTATTGTACTTCAGCTATAAATGGTATATTTCTTTCAAGTAACGTTTTTTTTGCCTCACACTGTATCTCGCTCATAGCAGGGAAGGCAGAGGGAACCTAGTGTTAAGAAACTCTGTTTCCCATTTTCGGCCGAATTCTAAAGCTTGTTACACCAAGTTTTCGCCTCCAAAAAGTTAGTAAATCCTTTATGGGTCTGAGTATACATGTATATAATAAAATTCCGCAGTGTATTCTTAGTTTGCCACTACAAAAATTTAAAATATCTGTAAAAAAAATTCTAACAAGTAAAGCGTATTACACTGTTCAAGAATATTTAGAGGATAAACATGTATGGAATTAATGTCTATTGAATGTAATGCAGGATAGCTGCCAGCTAATGTAATAGATTGTACCATTGAGTTTGAAAAGAGCAACTGTTGAGTTTCTTGCCGGCTCTTCTCAGCAGAACTGCCTTCCGAACTGGTGGTAGCTTTTTGTTTATATGTTCATTCGACGATTCAAAAGTGCTTATAATAATTTCCTATTTGAATTAAGAATATTTTGAATTTGAATTTGAATTGCGTGTTGTGTGGTGGAATTTAATCGTAATGATGATTGAAATGTTAAATATTTCATTTCTTCAAATGGGAATCGAACCCACAAGCTTTCACGTTTATATTCACACTGCCCCTACATCACGACTGGCCTCCTTAAAATAACTTAATACAGCCAAAGAAAAATACTGCAAACCTTGAGTTAAGTCCATTACAATTTATCTCGTCCGCTCCAAAGCGTTACCAGCGAAACCAATAAAATCTGTTAACTTTAAGGCACTTATTCGAAACGATTGAAATCTTAAGAGATAACAATAACAACGAGCTCAGGAAGCTTAAATAAATAACTGTACAGTTTGAATTTTAGAAAATCTAACATTCACTGAATGAAGATGATGAATAATGTTAATTTTCAGTCTTAGTAAGTTTACTTGAGATCTAAATATTGACTCAGCCTTAAGATCCTAGTGAATTAGTTAAGCACGTGTGGTTATTACTCCATATATTAAATCTTAGTATAACTTTATAGTTAAGTACTAAGTTAAAAGTACCTATACCTTAAAAGAGGCAGCATGAATAGTGACGAAATATTCTATTTGTCAATTTTCTTCCTTTAGATCTTAAGTATAAATTGTAGATGCTTCTAGATCACACTAGACCATACAGAGAGATGACTCTCAATTAAATGTGATTTGAACGTTTGACCTCAGTCAATGTTTAATAAGCTTAAGATTTAGGTTCTTGTCAAAATAATAAAGATTACAATTGCAATTGAAAAAGTTGTCTCATTCATTTTAATAGCCTATTAGCCTATTATCTCAAAAAGAAAAACATTCACATCTTGAACTCTAAAGTGCTTAAGTTGAAATTATAATGCGTATTTCTTGTATGTAACGTATCGTGGAATTAACCTTAGGGATTCAGGCGCCCCTATAAAAAAGGTTCGAATCGAAACGTCGTTCACCCTTGTTCCTTTATGCCCCCTCCCGCTAGGGTGGGGATTAGGGCTGCGCGCGCAAACAAAATCAATACGGATAATGTTACGCACAAATATACTGTATAGGGGTGTCGTGGGCTATCGATAGTTGTAGATTAATTAGTTGATTATTGTAATGTAAATAATGTAAGCTTAAATTACTTAATTATTTTAATAAAATCTGGTAAATTCAATTTATATCATGTTTTAATTTGTTTTTAATATTGATAAAATGTATTCGTGAAGAATATTCAGTGGTTTTTTAAACCAAAATGCACCAGTAACAATTTTTTACATTTCATTGTAGCAATATCACCAAATATAATTTTTTCAACCCATGTTCAACAAAACACATATAAATCACGAAGAGAACCAGAAACTAAAGTTTTTAAAGATTTTCCAATTTCTAAGCAAATTTTCTAGAAACTACATTTTATATACATACACAAATATTAATTTCGTTGCCACAGAAAACTTTATAAGCGAAGTTAGACGAACACATCACTACTATAAAATATTGACACGCTACTTATAAGCGTAATTAATTTTCCAGTAATTTATTAAGTTTTAAAAGCATATGCAGCAAGAGCGAAACCCAATTACGCGGGCAACTGTTGGTAATTTAAGTTCAATGTTAGTTAATAGCTTCATAATAGTCGGGCTGGATTAAATTATCGACGTTTTCTCTCGACAGCGGCGCCTCCTTACACAGGTATGTGCGGGACGTGTTTAATTAATAAGGCATTGAAATTTCGAGGCGTTTCAATTTAAGATCATCGCCATTTAAATGTGTAATTAAATTTTTTTTTTTCTTTTTAACGTCACGCTGTATACTATTAGGGTAGGCAGAGGGAACCTAGTGTGAAGACACTCCGTTGTCCATTTTCCACCTAATTCTTGAAGCGTTGCGTATTGCGTGGAGTAAAACAATATCCCGTTTTGCCTCGACATCAGAACGAAGAAAATGGAAATACTAAATATTTTATTTCCTAGAATGGGAATCGAACCCGCCACCTGTCGCGTTTCCAGTCATACTTTGTTCCCGTGTGCCACTGGCGCCAAATTACCTGGCATGCTAAAGTTTTTAAATTGATTTGTCATTTAATGGTGCTTCATAATGTATGTGACTTAGTAAAAGTTTTATCTAAAGATTTAAAGAAAGTTATTGGAGTTAATGAAGTAGATGCTTAAAGTTTGGTAACTTATATTCATATTTTATGATAATTCACGCTTCTCTAAGTGCTCAGTTTTAATAAGATCCAGTTGAAAACTTCGTAATTCAGAAAAGGATTATAGAAGCTGAAAATTCTATATTTATATAGATGAAGAAAGAATGAGGTAGAGAGCTAGTAGTGGTGCAGAGGCACAAGCATATGACTTTAAACGTGACAGGTTATGAGTTCGATTTGCACTCTGGTAACGAGCCTGCCTCCAGAGTTTAATGGAGAGTTAAAAAAGCTTCCCACTTTCCACTAAACAAAATGTCTTTACACAAAATTTCCAGGTTCCCCCTGCCTACAGGGTAGGCTATGAGCGAGCTAAAAAGTTATTAATAAAAACGAAAATATGTATTAATATGTCTCACAGTATAGTAAATAACCTCCGTAACAGGGTTTTCTTCATCAAATAACACGTATAAACAAAAGTTCAATATAAATAACGACTCATTAAGGTCAAACCCTCAAGTTCCGCGGGTGCGTAATAGAGCCCCAAAGTCTGTTTTGCAGTTATCGCAGAGCAAACAATTAAAATATACATTGTCATTCAAAACAAGTAGCCCTCTTATTAGGAGTTATATCCCATAAAACCTAATTAATTCCACTGGTTTCTTGGTTGGCACGTGATTAAAATTATAAAAACTTCCATTATGGAATGTCAAAGGATATTCTGGTTATACAGAATATATTATTTTTTAAGATATTTTTATAATAATATACTCAAAAGTATTATTTTTAATTAACTTTGATATTCATATTTTTTAATTATTTTAATAGTATTATGTAGATACCTTTCTTTTCGACCTTTCATTCCGTGACCCATTAACCGCACATTAATATATTATACTGTTCTTATTTTTTTACTTATTACTATTTTTATTAATGAATTATAACTAATAGATTCCATTTATTTGACTTGTTTATATAGAGTTTGAAACCACCACCAACCATTTTTTTATGATTGCGTTAAATTAGGGAATTACGCCCTATGTTCGCTTCGCTTGCCAAGCCCCGGTCGCTTCGCTCACTATAAATACAAAAAAAAACATTCTTTAAAGTACAGTTATATATTTAAAATTTTTCCTTATCTTAAAAGACAACACTTCACATAAATTAGGCTTAAACTAAGAAATGGTTATCTAAATTGTAGGAGGGTGAATTCTAGCCAATTCAGTTGACAATATATTGGTGGTAGGAGATAATTTTGTGAGATCCCTCAATGCTCTTAGGGGGGGTGTGAGATTAAATAAATAACTTCCTATTACTCTACCCTCATGGAATCCTTATAAACGACGTCTATCCAATAGAATTCAAAAGTTAAGTACATTTAACCTAGACTTGTGTTTATGATAACAGCAAGAATTAAGTGGAAATCTTGTTATTTTAAACGCTAATAAGAACGATAATAACGGTTTTCGAGGCAAAAGAGCACAGATTTCACGCGACTGTTGTAGGCTCGATTCCCACTCGAATGAATTAATTATTATTTATTATTATTTTCATTTCTTTCTTTTGGTACCAAGGCGGAAAGCGCGGCGTTTAGTTCCGCCCCTTAAAACGCAATGAGCCAAAAAGCAGAGTGGGAAACAGAGTGTTTTAACACTGGGTTACTTCTGCCTACACTGATCTATGTGGAATACAGCGTGATACTAAATGAATAATAAATGCAATATTAATTGTAATCTGTACCAACGAAAAAGAAATAGTTTAATATCGAGCAATAATATTTAATTGTTATTATTCTTTAAATTCTTTCTATTGTCCATTACGATTTTAATAGGTTTTATATACAACAGTTAAAAGAAATATTTTTATTTGTTTTAAAAGTTTTCTATTTATGACAAAATCTATATTTTCTATATACAAGAAAACTTTCTCTATAACAGACATGACATTTGATTTTCTAACGTTCCTAAAGGAAAGCAGGAAGCGTGCAGAATATGCGAGCTACATAGAATTTCAAATATAAATATTATATTCATCTTTTGCTTTGGTATTTCACGAAAGTATAGCGGAAATTAGAATTGCCTCATGTCTTGTACACTTGATAGTATTAAAAATTCTGTAATGTCAATTTCTTTAAGCTATAAGCCAATATAGCTTAGTTTGATTATTTATGTATAAGAGATACTTTTAAATGGAATAATTTCAATGCGAGAGTGAGGTGTAATGTATATAAATAGTCATAATTATATACATTTTAGAAATATCTGCTATTATACATCAAATCAAATCAGCTTCACGCTGTATCATATGCATATAACCAGGGTATTCAAACGGAACTTAGTGTTAAGACACTCCGTTCCTCGCTTTCCACCGAACTTTTTGGATTGAGTGCGTATTGGATTGCCTTGGTGCCAGAGATGTAAACAATAATTTCTTCTCTCGTGTGGAATAATTTCTTCCCCGGCCTCCTGCATCAGCTATTATATTAATCCAATATCAATAGAGAAGCCTTAGATGGTTAAACACTAAAATGAAATGAAAACTTGAAAGAGCAATATAAAGCAAAGTGCTAGGAAGCCTGATTGCATCAAGTCAAAGTTTCGACCAACTTGAGAGCTTTCTTAGTTGCATATTGATTCTCTTAGTATGTAGGTTACTATGTGGCTTATATAAATCAATCTCATACGAACCTACGTACCTATACTAATATCAGCTTCACGCTGTCTCCCGCACACAAGAAGGTAGGCAGTAGGAACATAGTATTAAAACACTCGCCACGCTTTGTCTCGACACCAGAGCGAAGGAATGGAAATATAAATTTAAATAAATATTTCATCTCCTCGAGTGGGGATCGAACCCACAGCCAGTCGGTTTAACTCACACACTTTGTGCCCCTGTGCGACGACTGGCCTCATATTTTTTTAATATTTGTATTACTTTTGTGCGGGTTTGTTGGTAGTTTAGTGGGTTTTGCTTGTGTCCTTAGTTTTTCTTCAATCAACTAAAACTACGATACTTATTGAAAAACTTTATTATTTGATAAGATAGAAGGCTTATTAATGCTAGACGTTCAGAGACCTCATTTAATTTTAGCACTTTCACAAATTAGATAAAGCTTAACTCTAAGCTATAATACGGTGATATAACAAGCTGTATTAATTGTAATCAATTAAAATTTCATTGTGATATCTAAATTACTGAACTAAATTTATTTTCGCACTATTTTTACTAATAAGCTTGGTTACAATCAATTATAAGCTCATCTAATTGAATGTATAGATATTAAAATTTAAGGCCAGTCGTGACTCAGAGCCACGGAAGGAAGAAGGTGTTAATGAGAACGTTTCCCAGGTTTCTTCACCCTATCCTACCATCATGTGATCATATACAAAACCATTATCCCATCAACGCCAACATTAGCATGAGATTTTCCAACTCCGAAATTACATTGTCTAGAGAGCTCAAAGAGATGTTTGCATCTTATCATAAGTGTTAAAAGGCTTTTCGAATTCATATTAAACCCCTCGACTTGGCAACATGGCGGCGGCGGCGTTAAAACCTCGTATTATGTAAATATACTTTTTCCCAGCCCTTCAGAGCTAAGAGACAAATGGTTCCAACGTCAAGTTCAGCCATTTATCATGTTTACAGAATGTATTGGTGCTGTCATTTTCAAAGGCGTGAATTTCGGAGGTCAAAGAGGGAATGCGCTAGTACAAAGCTGACAGTCCACGCCTTTGCTTTTCGAATAGCTGGTGTGGTATGAGTTTTCATATAACTCCTTTTGTGCGGCTAACGTCAGTTTAATGTGAAATTGAACATCGCTTCTAGTATGGGAGTATTGAAAACTAACCGGTATAAAATTTGATTTATGTTTAATATCTCAACGTTCGTGTTGTGAAAGGATGTTATGTCGTTATCCTTTTATGGTGATTGAATATAATTTTATATAAGGAAAGTGATGGAACTGGTCACATCTTTAGTCAATTTTTGTTTATACATAAAAGTTACGAATATAATAAGTAAAATCAGGCAGGCTCAACCTGATAATTGTTTTTTTAGTTTTTTTTTTGGGACTATGTTTCATCAAGAGTTTTAAATAAAAATTAATCAAGTGTAAGTTGGACTCGCCCACCGAGGGCTCCGTACCAATTTCCGATTATATGTCAACGGGAATGTATTAAAGTTGACAAACTTATGTTTGTGGGCGTATGCAATCATTCTGTATGAAATGGAAATGATCTACAATTATTAGTTTGTAATAATTTGTATGTGTAATTTAAATATAGATTTCTATTCCCGGATTTCTCCTTTATTTTTACTGTTCTTACTTCTTAGCATATTGTAGGACACCGGAAAATACCCTGTAGATTTTGATAATTCGGTGCATATTTAATGAAATTGAAAAACTTAAGCTTACTGGCGTAAAGGCAGGAGAAATCGAACCTACAACTTGTGGCAACGCTGGTGACCTGCGCCTCGACGGGCCGCCATTCAATCTATGTATATATATATATTTTTTTATTAATTCTAAACTGATGAAATGAAACTAACTAAACTAGAAACACAAAGTTGTCTTTTGACAGCTCTAATTACACAGTGATGCTTCAGCGGAGGAGTCGCGAGTAGTCTCCTCTACGGAATCTCCATACATTTGCATAGCAACCGGCGTGCTGTTTATGAACTGTGGGGAATTTTGAACGTGGCTTAAGCGTACTTACGCTTACATTCGACATTGATTACGATAGTAATTAAAAATATATATTATTTTCTAACAGTAGTATGTAACAATGAATAGGTTCATATGTATGTATACATACACTGTCCTTTTATTTGTGAAGTAGAATGGAAGCCATTGGAAAAATATTTTTTGCTTCTTTTTAGCTTTACGCTGTATCCCACACACAGGAGCGTAAGCATGCAGAAGAAACCTAGTGATAAGTCATTCCGTTCTCCATTTTGTTATTTATCTAGAATAGTTCAGAAAACGGATAATATAATTAGAACTTTTAATAAAAAAAGTGACCCTATAGGGGTTTTGTTTTCGTTCTGTTTGAAGTACGGAACCCTAAAATGCACAATATTGTCTCTGTCGTCTTTACAATTTTGCAACAGGCCGCAACATTTAATGTGTACCGATTTACATACATTTGCATTGTAAGTAAGAACAGCGATTCTCTTGTCGTTGCTCTAACTTGCGGCTAAATTGGCTTAACTTTCTGCTTCCTTCTTTGAAGTGTTCATTTTATATTTATGCTTAGCCTAACTTAGTTTAAATCTTTTATAATTTGAAATAAAATCTGGTTTGTTTGCCATTTTACTACGAGGAAAATGTCTCATTCGAGAAAATGAAATATTTAATATTTTATTTTCTTCGCTCTGGTAACGAGGTGGAGCGCGGCGTTGAGTTTCGCCACTCAATGCACAATGCTTCCAGAATTTGGCGGATAGTAGGGAACTGACGTGTCTTAATAGGAGCGGCCCAGGTTCCCTCTGCCTACCCCTGCTATGTGCGCTAAGGTATTTTATAACGGATTATTGCATGCCCAAAAATATCCATATTAATTATCAACTCTGTCAGTTGATTATATAACTTAACATTAGATTCCACCATGTTGTTTTAAACTGTCAACGGAGAACCTTGTCACTAAACTCAATAGGTTGTAGACGATTAAAGACGAAATATAGTTTAATTAAGCCTGACTCCTATAATAAATTACGAAAAGCACTGTCAGCCGATTCGAGCACATTTGCTGAGAGTGCTATTACGTACTCAGCTAATAACTTATTGCCTCGTACTATGACATATGACATATGTGCTTATGAATAGGTGATATCGAGGCCAGTCGTGGTTGTTTGTGGGTTCAACGCCTATTGGAAAAAATTAAATATTTGCTTCAATTTATATTTTCATCTCTTCGCTCTGGTGTTAAGGCAAAACGCGGCGTTGGGTTCCGCCATTCAATTCAACACGCTGACTATTATTTATATTTCCATTTTTTTCGTTGTAGCGTCGAGGTAAAGCGCGGCGTTGGGTTCCAACTCGTGGGGACTCAACACTGGGCTCTTTCTGCCTACCCTGCTGTGTGCGGGATACAGCGTGAAGCTGATAAAAACAGAATATACTTGCTATTGCTGCGACATGACTAATAACGTCGATCCGGCCCTCTTCATCTTCTAGTTAAGATTTATTGCTATAATACGAAAATATGCTTCACCGACAAATTAGAATATTAATGGCGTGGTTTATTTATTTATTATATATCATCAATTTTATTACGTGTACGCAGTTAATTTTGATTTAAAGATTCATTTTAGTGACTTAGTAATAAATTATTACTAAGTCACTAAAATATGGTAATATCTTATCCGATGGTTATAGTTCATTGATGTTTATACTAAGTGGGTGTTTTATACCTACGTTTGTTACATATATCTACTATCTTCCAATTTTGCCGATTTTCGACTAAGCAGTTTCACACTACATACAGCAGGCGGGGCAGAGATAACCTAGTTTTATGACACTCCGTTCTCCACTTTCCGTCGGTTTTTGACAAGTTTTACTGAAATTGACATTTCATAATTGTATACATAAATATTTGCTCATTGTAAGGATAGAATTTCAACCCCCATCAACCACAAGAACGACGGGAATGGGGTGTCGGGTGTTATATTATATTATTAGGTTCATTTAAATATAATTTTAATGTGGCACAAATTTTCGAGTTAAAATACAGTAAGCCACAAAAAAATGGTTTGTTTAGACTAAAAGTATAAGACTTGGGCTTCGACTCTGACTGTAAGGGAGACGGTTGTTGATTTTATTTTCTCTCTTCTCGAAAACTCAATTTAAATAGAAAATAACTTAAAGAAACGATAAAAAATAGAAATTAGCTCAAAGAAACGATAAGAAATAAAATACTTATAGGCTATTTCAGTTCTTTATGGCTTTTTATCGGCTTTCCGGATCCTGTCTTCAAAATCAAGTTGAATGAATATTGTTAACATTTCAACTCATTTCTTTCTTCTATAAGTACTATTACGAAATAGAGTAAAGCACGTAGCAGCTGTAAATTTCAACAAAATTTTATAATAACACTATTTTAAAAATGTCTCTACACCCAAGTCTCTAGAAGCAGTATATCATCTAATATATAACTTCCAGTACAGTGACATTACATCAGTCGTTATTCTCCAGAACTCTACCGTACTAGACTTTGCTCTTAGCTGCCTGCAATCTCTCGGCCTTAATAAATAAGAAATAAAGCTAGTTCAAATATTTATTTGAAACATTTTATATTGGATAAAATAAATGTTTTTTCGGTCTCACATTTTATCACATGTTATATTAGAGGATATATAGAGAAAACCTACTTTCAATACACTCTATTCTCCAATTTTCACTCGTATTAGGGCGACGAATTGTCTTAAAAGTAGCTTGCCTCTGCCTACCTTACTGTTTACGGGATAAGGCGTGATGCTGATGATTTTACAGTGAAATTTTACTGAATAAAATAAATAAAAGTCTAGTGAAAATTATCACATATTGTACAGATAGTAATAAAATAAAAACATTAAAAGAAAATTCCATATTAAAACGACTTGACGTCCTATTTTCAAACTATAAATCAATTACAGTAAATCTTAATAAACTTCCAAAGCTTGTCAGTCACCTAACGAGGCAACTTGCAAACGAACGTGCCCCAGCACCGCAACTAATGCCTAACTATTTTGAATACGAACAATAATTTGTAAAGGGAAAGTTGTATACCCAAATGAAATTCCCCTCCTGCTTTGGGACCCTTGAAAGTAGTGATTTTTGAGAACGTTTTTTTTGTTTTAATAAGTTAACTATTAATAATTGTTATTATTATCATGTATTCATCGTAGAGTTCCGTCATTGAGCACTCAATTTCACTATTTGAGCTTTGCGGAGTGTGTTAACACTACATTCTTTCCGCCTACTCTGCTATATGAGGGATACGGCGTGAAGCTTAAAAAATCTATCAGAATAAAGGGAAAGATAACCTTTTCACAATAAGTGGATTTCCATACATTTATGTAATTTAATATATCTCTGCTTTGGAATTCCAAATATATATCTTAGAATATTCAGTAGGCAACCCATATCAAGCAGTGATCATCAACTGACAGACGCTACAATGAGATGGGCCGAAAATACTATTAAACTTAAATATATATACGAGTACATATACGTTAACTACTAAATTTATGCAATATGAACATTTGAAGGGCTATTTTTATCAGCTTCACGCTGTATCCCGCAGGATAGGCACAGGGAACCTAGTATTAAAACACTCCGTTTCCCACCACCGTGTTGAGTGGCGGCACTCAACGCCGCGCGTTTGCCTTGGTACCAAAGCGAAGAAATAAAAATATTCATAAATAATAACTCATTCCCCCTAGTGGGAATTGAATTCACAACCGTCGCGTTATAGTCACGCTATCCCGTCACGATGGCTCTTAAGAAGTAGAGATTATTTTGTTTTGAGTAATCAGTATTAAGATATTGATTTTAGGTTAATGCAATCTCAAGAATACAATCTCAACAATACATTTTACTTCCTTGGAACAAATTAAAATAGTTTCTTATTAGGTTATATACCTAATAAGAAGTTAAACTTAAATGAACCTATCTAATACTTTAATTAAAAACACACATTGTCTATAATATGCAGGTAAAACAGTAAGAAATAAGATGTGCTTATATTTTATCATCTCAGTTTCTCAAGTAGGAAATATAAGTATATAGAGAATGTCTCATACACACGAGCTTGCATAATTAATGCAGTATATCCAGATATCCCAGACGTCTTTGTTCTCTTGACGTTCTCTTGTTTTAATATAACGATCTTCTAGGAGAAATTAAGAGAAGAATGTATACTATTATTTAAATTTTATTTTAAAGTGTCTTCTATATATTCACGCTGTATCCCGCACACAGCGGAATGGCAGAGGGAACCTAGTGTTAAGGCACTCCGTCCTCCACTTACCGCCGAATTGGCATTGCCCGGACCCATCGCCACACTTTACTTCGAGACCAGATCGGAGAAATTTTCTAAATATTTTATTTTCTGGAGTGGACATCAAACCCACTACCAGTCGCGCTCACAGTCACGCTTTGTGCACGCTTTTTACGATTGCTCAGTTAAATGTTGTTAAAAATATCCTTTTCTCCGAAATATCCTTTTCTCCGAATGAAAACACAGTTTAAAGAGAGTGCACTTTATTTAATTACCCAAAAGGAAGTGGAAAGGCATCGTCAGGCGAAAACTTGGCAATTAACTGGGAAACGACGACTTGGCTGAAGATATGAATGTTACTTATATATATATATCGTTGACTTTGACTTTACTGTCTATATTTGGATTTGTGATTCCAGTATAACGAGATAACTACCAAGATTATATTTACAATTTAATTAGTAAACTTTTGATAACTGTAAGCTACTATGCTGTAAACATAAATTGAAATTTATTTTATTTTACTTTGTATTTAGAAATAATATATTACACCAAAAATGTAGTTTATTTTAATAAAGCTAAA
Organism: Heliconius nattereri; assembly: GCA_013403645.1. Lineage (NCBI taxonomy): Eukaryota > Metazoa > Arthropoda > Insecta > Lepidoptera > Nymphalidae > Heliconius > Heliconius nattereri. The sequence goes on from JAAIXI010000240.1 coordinate 1,557,887, forward strand.
ACGTCAAAATATAGCGTAAACGTAGACGTAAGCTATAACGTCGGATACGATGGTTGTTAGTTCAATCCCACTTAGGGGAAAGGTTCTTTTTAAATGATTAACATTTCTTCATACTTGTCCAACTGGACAAGTATTTCGTTAAGGTAAGTTATTTAAGCAGTAATGTTTTGATTTTTTGATATTTGTGAGGAAAGTGAGGAACGGAGTGTCTCAGTTTAATAATAATAAATTTTACGATCTAAATCTAAATACTATCTATATAAATAAAAGGACTTGTCCTCACTGACTGTGTGTGACTTGTGCGTAGAAACGTGAAATTTGGACATATGTTTACTTTCGTAATCTGGACATCCACTAAGAAGGGATTTTGAAAAATTTTAACCCTAAAGCAAATAAGGGGTTGAAAGTTTGTATAGATTTTTTTTAAATCGGCACCAATTTTTATAAAATTTGAAATTCAGTCTCTTAAAATTATTTAATTGAACAGATGTTTCTTGGTTTTCTAGAATTCTTCCCCTAACGTACAAATAAAGGGTTGAAAATTTGTATAAAAAATCTTTAAATCGCCACCGATTTTTATTAAATTTGAAATTTAGACTTTAAAAATATTTCATTGAATACATGTTTCATGGCTTATTAGAATTCATCCCTAAATAAGCAAGCGAAGCTGCGCGCGTCCGCTAGTTAGTTATATAATTGAATTCATGTTGAAGCGAGTGTAGAATATTCAATTACCTCAAAGGCTGTACTAAAGGAGCTTTACTTGAAAGATAGTATTTACTTAAAAGACCTAATCTTCACCCATTAGAATTCCCATGATATTTATATAGAAATAAATATTTATTCTGTTTCAATTATTAGATATTAGATATTTCCAAGACCTAAGACCACAAATATATTTATGTCTATCTCAATTAATTATCACTATCTAAATTATAAAAATAGGAAAAAGTATTTAATAAAATGAGAAGGGACGCAAAATAATAACATTACATACAATACAATTAGTATTCGAGCGCTCACAAACAAAAACGACTGGATGGTGTAAAGAGTACTCTATTAAATTACCCCGAAAGGAAACAAAAGGGTACAAAAAAATAAAATAAAGCGAAACGCCGGTAATTAACCATGAAACAACAATGCTACAGAAAAAGAGATCGGTAAGAGTTGAATGACAATTGTTTATGGACAATTATTTTGTATGTTTGTATGAGTGGAGATGATTTTATAGCTAGTAAACATTTCTTTTGTTTATTAAGTGTTGCCAGAAATTTAAATAGAAATTGAAAATAATATAATATAGTAAAAGAAAAAATAAGGACTTTTAGTAGTAGTCGTAAACCGCCAACTTTTACCAGAGCGAAAAACTAAAAATAATTTATTCCCTCGAGTGGAAATCGAACCCACATCCGTTGAATTTACAGCCAGACTCTATGCCATCAACAAAATGACTTTATATGCTTCCTATTAAATAAATCTCGAACGATAAGGTGACCGCGACCGCTGTCACGAGCACGCAATCATTTATCACCCTTTGTTTTCAATGTCCAAAGACACGCCTCTCATGTGTGAGAGGGCTGAAAATATCACGTTTTAATTAAATTTAAAACGATATAATTTTGTTTGTAGGAAGAGGGAAGACTAGTGTAAGACTCTCCGTTCCCCACTTTCCGATGAATTTTTCGAGGTAGGGCATGTTAAGGCGAATTTCAATGCCGCGTGAATGAATGTTACCAGATCGAAGATATGAAAATATTAATAAATAGTAATTCATTCCCACGGGTGGGAACCCATAATCCTCGTGTTTACAGTCACACGCTTATGCCACTGGGCCACTACGCCATTACCATATTATTTACGCCTTAATAACGTGAAATGTTAAATAATTTAACCAAAACGCTATGTGAACATTTTCACAGAGATTTTTAACCTAATGATAAAGCTTTAAAAGGTTTCATTAATTAAAATACACTGCATTAAAGCACTTTTGAATCTGCACCATTATTAAAATTCTTGAAATGGGTCTAGTAATTATACTAACATTTTAATCTAGTAATTAACTTTTTGCTAGTTAATTACTTTTTTTTTAAGGTTTTTTAAAAATATTTATAATATATTTACATATTATTTAGCAGTCCTAGTACTTCGTATTATTAGGGCTCCCCACCCAAACGGCAAAATGGGACCTTATTACTAACACTTCACTATCCATCTGTTGGTCTTTCTACATATACGTTAGATATTTGAAATTTGCACAGACAATATAAATAAAATAAAAGCTGTGTTTATAGATAATGGTACGAAACCATTTGTGCGTGAGTCCGACTCGCACTTGGCCGATTTTTTTTTACATTGCTTTAACTAGCACGTGTAGAATAGAACTTTTAACTCAAAAGCTACGAATTGACATTCTAACAGGATCTCAGACTAAGTATAAAGTTGTCGAAACACATATAAACAACTACAAAATAAGCTTGCGCCTCCTAAAATCTCATTTAAAACGAGTTATACGATTCGCTTTGTACTTTGAGCTTTGAAAATGTTATTTATAGAGAAAGTAAATAACTAAAGAGGCAAAGTAATCAGTGAAAGAAATGGAATAATATTAAATAAATCCGTATAAAATCGGCATTTGGGTGAAAACTTATATAAAAAAGTGAAAAATTAACTAAAAAAATATATTTATTAACCTCTCTCCCTCTCTCTCTGTCTCTCTTTCTCTCTCTCGATCTTACTTCAGTAATGGATGATCGAGCGTTTTTTATTCCTTTATTTATTACTCAGTAACAGCTTTTTTCAATTAAGCTCGATATTCAATACATTTTAATGTTAACCACATTGTGTTCGTCGGAACGTGTCGGATTGATACTTAAATGTATTGCATTTAAATAATTATCGTGAAAGGAGAGCTTTCGTGTTTTTTAAAAGCTCGCTCAGTACTTTACTTGTTTAATTGACAAGTTAATTTATAATACAGTCATTTAATTGTTTCATGAATGTATTTAAAGCCTGCCAGTGCGCAGGGCCTCAAATGTACGTGACAGGTGGTAAGCAACGGTTGAGCAACGCAACGCCGCTCAACACGCAATACCTCCAGTACTTAGCGAAAAGTAGGAAACGGAATTGTGGTGGTGTATTAACTATTAGGTTCGTAGGTACCCTTTGCTTACTCTGCTATGCGCGGGATCAATGTAAATTTGTATATTTGTCTATTTAATCTCCAAACCCGTCGTATTGCATTTCTGCCAAAATTTAACATAGAAATGTAATGCAATCAAAACATTATAAATACAAAAACATTTTCAACATCTATTGCCCTCTATAGCCGTCATCAACTTCAACGGCTGTTTTATTCTATTTTTTTTAATATCAGTTGTCAATCAATATTAATTAAGGTTTACCTGTCAAAATTGAAAATTATAACAAATAGGAAACGTTAGAATTGCAACAAAATACGGAATACTATACTAAAGTTTCCCTATACGCTCTGTTTATACAGGATGTATTCTAGTGACGGAAATAATATCAGAGTATCAGTTACTAATGTATCCGGACTATTGGTTGTATAGTACTTTTTTACTAAACAAAAAATAATGAAGTCGTACAACGTTTCTAATTAAAAACGAGGCAAATATTACATTTTTTAGCTTCGCTTTTATTAACAGCAAGAAAAGGAAATGCTATACCTTTGTTTTACGATTCGAAAAGGTAGGTGTAATTTCGGTAGTAAAAGCTACGTATTTTACATATTTTACCATTTTATAAATATTTTATACGGTACGTGTCTAAGAAACACCGTTTTATAACCATTTTTCATATTTCTGTAATATTATTTTCAACTGTTGCAAGTTTTATATTTGAAGAAGAACAATGGAAGTGTAAGTTTTACCTGTTACTAATGTATAATTATTTCGTTGTAATCTTTATTGTTAATTTTGTCTTCAGCTTCATGCTGTATCACGCATTTAACAGGGTAGGTAGAGGAAACCTAGTGTTACCTACTTATCACTTTTCACCGAATTTTTCGAGGTAGTGCGCGCTGAGTGGAACTTGCGCTCGCTTTTAATACCAGAGCGAAGCGAAATGAAAATATTAATAAATAATAATCCATTTCCCCGAGTGGGAAACGAACTTACAACCAACGTCTCTCAAAATGCAATGCCGAAAAGTCTGTGGAAAGTAGGGAACGGAATGTCTTAGAAGCTAGAAGCTGAAAACAATACATTAAAAAAACGACCATGTCCAAGAAAGCTATTAGCTAAGTGCAATAATATAAGAAAAGAAGTTATGCGTTCAGTGACCCCTGTGAGTCTGTCTACCAATGTTTTCCCAGGAACTACCCCCCACCCCGCCGTCTAGACGTTCAGAGTAAACACTATTTGTCTAACTCGTGCTCGCGTGCCTTCCGTACATTTCAGAATAGATTCATATTGATTAAGGAATATATTACTAGATGATTGTCATATAAATTATTGATAGAGAAACTGATTTATTTTATTGATATTGAAGTTGTATTAATTTTAATGTTCTTTTTCCCATTCTAATCAAGGCTTTAATCGTTTTTCTTACCAGAAGTTGGATGTTAGAATTTGAAATATAAATAAATATATGTGAATTAGTTAATTTACAATCACTTGCACTAGAAAATACACATAAATAAAATTTAATTGTCTGTCTGCATTTCAAACTAACCGTGGCTTTTCCAATTACATATAGGTATATAATTTTAATTGTTTACAAAATACTAGAAAACAAAATAAATAACCAACTTAACCAAAACTTATTTATTTCCAGGCGACCAGCGGTGCAGAGCCGCAAGTGGCGGTGCTATGCGAGGCCGGCGCCACCTACCACCCGCAGTACATGTCCGCAGCGGGGCGGTGGACGCCCGACCTTACGACGAAATCCCACAATTGCTTGAAGGACAAGATGGAGATACTTGACTATTGCAAGAAGGTAAAATTGTAAAAGAATACAAATAACAGAATAATAGCAATATATAGAAAGAAGTATGAATATTAAAAAGTCAAATCGAGCCTTGTGTTGTACAAGGCGAATCTAGGTATAAAGTTATCAGTATTTTAATAAAATTTAAATACCCAATTCTCTCATCTGCAGGTATACCCAAGCCACGACATCACCAACATCGTAGAGGCTTCCCACTACGTAAAAGTCAGTAACTGGTGCAAGCTCGGCTCCGGCAACGCCGCCAAGTGCAAAGTCACCAGATGGGTGAAGCCCTTCCGTTGTCTTGGTATGCATATAGCCGATAAGATCACACTTTGTAGGCTGTAAAATTATAATTAAAAAATATATTGACTAAAACCAGAATGCCTAAATATTTATTATTATCAGCTTCAAATATCCTGTATCCTGTACACGACAAGGGTAGACAGAGGGAACCTAGTGTTAATATAATCCGTTCCCCATTTTTATCGAATATTGGAGGCATTGCTTCTTGACCGGCGGTACTCAACGCCACGCTTTACCTCGACACCAGAGCGAAGCAATGAAAATATAAAGTAAATAATAATTGTCTCATAAATATTAATATATTCTACAAATGTCCACGTTAACTACAAAGATTATTTGGTGGCAGAAGGCCCATTCCAATCGGATGCGCTGTTAGTACCTGAGAGCTGTTTGTTCGACCACATCCACAACCAGAGTCGGTGCTGGCAATTCTCCCGTTGGAACGCCACTGCTGGACGCGCCTGCGCCCAACGAGGACTGCGCCTGCGCACCTTCGCTATGCTCCTGCCCTGCGGCATCAGCTTGTTTTCTGGAGTCGAATTTGTGTGTTGCCCTAAACATTTTAAGGGTAAGTGTTCAGAAGTTAACTCTACTATTAATTTATATAATTACTGTACTAGACCTTTATTTGAGTAAGTATTGTCACTAGCTGTCTAATTAAGCCAAGAAAATAATATTATTTTTGAACAATATTTTCTACTATAAAATCAAATAGCAGTCGTTACGTTACCAGTCAGGTAGTCCTTAACTATGCCACAATGGCGTAAGTTTTGAAACCATTCTTAACGACTATAATATATTTTTTAATATTTAACATATCTTGGGTTTTCACAGAGAATGTCAAGATGCACAAGCCCATGGATGTAGGCGTGCCCGTAAGCCCTGGTGGTGAGGAAATGTTGGCTGCTTCTGCTGCTATGGATGAACGAGATGATGAACTCCTTGATGATGAAGATGCTCTCACCGATGATGATGATGACACTCTCAATCTCAGCGATGATGATGACGACGACGATACTGACGACGGTAAATCAATTTATTACTTAGGAAAACTTGTGAATTATATAGAATATATTTAATATTTATTATTATAATTTCTTGTGCACATACAATAATTAATATATTTGTAAGCAGATATGGATGAGGATGAAGATGCTGATTTGACTCGTGATGATGACGCCGAAGACGATGACTATACTGATGCCGACGACTCTGCTTGGCCACGACCTGAATCTTCTGCATCACCTTCAACCACCACCTCCACCACGACTACCACTACCACAACTACTACGGTTAGTTAACATCTCGATGATATTTCTCAACACATATAAAGAGACCTGATAATGAAGCTTCTATATTAAAGCACTATGATAGCTCCAGTACATACATGGCTTTGTGTTTTAATTTCTTACTTTTTAATTGCTGGAATTATTTTTTGGAATATATCGTTTCATACCTGACAATAGGTATATAATGTCAATATTTAACATATTTTAAGACGTTTATGTAAATACTCTACAACTAGGTGTTCTACTATACTTTGTTTCCTTTAAAGATAACCGGTACATATTTTGCAGGCTTCCACTGCTACATCCGACCCTTACTTTTCGCATTTTGACCCCCGGACTGAACATCAGAGCTACAAGGACGCACAGCAACGACTTGAAGAGACTCACCGTGAAAAGGTAAATTATAAGTTAATAATGAAAATTATAAATTCCACAATTTCTATTTTCATAGAATTGGAGAGATATTGAATGGCGGTTTTTAACGCCACGCTTTGTCGTGCCATAACCAGAAAATTTAAAAAAATCATTAGAACGCATTTGGAACGCATTACCGTATCGTATAGTCTGACGACGTCTTACTGCGCCATGGCCTCTATATATTTCATAAATTTCATATAAGGTCTAACACAATTAATTAATAAAAGCACTGACTTATATTTTAGATTACCAAAGTGATGCGTGAATGGTCTGAGCTGGAAGATCGTTATCAACAAATGATGTCCTCAGACCCTGTCGCCGCGCAAACTTTCCGCCAACATATGACTGCTAAGTTCCAGGCTAATATCCAGGTAATATAAAAAAATGCTTACAATAAATAAAACCAGCTTCACGCTCTATCCTTCATGTAGTTTTAAGACACGTTCCGCAGAATTCTGGAAGCATTGCATATTGAGTGGCAGAACTCAACGCCGCGCTTTGCCTCGACACCATAACGACGAAATTAAAATATTAAATATTTTATTTCCTCGAATGGGCATCGAATCCCCAACATGCTTGTGCCCCTAAACAAATATTTTAATATAATAGTTTTATATTTATAAATATTATAAATAAAAATATATAATCTTCTATAGTCGTTAGAAGAAGAAGGCGTATCTGAACGCCGCCGCCTCGCTGCTCTGCACCAGCAGCGCGTCCTCGCACACCTCGCACAGCGCCGTCGCACCGCGCTCGCGTGCTACTCACGCTCGCTGCGGGATACACCACCCAATGTATGGACATTTTTGAAAATGTGTTATTTTGAAAATTTAAATGTTGATCATTTTGTTTTTTTATAATGAAAGTAAGATAATGTAGAAGATGAAAAATAAAAAAAATATATATGTACCTATGTATATTTTTAAAGTACTTTTTATTCTAAGCAAAACTATTCTATTTCAACTTTACCTTGAAAATTTTTGCTTGGTTTAAAATATTTTTGTAATAATAAAATTGAATTGAATAGTGAATTTGTTGTGTAAAAATTTATGTAACTTAATATCTTGAAAATAAACAGTCTAAAATTACTTTAAATTTGTAAAAATGAATCATCAGGCTCACCGTGTCCAAAAATGCCTCCAACGCCTGGTCCGCGCGCTGGCAGCCGAGCGCAGCGGTGCCCTAGCAGCGTGGCGCCGCGCCGCCGCCGCTGGACGCGAGGCTGCTGCCGCTGAACGGGCGAGTGCTGCTGATAGGTTACAGGTACTCATTTTATTTCTTTATGCTTTATTTTGGACTTCTTATTTCTTCACAGTGTCCCGCAGATGGCAGGGTAGGCAGATGGAAACTAGTGCTGAGCACCATCAGCTCCTTAATCAAAAACCTAGAAAGAATCGATATAAAAATTCGTACTCCGAATGATCGAACGACTCAATAACAAGAGATACGTATGCTTCTAAATCGCCTCATCTGAAGAATAAGGTCCTATTAGCAAAAAAGTGCCTTTGCAAATATTATTATTCTTCGGATAAGTCGAAATATTAGTCCTCTAAATTAATGCTTACTCTGCTAATAAAAAAATAATTTCTTTGTAAATATTAATTCATTATTTTTATAAGGATGCTGACCGCGCCTTACAACGTGCTCTGACTTCTCTCCGCCGCCGCCCTCATCTGTACGCTAGCATCGGAACCGCTATTGAAGATTATGTTCAGGTAAACTTCGGTGACCCATGCACTTATTAACTTACATAAATAAACAAAATGTTATAATTACGAAACAGCAATTTTAAAAACATAATTAAAACGAAATATCTCAAATACATTCACACATTTGTAACAATGTAAAAATAATTTTTACAGTCAATGCAATCCAAGGACGACATGGCCGTGTCTCTAATGTCTATGACACCTGAAGCTGAAGAGTTACTTTTGGACCGCATCGAGGCTGAAGTGCAGAGGGAGCAAGCCGCCCGCGACCAACTCAACGCTAAGAGAGACCAACGCACCCGCCAGCGCCAGGACATACAGAATGAACGGGCTAGGGTATGATAAATATAGATTTTTTTCATTTTCATTTATAAATATGTTAAATAAATAAAGGAAGGAACAATCTTAGGAAATATATCGGACCCAAAAAACAAAAGTTTGAAAATGTAGATTAGAAGTATGTAATCTTTGATATGATTTCTAACATTTTCTTATCATTTAAATATATGAATATTTTGTTATTTTATAATAAAAGTTGAACTATGTGGAAGAGAGTTTTTGGGTTTCCACGCGAGCTATCTGGAACGTACATTTTGTAATATAGACTAAAATATCCAATTACAGACATCTAACGGTCTCAAAGAAACTGAAGAAACAGATGACGAGGCCAGTGAAGTGATCGACACTGAAGACACCACTACTACGCCGACCACGCAGACCTCCCCCGCACCCTCTCCGTCACCTTCAGCTTCTGTGTCCGTACATGATTTTACCACACGATCAGCTTTTACACAGGAAACTACTCCTACGGTAAGGTTTAGAGTTTATTTGTTTTTTTTTTGTTTTCGGTTCACACTTTGTTCCTTATATAATAAGGTCGGCAGAGGGAACCTATCTTTGGTATAAATTCTCCAGTTTTCGTCCAATTTTTGAGATGAAATTCAATGCCGCGCTTAGTCTATTATTAAAACGGGATTGGGGGAACAATTTTTATTTAATCATATTTTTTAATTTCACCACTAAAAAGTATTACCACTTGTTTCAATGTTTTTTTGTCTATATTTCTCTCATGTATTCTATTATATAAGACAATATTATTATTTTTAAAATTAGGTTCAGGATATCATTACAAGCACGATGACTGATGCCCCCGAGACCGAGACCGAAACAAGCGAAGCTGGTGAGACCTCTAGCCGACGTTCTACAAGCGAGGTACTTTTTCATTTGTTCGTTTATAATTGCTGTATACTAAAAATTATATTAATCCTACTTAAATAAATAAAATAAATAAATAATTAAAGAGTCATTTTGTACTTTTGAAAACTTCTATAATATCTAGGTGAACCGTCTGTTATTATTTGTGGCCTGACCGAGTCCAATTAAACTGATAAGGATGTAATAAATTACATTAAAAAAAAATATTTCATTACAAATGGGTAAAAAACTGATATTTATTGATTAACTCCAGACCGAGGGCGAAGGGCTACGCGCTGCATTGGAGCAAGCTGAAGAAAGAGCGCCGCCACCACCAGCGCACGCTCTCAAACATGAACTGCAACACTCTCAACCTGTAAGATTACTTAGTTATCTTTTTCATTAGACTTTTTCATAAATTTTCTAATCTGGTCCTCTCAATAACTTCACATGAAAGTTTTAAATATTAAATTAGGAAAACATAAACGCTCCTCCGTCTGGATGTGTAGACGTTACGCGTTAATAATACCAACTAAAAGAAAACAGAATTATCGTTGAGACTGTCAGGACCCAGTGGCAAAAGCCTGTGGCTGTAAATACGATGGTTCTATTCGATTTCTAGGAGAGGAAATGAAATGTTTAATATCTTCATTTCCTCGCTTTAGTAATACGGCAAAAAAGCCCGGCGTTGATTTCCACCCCACAACAAGTAAAGTCTTGAGAATTCTGCGAAAAATACTGAACAGAATGCTTAAAAAAATTTAAAAATTCCAAAAATCCAAGCCCTTGATAATAAAACTGTGATCGTTTCCCCAGGGATTCACAGTTCGCGGGTCGAGCGCCCCCAGCGGCGGCTCGGGCGCGCTGTACCCCGCGCTGTGCGTGGGCGGCGCGGCGCTGGCGGCGGCCGCAGCCGTCGCGCTCGCAGTCGCGCGTCGCCGCGACCGCGCGCCCTCCGCGCAGGGATTTGTTCAGGTTTGTATCCTCCTTAAAGCATGTATGAAGTGGTTGATGACAGTGGATGAACCAAAGAGGTATGCAGAGGCTGTAGCGTTTGGCGCTACGTTCTGTCTGGCCATCTTGCTAGAGATACACATTCGCGTTGCGTGTAGCTATAAGACTAAGTACGGGATTAGTTATAGCAATTTTCGTAACATTTTTATAGAGTTTAATTTATTCTGGTTGTTTTTGTAATCCAATATATTGTATATAGAGTAAATTATGAAAATATATATTCCAGGTGGAGCAAACAGGCGCTGTCGCTCCCACTCCTGAAGAGCGACACGTGGCCAACATGCAAATCAACGGCTACGAGAACCCTACCTACAAATATTTTGAAGTCAAGGAGTAAATTAATGGCTACCTTCACCCACCAGACTTGCTTTGCTGGCTCTTTCTTACTTCCGGAAACGTAGGCAACGACATGTACTTAGAAATGTCTCAACGATCGTTCAGCTTATCCTATCCCCTGAGTTTTCGAGCTACACCAATTTAACAATTAAAAGCACAATATTATAAAAGTCGTCCATTTTAAAGTAACAACGCCAACGGTTCACTAAAATTAGATTTTTTAATCGGAAACAAGGGATGGAAACGTTTCGCTCTTTATTTGTGGTGTGTGCTAGATACCCCTAGTTTGAGTCGATGGTACCCCCCCTCCTTATGTCTATTTCCTTGAATAATTAATTCTTTATGGAATGAATGTGTGTGATGATTTACTAACTCTATACTGTACGTAAAGCGAGCCTGGTGGCGGAGACAAAGTTCATTTTAATTATAAAGCTTCTACGATTAGTCAACGTATGTGTATATTGCGGTCACGCAAACAGTCAAAGTAAACATAATTGATATTAGAATTTATATTGTTTTTTTTTTATATGTTATTTTTTTATGTTTGCACCAAAATATTTATTTGTTTTAAGATTTAGGTCTAAGTTCGTCTAGTGTCCTAGAAATCATAAGTGTCACTGTAGTCGAGTTGTTTAATTAAGTTTTCGAGGCCGCACCTCGAGCGACCACTGCAGCGTCGACCTCTCACTTTAATTAGTAATTATAAGTTAACTTCGCGCTTATCTATATGATATTTCGACATTGATCTCACTTTAGAACGGTAATATCTTACTTATCAACTCTCGGAGTTTAACGCTGTAAGTTGTCACTCGAGCCAGTGGAACAAACGTCCATGGTACGCTGTGTATATAGACTCCGCGTACAAATTTGAATCTAAATTTACTTACTCTTAAAGCCCGCTTTCTTTTTCTAATGTAGGTAGAACATAACGTGAATTTTATGTAATAAAATGCGAAAATATATTTTAATAATTATGTGTACTTAGCAAAGGGACGGGCGGCAAAGCCGGCGCGGGTGAACGCTTAGCCTTGTAGTCTTCTTCTAGTCAAAGGAACCTTTTATAATCTGAGATTTGCCTTTTACACGAGAATTCGATCGGGTGAAAGTATCTCCGATATACATATATCTCTATCTCTTTACCCCCCCTTTTATCTTTCTTCGTTTACCCGCGGGACAATACTCATAGTTCCCGATAGGAAAGAACTGTGTACTCAAAGTGTGCGAGGAAAACAATCAACGCTCTCGAAGAAAGTTCTGACATGGAGAAGAAGAAGAAGTTCTTCGTAATATCTAGTCATATGGGTGCAGCATAACGGTTGTGGCGCACATTGGGTACGCGGCAACGCCGATACTGTTAAGCTTAGTGGGTGTATGTACGGTTATTATAATAAGTAGATGTACAAAAGTAATACATTATATAGATGTTTTAGCGTCAGATAAATAGATATAAAGCAAAATATAATTATATATCGCATTCGTCCGTTTAATGTAAGGGCTTGCGCTCGTGTCTATTCCCACGTACCACACCTAACGATACGCCGTAGTTAAGATGTAATTCTGCCTCAGTATTATATACATTTAAGCTTATTTGTTACATAAGCTAATTTATATACACTAATTCTATTCGTTGACGGGCGATGTGACGTTGCTAATTTAAGAAAGTCATATCAGATGCGTCACGGCGTTGAGCTGCGTCCGCTCGGCGCTAGATGGCGCTGCGTGCGACACATGCGCCGGAGTGGGCGAAGCTCTAGGGGGCGCCCGCCCGTGGCTTGTACGGCATTCACATAAGTTTACTCACTGTATAACGTAAGTCTAATCCTGCATCAAGTAACCGCTGTATTTTTAATAATAACTAAGTAACGAGCCGACCACTTATTTTTTTAACAAAACTTTTTGCTCAAAATCAAGCTGTCTCTCGTCGGTTATTATAATTCTGTATCCATTCGATGTTTAATATTTCGATGTAAACAATATTCGATGTTAGTAGATTAATCCTGTTTTATGTAATTTCAGATCACTATTTCACGTATTTTGAGAATATAATAAATAAATGGTTTGAAATCTTTTGTGTTTCCTATGCTACATTTTATTGTGAGTTCGAAGTTCAAATTGAATCAATAAATAGGAATTTAAAAATTGGTGTTGTTAATGGCGGTGTTGCCACATCCTGTCGCTATTTCAAGATTATCCCAAATAATTAATTTAATTCATTGAAATAAAGGTAATATAAAATAATAATTCTTATTGATAAACTTAAATACCTGAAAACCTTAAAATATTTGTAACGAACACAAATATAATACACGATTTTTTGTACATGTACATGATACAAGTATTTTATATACATTTGTATAATATCAACGATTAAATAATATTTAATTATGCTGAAATGATTTTCGTGAAATATTTCTATTTATTTCTTCGTTCTGGTGCCGAGGCCTCGAGAATTCAGCTGAAAGTGGGGAACGGAAGTGTAAGTGTCAGTCTTAACACTTGGAAAAGGTGTACTCTGTATATCCTGCTTTGTGTGAGATACACAGTGAAACTAATAACAAAAAAAATATAGCAAAGTATATAAGTTATAATCTCTATAATAAATTATATAGTTTATAAATAAGTTTTCAATAAAAAAAAAGGCATCACAAATAAAGAAAGGAAACATTATTTCAGTGTAAACAACTCTGTCGACGAAGCTGATTTATGCTATATTATTTTTAACCTTAGTATTTTAACGGTAGGATTATCTCCCTATCTCCCAAAGTATAATTGTATAAAAACGAAAAGCTAAATTCTGCTAAATCTGTTATTAAAAATTAAAAAATCAGCTTCACTCTGAATGCGCATACAGCAGTGTAGGCAGAGGGAACCTAGTGTTAAGTCGCTCCGTATCCCAATTTTTGCCAAATGCTTAATTTATGTGGATTTTCTTCTCCTTTTAAACACTCGTAAAATAACGTGTTTTGTAACGACATCTTATGTGAACTCTAAATACTTATTAACTGATCGACTGATGCACTAGTTTTTATAAAATATTTTTTTCGATTCAAAGTACTGGACGACCACTCCCATGATTTGCATATAAAATCATAAATATCATATATATATCATATATCTAAATAGGCAATTTTTCTACTGTAGAGCCATCTTGTATCGGATAGTTAAACAACATGCATTCTCCTATGTGAATCCTGCTACCGACATCTACAGAACGAACGACGAACTTACAGAACTACTATTATAGTATTAAGCGCCACCTATAGAAAATGAACAGAAACTTAAAGTTGAATTATTTTCCCACTAGATGTCACCATTGGACGAAAACTGCGTAAATGTTTTTGTTTATTTATCACCAATTTACAGCCATTAAGGAATGTTTTTGTGGAAAGCGATTGTCAACACTTTTTAATTTTATCTGGATTTTCGAGTTCACTCCAACTAAACGTTGTTGGAAAACTCGAATTAAAATCGTCTACAGATTGTATTTTTGCACCGTATCTGATATTTTTAAAACTGACTCTGGTCTCTGACGCGCTCCCGTCAGGCCCGTCACATTAGTTAATTGTGAACAATTTAATGTTATACCTCTCCTATGTTTGTTTCCTTTGCGATAAACGATAAGTCTATATGAAAGTGTGAGGACACTTACATTTTTTAATGACTTGTTATTGCGTACTTTTTCATTTAAAATTTTGCTTACAAAGTATTATTATTGTTATAGTATTCTAATTTATGATTGTATAACGTATGAAGTATTTATTAAAATCATTATTGCTTTTATTTGCATTTCAAATTATGCTACGCGCAAAATTAACACATATCGTCTACCTAATTGTTTTTATTCATTGTTATGAAAAATATCCTAGGAACAGCCACTTTGTTCAAAAAAATCTAAAATATTATTCTCATAGCTATAGAGCGAAGCTCTCTATGCATAGAAAAAAGACTATTACTATTAATAATAGTTTAAATTCGGTATAAATGAGGTAGAAAGTAGACATCGGAGTGGCTTAACATTATTCTCTCTCTGTGTACTCTGCTAAATGTATAATCCCCACATATTAATGAATTTAGTGTAAAATAGACGTGCAAGAACTGAAATCGTAATAGTTACGTACGGTGACCGATATCAGTGCTGTATGTCGCTTAATTAATGCAGTTAGGCTTCACCGTGCAACTCATAAGAGGTTTAACGAAATGATCCATTAATACCTAATATTAATATTTATCATTTCTTTCTACAAATCGTGCCCGATTCTTATTTTAATCGTTGCAATACGTTAAATTTACTTTTGTTTTCCATTTTTGCGCTAATATAAATATTTTTAGGCCAGAAGCGTGCTATTGAAATAGCGACAGATTATGGGTTAGAATTCTACTCGAGAAAATGAAATATTTAAAATAAATAAATCAGCTTCACGCTGTATCCCACACAGCAGGGTAGGCAAAGAGAACCTAGTGTTAAGATACTCCGTTCCCCACTTTCCGTCCAATTTTGGAGGCGTTGCGTGCTCAACACGCAACGGGCGGTGAAAGTGAAGTAAAGTAAAATATTCTTTATTGCACACCAAATAATTTATTACAAATGTGTTTACAATGATATAACAAATAGCACAATAGGCGGCCTTATTGCTAAGCCAGCAATCTCTCCCAGGCAATCTTTGGATAGAGGAGAGCATTAATTAAATTAGTGAATATAAATGTAAATAAATATTTCACTTCCTCGAGTGGGAATCGAGTCCACAATCATCGCGTTACAGTCACACCTTGTGCCGCTGCGCCACGACGGACTCAATAAGTCAACAAGTTTAAATATATTGCATTAGATATAACAAAGAACAAAAAATCTTATCCAACATAAAGAGAGTTCACTATGAATCAGCGTTTCCACATGCTATAGTGTAGGTACACAGTACACACGGACGGGTTTCATAATTTTGTAATAAAAATGATTACGTTCTTATCATATCAAGTGCAAACGAAACCGTTTTTGTATCATATCTCACTACTTTGTATGGCACCTCCATACAGTCCAGTGCGTCTGATGACATTTTTAATATATCAAATTATATGCATATGTATGCATATACCATTCCGTTCCTCGTTTCCCGCTGATTTTTTTCGAGGCTTTGCGTGTTGAGTTGCGGAACTCAACGCCGGGCTTTTGTTTTGGTAGCAGATTCAAGAAATGATAATAATATTGATATGATGATTTGCCTTGAGTTGGGATCGAACCCGCAAACGTCGCCTTATAATGTCCGCTGCGCCGCAACGGCTCATGTGGGCAACGAAGTGTCTTTACACTAGGTTACTCTACTAACCTGTTATATGCGTGATACAGCGTGATGCTGATTTAATTTACATTTTTAAGAATTTTTACAACAAGTTATTTTTTATATGACAAAAAATAGCTTGTTCTAAGTAATGTTTATGTGATAATAGGATATTCTTATAATTCTCATATTTCATAAAATATTTATTAAGTTTTTTTATATATTATGTTTACTTTCATGTACTTTTCGTTTCTTTCGTATAAAAAAATGATTTTTAAACTGAGTAAGAAGGTAGCAAAAAATTTTAAAAAGATCGATTATTTTAAATGATTTAATCGATTCAAATCATTTACAGCATTCATATTTAATAAAATAATTAAATAAACTGCGAAAAATTAATAAATAGCTTAATTACAACATTATAAAGTAATATAGCCAGTTAGTTGTACGCGATAACAACTCACAGATTACTTTGTAATTAAACAATATGTACTAGTATCACATTTGTATGAACTAACAAGGAAAGTCCGAAGGTTGAAAAAAATGTGTTAATAACATATAAATACGAAAATCAGCTTCACGCTGTTTCCCGCACACAGCAGAGTGTTAAGACACTCCATTCCCCACATTCCGACGAATTCTGGAAGCATTGACCTCAGTGCGAAGAAAAGAAAATGTAAATTTTTAATAAATATCTAATTTGCTCGAGTGGGGATCGAACCCACAAGCAATCGCTTTAACAGTCTTTAACCACATACTTGCAGATTAAAAAGAGAGGAGGTATTGTCATCTCTTTCCACCGTTACGTTTCTACCTGTACTACGTTACACTGTATCATGTAGGTAACGGTAATGTATTTTACTTTAGTTTTACTCGCGTTATTCTTTTATGTGGCCGTCGTGGCGTGGCCGATTCCTATTCAGAGGAATAAATTATTATTTATTAAAAAATTCGTTTGGTGCCATTCAACATGCCTCGAAGAAACTGTTTTCGTTAGTTAAAGTAAATGGGTTCCTTCTGCCTTCCCTGCTATTTGCGGAATACAGATGGAAGCTGATTTTATTTTTTTTAATACTTTAATAACAATTATATCGCACATTTGGGGCAATAATTACGTATGTGCACTTTTATAATATTTTAAGAAACGTAATCAATTTTTTTAAATTTTTTTTCCGCATACAACGATAGCTATATTTAGCTTGTTTAAGGGGAACATTTTTAAAGTGTTACTGGAAACTACGGAAACGTATAGCTTAGTTTGAGGCATGGGTTCAAATCCCACTACTTTAATTTTTTTATACGTTTCTTAATAAATATTCTTATTAGTATAATTGGTATATACTTCTTAAATATTGTTGTATCAAAATTGGAAATTGTTATATTAATTATCTACCTCAAGTAGATAGCGTACGTAATAAGATTGGTTTATATAATTTTACGTAAGAGTTAAACTATAGGTGCTTGTGCTTAATAACACTGAGACACTGAGACTCCAAGGACTTTGGAAAAAAATTACTGAGTTTTTTTAACTGCTCATGGTAGAGTTAGGCAGTGGGAACCTGGGAACCTAGTGTTAAGACACTCCGTTTCTCATTGAAACTTCAATTCCCTATCGTTAACCTAATTCAAGACGGCCTAATTCAATAAATATTTTAAAATAAGATTTTGTTTAGTCTCATAGCGTTTCCCCTAATAATAAGTATGTATCTAAAACTTTTAGGCATTTAGGTGTTTTATAATATAAAAAATAATATAAAAAGAATGAACGAAATTGAATTGCTTAGTAAATACTAAATACACATTAAGAGTGAAGCATAAAAAAAATATGGGTCGAATACATAACGTTTTTTTTCCTATTTTTTCGCCGGTTAACAAATGACTACAAAAAAAAACGTTTTCTATAATATATTAATTTCATATATTATTAGTATAATAATTATTAATATAAATTTAATTTGAACCAATAAAATGGACGATAAGAAGTGTTGCGTTATGTAACGCTTGATTAAACGCTTATAAAAAAATCCTTGGAAATCGATTTTCACTGAATTCTGTCGTTATAGGTAAAACGTACTTACATGAACTTACGTTTTTCATTTAACAAATAAATAAATAAATAAATAAATAAATTAGCAAAGGGAGCCTTGTGTTCAGACACACCGTTCCCCCATTTTTTGTCGTATTCTGGAGGTCGTGTTGAGTGGCAGAACTCAACGCCGCGCTTTGCTTCGACACCCGAGCGAGGAAAAGGAACCAATTTCAGGACCGTACGTTAACTTACTAGTCAACGCTAACTAATAAAAGCTGACAAACTTCATTTCTCATTTTGTATATATATAGTTTTTACCTATATGTAAATTTCTATATTTCGGATTATTACTTCACATATTTGTATTACAAGTTCTCACTTCTTGCCAAATTTCATAATACTAATTCTAAGTATGGGAAATACACTGCGATACACTATTGTACGCCGCGCTTTAAATTTGTTAACTTAATAAAGTTAATAAAGTTAACACACTTAATAAACAACATTAATAAACTACTTTATTAAGTAAACAAATTTAAAGCGCGGCGTTGTGTTCCACCACGAGGCACGCTGTCTTGAATATAACTTGCTTACTATCAAACACTGTAAAGATTATTTCTTAAATTATTGCGTAAGTTACGTATTCATACGTAGGTACTGCTATCGGTCGATGTCTGCATATTTGATATTTTGTCAATTACACCGTTTATTTTATCATCAAAGATAATACATGTACGAATAAAAGTAAATATTTACACGATAATAGATAGAAGTATTTTTAATTGAACCTTACGCTTATTGCATTGATTGCATTTCGTTCAATTCATACTGAAAATTCCAAATGGATCGATAAAGTATTTATATTCTACGCTCTGTTTAGAGCTCGGCGTTGAGTTACGCCACCACGCGACACTTTAAATTCAGATGGAATACGGAGAAAGAAGTCTTGACACTAGATGTTCCTCGCCTATCTTGTTAGAAATACAAGCTCACTAATTAAACTTTGTTTTAAGACTTATCTTCAGAGTTCCAAGAGCTAAAAAAATCTACAAAAATTAAAACTATAGATGTTTTTATATTATCTCCATATATAGTAGTTCTACTCACGTGATGCCGCGGGCACCAGTCAGAAGGCAGGCCTGAATTTCACAAGAACAATAGATGCATATACAAACGTTATTCTGACTGCCAAATGATATAAACATAATGTAAGTAATGAAAATTTGTATAATATTTAATAAATTTTAATTATCTAATTTATTATTTTAGTTTTTAAGGCCACTTGTGGCTCAGGGCCACATATAAGTTTGTGACTGTAAACGCGGTCGTGTGTTCGACTAGAAGAAATGAAATATTATTGTAATTTATATTTTCATTTCTTCGCTCTGTTGTTAAGGCAAAGGGCGGCGTTGAGTTCCGAGGCGGAAGATGGGGAACAAAGTGGGTTAATACTAGGTTTCGTCTGCTGAAAAAAAATATTAATGCTAATAAATTTAGCTATATGGGTATATGTTAATTCTGTTTCCTTATTAAATCAGTTCCATAGTAACTCACAACACCCATACCACCTACAAAATCAATGGGAACTCTTAAACTGAGGCATAAGGCCTTCTGTTTCACATTTACTATATTTTCGTTAAAACCGTTGTAAATAATAAATAACAATCTCTATCGTAGTCGCGATACTATACTGTCGCACATGTGACGTCACGGCTTATCGCCAACGACTTAAACAAACGTAGCTAGTTCTTTTCCTACGGCCAAACGTGCTAAAAATGCGATTTTTTATCAATTGATAATATTCGCATATCATTTTTCGCCATATACCTTCTTTGTACTAGCATTTCATTTTTATAGTAAAATTTATAGTAAACAAATCGGTTAAGTGCGAGTCAGAATTAAAGACGAATTTCATACAAAATGCAGCACAAATAGTTTGCGTTGACTAAATGGTCCTGTTAGACCGACAGACAGACAACAAATCTTATAAGGGTACCGTTTTCATTTTTTTTAAAATACGTAACCCTAAAAAAATCTTTGAATTTAAAGTTCTAAGCACTATATGTACAAGGAAATTACACACATAGCATTTCAGTTAACCGCGGAAACAAGTTAACCTTAGTTAAGTAAAACTTAACACAAAAACAATAGAGGCGTTTAGAACAAATAATCTTAATTGCCGTCCGTAATAACCGAATGTGTGACTTGTAAAATCAGTTTACTTCGCAAACCATTAATTCACATATCGTTCAATAGTTATAGCGGCCAGACACACTGACCCGCCTCGTCCCCCTCCCCAGCCCGACTCCAGTAGGATGCGGGGCTTTTGAAAGGTCTGCGGCAGGTCAAGTGGACTGGTGGATAATAAAAGTTACCCTCGTGATAAATACAAAGGGCTGTGCCCCTGTGCCTAAGATGAGGGAATGGCGTGGAATCACTTGCTGGGTACAGGGATCGGTGCCGTTGTTGTTGGTAATGGTTTTAGTTCATATATAGATTTGAGAATTATTGATTGTGGGACTCCGCCCCTGTTTGCTGAGTAACCTAGCTCTGCCATAAAAAATATAGTTAGGCAGATGTTTACTAAAATCTGGCTCAAAATCGGTTTGGACCATATAACGTAACGTAACGTATGATGCAGGGACAGTAAGACTTCTAATTTTCTGAACTTAAATATGTAAATAAAAATTATGCTTGATATTTCATTTTTGACAATAATTATTAGATTAATCTATCAATCAATCATCTTCAAGCTGTATCGTGCAAATAGCAGCATAAGTAAGTGTTAAGACACTCCGTTCCCCAAACAGCGACTAGTTTTAGAGAATTGGCAGAACTGAACGCCATACTTTTACTTTTCACCGGAACAAGGATTAATGTCCTCGTGGGAAACAAACCTATAATCGTCGCGTTTACTGCCTCACTACCGCCGCGCCTCAACGGACTCACAAACGCTAGTGACCCAGTAATACATTATCTATATAGTATTTATGCATGGCTATACGTACTCGGTTGTATTAATTATTTATATTTCACGCCGTCGTGGTACATTTGTGACGTACTACTTGTAATACGCTTGCTGACTTCCAACTCAAACTCACTCGGAATTATGTCCAAAGTTGAAAGTTCAAACTCAAAACTCAAAAAATCACATTCCTATCTTTTTATTTCCATTTTCACATATATTTATTCACATTTCTATCTTTATTTCTTATGGTGTTGATGCTAACACCGGAAGCCAATGATTGTTATTGTAAACTAGCGACCCTCTCGCGCTTCGCCCGCTTGATCTACACAATTATTAATTTATTAACTCTAATTAATTTTGTGTTCTTTTAACATAATTTTAAAAACAATATAATTTACACATTAAATTGCCTTTTTTTGTAACAATTTCGTTGAACAAAATACTTTATATTGCTATTTCTTTTTTGTTTATAAACCAATTGAAATAAACACTAAATGGTAGGGGAAGTTAGTTGAAATACAATGATGAAAACTTCATTTAAATCAGGTAAACGTAGGCCGTTATTGAGATTAGCGCGAATAAGAGCACAGGCAAACAAACAAACCGACAAAATATTCAATAAGAGATTTTGTCATTTTTCTGTACACACAGCGATCAGTTACAATTTTACAGTATGTGTAGATTATATTCTTAAAGAGTAACTTTGTAGTTTTCAAGGCAGCTTCATGCTAGACTGACACAACTGACATTTTTTTGTAACTTGACAATTCAAATGACCTAATTGAATGAAGAATATTTGGATTTTGTTTTTTCACATTTTCTTCGACTATGCCCCTAAGTTACCTAGCAAAATACGGGAAATGTGTGAAAATGAAAATAAATTAATTATTTAACTAACGTACCTATAACTTATACTTGTAAATTGTTTAGAAATCGAATTATGTCTTTCAATGCAATACTACATTAAGTATGCTTAATCTTTAACGAAGACTTTCTCTAAATCCTACCGAAACAAGGTCTTTTTTGTACTCGTACGTGTTGTAAGAAGTTCATTTGGTGCTGGTATTTTATTGATTTATACTTAAAAATCATCAATTATCTTTTAAATTTCAAAGAAAATAATAATCAACCATTGTTTAGGCATATTAATTGAAATATATTGTTTTTTAAATAGTATTAAAAAAACGATTTTTATAAAGAAATGTTGATATTTTCAAACCTAATTCCAAATGCATGTACTACGTACAGCATTAGTGCACATTAGTGAAAGTTTTAACAATTAATTCAACTAATGTCGTACGCGAGCCAACGAAATAGAAACTAAGTCTGGGTCAAAAGTCTATCTAAGACATGTTATTCGTTCCTGACTTACTTCTTTTCTGTCATTTACTATTTTTAGGGTTCCATTTTAAGGGTACGCAGTGTTTCCCCTTTATTAAGGTTCCAACGTCCGTCGATCTCCCCTTAATCGGGTGTATTGTATCAAATGTAAAAGGCTATCATGTAACGGCCCCTTCCGTGACAATTAAAAATGGGAAATAGTATGTAGGTATTATAAGTAAATCTCAACGCCGGTCTTTATAGCATAATATAATATCACTTTCACAGGCACAGACAGTGTAAGTGAATTTTTAGTTTACTGGATATTTTTTAAGATCATAGCTAGTATTATTATTTATTAATATTATTAGTTCTTTGCTAATCAGCAGAAAGTGGGGAGTGTCTTAACACTAGGTTATCTCAGCAAAACTTGTTATATGCGGGTTATATCGGGATATATTAGGGTAACAACTATTTCACATATATTTCCGTTCAATTATTCATAATAATTATTTTTTTCAATAGAATATAATTATTATTATGTCACTGTAATAACACTATTACAGTGACACTATTCCTTCCTTGGACGCCTTGAGCTATTATACCCAAACATAGCAGCCACGATTTAAATATTGTATAATCTGTCGGCTGCATGGAACTACGTATATACGTATAACACGAGCTTGATTCTGATGGAGAATAATTTTATAGCTGACTGACGGAGAAACTCTTTTTTCTTTGTATTTATTAATTCTAAAAAATATTAAAGTCATGGCTGTATTTTAATTGGATCTATTTTTAACGCTATAAATTAAGAACGGTACGAATATTATTGACAATCTGTCTATAAGAATGCTTTAAATGCTGTATACTCGTATGTAATCAATTTTAACTTTATAAGAGTAAATTTTCCTTAGTTACAACAATCTATATAACGTTTGTTATATAAATTATATAATTCAATATTTTAAATATCTTCTATATTAGAGCCAGAAAATTATGTGATTTTTTTTTCACGCGCAAATTAAATGGATCTCAAATTGGGCAAAGACGATAACCGCTACAAAAACGGAATTGAATCTGACCTTTGACGTAATAAGTATTACCTAATTACCACACAATTGCAATATTTCGCGTGAACCATCCCTTTTCAATCGAAGTCGGATAAATGACAAAGAGATAAACTACAAAAGTATCTGACGTTCAATACTAAAATAAACTAAGTGTGAGTCAGGAAGGAAAATGGTGCTCGCTGTTTTAAAGCGAATTATATTATAGGGGAAACACATTTCAAGAGCAAATGCTAATTAGCTGTTCTATTGAACGATATGATAGAAATGTTGTTATCGATATTTTAGATTTTTAGATTCTAGTTCATCTTTTTAAGCCTGAATTTCAGGAAAAGCTCGAGGAAGTCTGTTCAATTTTTGTACGGAACCCAAAGTAGGCGAGCCCGACTTGCGCTAGGTATAGGTTATTTGTAGGGAATAACCTATACCTAGCGCAAGTCGGGCTTGGTAGCTCTTGGTAGGTCTTGGTAGGTCTTGGTAGGGAAGTTACGGATGGAACATTTTGGAAGGTTAAGGTAACGGTTATGGAGATTTTTTTTTTATTTTACTTTCTTTAATGCAGACTAGATTCTCCGTTCTCATTAAGGCATAAGACACCCCACGTTCCGCCGAATTTGAAGGCAATGCGTGTTGAATTCCAAAACTGAACGCTGCGTTTTGCTCCTTTTGAAAAAATATTTCACTATTTTGTTTTCATTATATATTTGTGGTCTATGTACTATTTAATAAATACAAGTACTTAACAGCTTTATCTAAAAGATAATGTTTTTTCGTAAACTAAGCAGCACATTTTGCTATTTCATTCACGTCACATAAAGCTGTGATAAGTATTTGACGGCCTTGATGTTTTTAAGTGGAAAAGATTGTTTTTTCACAAGGTTAAAATAAAGATTTCATTTTCTTCACACCTTTCCAATAACAGAACAAAAAATATACAACTAAATTTCTCCGTTTATTTTCCTTCTATATGCCATATTTCGGTATAAACTATAGGGTAGCAGAAATAATGAGCGTTTCTTATTAATTAAAAATGTTATATGTATTCATATGTCTGACTGTAGGTTACGAATATGAATATTATATATAAATTTTCTTAGCAGCAGCAAAAGTGGAGAACGGAGTTACAGACCGGAGAAAATAATACTAAGTAGTAGATATACCCTAGGCTGGGCATGAACCAGCAATTGTTTAACTATTTAACATCGGTTTCTAAAAATAACATAAGTATTCTATATAACTTTTATAATAATTAAGTATTTTCCTTATATTTATTTTCTATATATCCTCGATTTAGTTCGCAATCAGTGTTTTTCTCGAAATCGTACACATTTGTAGAAATTTTGTCTACATATAGAAACTTCTGAAAATTCAATAGCAATTCTAGAATTACTATGAGATTCTGAAACTTGAATGGAGATTACGGCAACATGACTAACTTCTGTACAAGCTTGTTTTGTTCTTTTTGATGGCTTTTACAGCGACACCGGTTGGGTAGGGAAGAGGATACTCTGTCCCTGAAGAAGTACAAGCACTAAGTGACTGCCTGTGAAGAAGTCGTCGTCGAGCGGACTGGGATTTCCATCTATGCTAAGCAAACCAGCCGCGACATGAAGCCGAGACTGAGGACAAATTAGACTTATCTAAGGGAGCTAACGTTCCCTTACAACTGTTTTGTTCTTAGCCGGGTTTCACTTTTATATTTTTTCATTTAGCGGTTCTTAACGCCGCCCTTAGCCTTATTACCAGAGAGCAATCTATGAATTATATAATGTATACTAGACAAACCGTAGATCTAGCGTTAGTTTGGATTCGCGACAAGAGAGTGATGTCATACGTTTAAAATGTAACATTTCACATTTGTTTGTACAAGCTGTTACGTGGCTATATTGGTGGAATTCTTAGCGATTGCAGTATCTAGACTAGTTGTTTATATAATAACTAGTGTATACTTACTGAGAGTTATTTAAGTATTATATTAGTGGGGGTTTTTATATTGAACTTCTCATAATTAATAGTTGTATAATGTTTTTGTTTTTGTTATTGAATTGTGTTATAGATTATTTAGGTTTGAGTTATTAAGTTGAGTTTTAGGAATTTTCAACTAGATTTAGTATTTTATACAAGAGCTACTTTGCATTTGGTATGGTAATTAGTATTATGGTAAACTATGAATATGTGTAATTCAATAAAAATGAAGAATTTATTTCATTATTTTTAGTGCTACACCGTTACCTTAAAAAATGCAGTCGAATTGATAATCTTCATTTCTTCAGAAGTCAGTTAAAAATAACACACACTGTATCCCGCACATAGCAGGTAAGCAGGGAACTGGAGACCCAATTAAGACATTTCCATTCCCCATTTTCCATAAAAAATGCCTAAATCTACGTATAAAAATAGCAAATGTATACTTTGAACTCATATCAGAATATAACTTTAATTGAGCCAATTATCGATGCTTGTAGAATTGGTAATTCCCCGCTCATACATTAATAAGACAATCATAACGTTTGTTGCTATATCGTTATAATATCATTAAAAAGGACTTAATTTGTAAAAGCTTGCTGATTTGTGAAATCCCATTCCAAATAAGCTTTTAATATAAATAAATTGAAGTAAATGTATGTATTTTTAAGTAAATTTCTACATATGTAGAAACTAGAACTAACTCGTCTGAGAATGTATGTTTGTTACTTACATTATTACATAATATATACTAAAACTAAAACGTTATGCCGGAGTGAGACAGTTCGACTTTAAATGCTGCAATTGTAGATTCCATCTTCACGCGGAGAAATGAATTATTTTCGATAACACGCTTTGGTAAGAGTAGGTGCGGCGTTGACTTCCGCCACTAAATATGCTAAGCTATGACTGCAAATGGTGAACGGAGTTTCTTAATCTAGACATTAAATTCTTTGTTCTACTATATGGGATAAAGCGTAAAACTAATAAAAACTATTTTTTCGTTTTTGTATTGTATATTCTAAATATATATAATTATATTTAAATACATACATATAAATACTTACATAAGTTGACAAATAAATATTAAGTTTCAATTTTGTCACTGGCCGTGATAAGATTGAACTGGCAGAGAACAGTCGGAGCGTAAATCCTTATTTCGACTTAGTCTGTGATTGTTCATGAATGTATTTATTAAATGTATTAGGTGAATATTGATACTGATATAATTTTTGAATTAATAGTAGCTAAAACATATCAACATTTATTTTATCATTTTCACCATTTCAGTCTATTTTTGTAAATAAGAATACAGGCCTTAATAAAGATTAATTAAATTTAGTTCCTTTTCATTTAGTTTTTGTATTAAGACACTCCGTTCCCCACTTTCTGTCGAATTTTGGAGGCATAGCGTTGGGTGGCGGATAACCAGTACCAGAGTAAGGAATGAAAAATATTAAATATGTCATTTTCTTCGAGTGAGAATCGAACTCACAACCTGTCGCGTTTACAGTAACGCGTGCCCCTGTGTGGCCTCCTTTACTTTATTATTATAAAAAAATATGTGTAACATCTAGATTTTTATACTCGGAACTAAAAAAAATACATAGTCCCTAGTCTAGTCTAGTAAGTATAGTATGAATAATGTTTGGCGTAGGAATATATTATTACTATATTTTGTCGGTTAAAAGCACATATTAGACATCAGAGAAATTAAATTTTGAGGACTATTAAGTCAAAATTTCAGCTTCGCTAAAATGACGTAGGTCTGGCAGCTCTGGGATCTTGGGCTAAAAAGAATCTGTCACAATCTGCCATCACTTTACTTATATCTTTTTTGTTCATTCACTTATATCTTTCTGCTTTCTTGTTAGTTATAATTATTCTAACATAAATCACCAAAATGTAAACAGGTAAATTATAAAAGAAAAACTTTGTTATTTTCAATTTATATTTATTTAATGATCATCTCTTAGCTTAAGACAGGAAACATTTATAAAATAGCAGCTAATAATATAATCATAACATTTACAAAACACTTATTATTTATTGTTTTAAGCTGTTAACATAGCCCTCGCCTCTTTACGCCTTCTCTTTTTTTCAGCTTTACACTGTATCCTGCTTATAGCCGGGTAGACAGAGGGAGTAGTGTTAAGACACTCCGCTCCCCACGTTTTCTCTTTGACATATGAAAATAAAAGTAGGCTCATAAAGTTTGAGAAATTTTGAAGTTAACACAAATAGGTAATTGTTATTGCTTTATTAAAGAGACCATCCAATTATGTTTCTTTTGTATAAATTTGATATATCTACTATATGAAATGTTTATTTTTTTAGCTTCGTACAGTATCGCAGACATATCAGTGAAGGCATAGTGAATCTGAGAACCTAGTGTTAAGACAGTTCGTTCCCTTTAAGACACTTTCGTTTCCCACATTCAATCGAATTCTGGAGCCATTGCGAGTTAAGTAACGGAACTCAATACCAAAAAATATTTCTGGAGTTTTTTTATTATGTATTTTAGAGTATTTTAATTATCTCTAAGTAAACAGCTACGCTAAGGCTTAATACTGGTTTAATTGACATTAAATCGATACAAATTACTAAAGTTATGTCAATACGATGTTAATTGACATCTTAGAGAGTGACAGATAGTCTCTTAACAGCTGTATAATTCAGCAGTAATAATATATTTTTTTGTTTCCAGTTTTTTAATTTCTTTACAATTCATGATTTATTGTCGGCATGATTATTATGCCGGATCAGGAGTGTCTTAATGGGAACGGAGTGTCATAACACTAGTTCTTAGTTCTCTGCCTATCTATATATCAGGTGAGATAAATTAGTCTTGGTAAAATAAAAAATGTATAGATATATGTTTAATTAGACTACTTTGTCATATCCATTAGTCTGTCATTCATTTAAAAATAAAACTCCAAATCAATCTAAAATCATCTACGGCCATCATATAAAATTCTATTATTACAGTACCAACAAGCTACGTTTACAATACGATAAAATACTAGTTTCTAAAATAGACCGCTTCAGGCTGGCAGTGTTTGTTTTCTAACGTGTTTAAAATCTGTTTAATTCCTTCACTCCGTCTCTCTCTCAAGTCGGCTCATTAACCTCTGATTGTATGCTTGTTGCACTGAAATTACTCAGGAACTGAATATTTTATTGTTATCAAATTAATATCAAAAATCGTATTTATTTTTCTGACTAAGAACTGAAATTAAGTAATTTAGTATTTTTTTTTATATTTGTGAAATTTTTGGAAGTAACAAGCGGCCTTTTATAACAAAGACGCCCTGAAGTCGGTAAACAGTATATGCACCGATCGCAATTATTCTAAGCTGAATGACTAATTTCACAACTAATTGACTGAGTCATCATCTGTGTAATATGGGAGTTTACATTTTATATCATGTCAGTCAGGTTTATCCAAATTTGCATTAAATTGTGTAATAATTATTAATTTTCAATTCAAATTCTGCTGAAAAAATCGTAAATAGGTTATTTCAACTAAAACCATAGAGTCACTTGTGACTAAGAAATTTATTTATTACATTTTAAAACATAATTTAAAACAACATATTTCTTATATCTGAAAACATAATTGGATCCTCTTTATTCATAAAACATTGGTCAAAAAGACTTTTTGCGATAACAAAAATAATACCATTTGAAAAGTTAGTTACCCAAGATGAGAGCTAGGCGGGGAGGCAATATTGAAATTATAAAATAGCATTTATGTAATAGCAAAGCAACTCTCCGCCTTGTGAATCGTGAAATGATAAAACTCTACTCATAATACATACTGTGCGTTTTACAATACAATTTTAAAAATACATTTGGTTCCTGATATAACAACTAATGTACATGATGTGGGACACGTATTCAAGAAGGCAGCTGATAGCAACGTCGCTTTTATGTTTGGCCTACTCTATCATAAGACGGTTTTGTCGAAAAAGGATGCAAGATCGTTAGAAAATTGCTAAAAAGGTTCACTTTTTGAATTTTGCTCGTATCCCATATTTGTTTATTAGTTAAATCGAACACTCCGGAGGCAAATGTATACAAGCACTTAATTTTATAATACACAATTCTTATCAACATACAAATTTCATACAAAAAGAACTACGTCTCATTATAATACAGTGACAAAAAACATCTAAACACGCTACCGTCGGGCACATGACTCGAAAAACCAGTAATCAGTACAAAATGGCCGATATAGAAAAGTAATCAATTTTTCTAAGCATTTTCTTTTTACATAGCATTAATAGTGAAAAAAAATCGGATGAGGAAACTAGCACAAAATACAAATACGACATACAGGCTAGGCTAATATCACAGGAGGTACTGGGAACGGTGCGCCGCCTTCCACCCCGTCGCCCCCCGCCCTACCACCGAAGCCCCCACCCCCTTCAGGTACCTATTTACTATTCAGAAGGGGCGAAACGGGCCACTGCCAATATATTTCGCGACAATTAAGATTTCAATAAAATATTTCAACCTCATTTCATTGCACAACTAATTGCACAACCTAATACGCCACTCGATACATCGATACGCTCTCGTTTAAATCATTCGAATAAAATAAATTAATGACAACACTTAAAATGTACATCTCTATAACGATAAGTACGTAAAAATCTTATTTAACCGATTTTTATAAATGATAATGGTAACAAAACGTAAATTGTGAGATAAGGTAACATAAAGACAAAATATACAAATTAAACATAAACTGAACGAAATCAAAAATCAGACTTATTAAAGTGCGTTGGAACCAACGTTGGGCGGTTGGGCCAACGCTTGGCCTTGCCAATCTACGCGAGTAAGGTCACATACGCTCATCTGTTGTCGAGTGTCGACCACACGTCATCACTTATAAGGTTTTTTCTTTTGTTGCGGCCATATAATACGATAATACGTAACATTCGATTGCCCACAACGCTGCGAGTGTTTCTTAATAAGCGCGCCGTCTCGCTCGCTCATCACGGCGAACTGCACTGGCTTTTACTTTCAAATTTTATCGGATGCGACATACTGTTATATTCAAGATTACTTCTATCTTTGTCGTAGAATACTATAGTTATTTGTGAAACGTAAGTTAATCGTAAGCGTTGTCCGTACTCTTATTTACGCGCGACCGTCCCCAGTTGTTTTGCACTATACCTTAATCACGATTTCAATTAATTAATTACAGTACAATAATGCAATAAAAATTATGGCTTATATCTAAAACTCCAACGTAATCGTTCAACGTCCTCACTGTATCTCCTGGCCTGGACCGACGCGACGTCTCAGCTGGTACCGAGCAGGCACCGCGGGTCTGACGCTAGGACTGATAGCACACTAACTGGATCACGCCCGCCGGCACCTGAGCAACTTTCACTAAATAATAAAAACACGCTAACAAAGTAAGTACTTCTCTTAAACAACAAAGAATTGGCTAAACGTCAACTGTGAACTGTCCGTTTCGGGGTAACGAGAATTCTGTGGATGATGTCCAGCGGTGAGGTCGGGCGGTGAGGTCTGGCCGTGAGGTCGGGCCGTTAGGTCTGGCCGTGAGGTCTGGCCGGGCCCGGGCGGGTCTCGGTCGGCGCCTCGAGCGCCGAGGGCTCGCGAGTGCTCACTCGGTGCGCTGGCATCACAGCGGAGAGTGCAGGTGCGCGCTGCGGCGCGGTCATGAGTCAAGAACGGTGAGCAGGCCGGGGGGCAGCAGCGCGTCCGGCCGCGCGCCGTCCTGCATCTGCCGCGCGAGCTGCGCGCAGCCGAGGTTAGCGTCACCTAGTTCCGGTATTGCGTCGAGCAGCGCGAGGCACTCGTCCTCGACCGCGCGCCGTGCTTTCTTCCCTATCCATGAGTCGTCACATTCCTCTCTTGCTCGCCTTCTCCTGGCCTCTTTCTCCTTGCGCGCCTCTTCGCTGAGACGGCAGTATGTGTTATTAATACATACGGAACGGCGCAGGTCTCGCGCAGGGTCCTCGATGTTTTCTAATTTTTGTGAGCAAATTTCAATGACACGTTTACGCTCCTCATTAGCTCGAAGACGCGCAGAGATCATAGAGAGCTTGGGCCTGGTGGCGGGTTCAGTGCGAGGCGGACCAAACATCTCATCCTCAAATGCGTCAGCAATCTCCGCACCTCGCGAGCTCTCCCGTTCTTCTTGCGGCGTCATTCTGCAAAGACAAAAGAAGTTCATTTATTTGTGACAATTCATAAGACTTAGAATAACTAATATGTGTAAAACATTAGGTGAAGTGAAAAAAAAAACAATTATAGTTTCTGATTAATTTAAAATGTCATTTACCGAACTTGAAATCAAGGCGTTAAAGGTAAAAGTTGTCGTTTCCATCCAAATGTATATTAACGTATCGCGGAACGCATACCATTTAATAATAAACCGAGCCGACGCAAGTACTAGGTCAAAGAACAATGCCTCGATGCCTAAACGGGCCAATAAGATTCACACTTGATATAATCCACAGCCGTGATCATATCGTATAAAGAGAGCAAGGAACTAAACAAACAGGTTTTGAATATAATATGTGACCTACAATTATTTTTATAAACACCTACCTAGAAGATATATCCGATGATAGAATAAAAAATCCCGACATAAACATTGTGAAAAATAAAATAATAAATGAGCACTACAAATATAACAAAAAGTCCAAAACACCAGCACTGAAAGATCGCAATTCGTCACTCGTCCTCGACGGTGAGCAAGTATAAAGGCAACACAACAAGTGAGACCAAACGAGACCGCGCGAGAGGTGCGCGTGCGCAGCCCGACGTTTACTCGGCGAATGACAGTATACTTCGGTGTAGATAAGACATTGAAAAAGCCAATTGCGTCACCCGTGTACGGCTACGTACGTGCGAGAGGAAGCGGGTGACGTCGACTGTAAACCGTCATTTAGACTATTGACTGTCATGACTCGTTCTATTTGTTTACGACACAAAAGCTCCCAACCACCAAACTAATCAGTAAAATCCCATCGGCGGCACTTCACTATCAACTTTACTTAATTTTGTCTATTGTACGTAGGCCTACATAATTTAAAGATAAAATTTAGTGTATATAATTAAAATTAAATACAAAAATTGATCTCCCTCTACATTTAACTGTCCATATAAGGTAAAATATATTAAGTGACAAATTTAAAGCGAGGTACTAAAGCAGTAAGGTCTGAATATTACAAAAAGTACTATACACTTTTTTTGAATAAACTCTAATGATAGAACTTGAAATGGTTTTAGGCGATAAGTAGACTAGCTTATTTAAGGTAAGAGGTAACCTATTCAATAAAGATTTGTAAATGTCATACATAAAAATGAGGTAATATGTTTTAAAACTCCCAAAACCTTTATTTCAATATCCAAATCTGCTGCATGTCAAAATACTGGAAAATTGTCCATTATAAAGTAAATTAACAACATTCGCCTCTTGCATAATTGGTTTCGCATTATTCTTACGGTTTGACCAACAATCAGCCTGTAATCTTAGGTAAAACAGTTATAAGACTTCCAAGCTAAATAATTTTTGTTCTCATTTACACTTGGAAAATTATAATACACATATTTTCCCAAACTTTTTTCTCTCAAATTTTACCTTGAAAACTTATGGCGTGAGAAATTTTTGTAATTGAACAAAGAAATATATCGCCTTAAGTGTTAAGTACTTATATCCAAAACAATGAGTATAATTTAAAATCGAATTAATTACAATACAAGCTTAAACAGTGAGCATTATATGGTCTAAAAGACGCGTCATTTTTACATTTTTTGAAACGAAAACGCGACAGTCGGCCGCGTGTTGGCGACCCCTATAGTTACGATCTAATAAATCTCGCTCGAACCGCCTCGAGGTTACCAACTACCTGCACTTTCTTTTCTCTGTCTCACACGCGTGCTACCGTGAACCAAATGACATACAAAAACATCTCACCGATAAACGTCAACTATATGAAAGATCTATTTAGTGAAACAAAATGGAACATCGCCTAATATTTTAAAGTCAATTTTATGCAGTCTACCAAATTATGTTAATGGTCTTTTGCAATTTATATTTTGTTGACTATATTAAAATCAATAGATATGTTAAAAACACTATATGTAATAACGTTTTCTTGTAGAGTTTTGAAGATATATTTAAATTTTTTTTGTAATGCATGAGCCGAGAGCATCTGTTAGTATTAAATATATTGAGTCAGGAGCGTTATTCGTTTTAGATCGTTCTGGTTTTCAAAAGTACAACGACCGAGCGACCCTCGCGTCCGAATTTTGTCGAATGGAAATGGCGTATACAGTCAGTTATCGGTTTTCATTCGACAACGGCATCCGAATTCTATCGTTCAAGAAATAAATAAGTTTTTAATAAATATTATTGCAATTACTCCTTGTTTTTCCTAGTATCATAATTTTATAATGAATCAACGAAATGTTACAATTTGTGGACCATTTTGTGAGTAATTAAAATAATTGGACAATATCTACGTATTTGCTTTGAGTTTATAAATCTAATTTTGGAATATAAGCGGTATTGCTCAGCATTTCAACCCTCAAGGCCTTATGATGTAGTTAGCGGGGCATTCTTTAAAGAGGTCTCACATGTGATTGATCGTGGAATGTAGGCGTGAAACGGTACTGCGGACAGTAATATGCTAAATTCATAAGGTTTATGTTTTCCAAGTATTTTATATATTACTTTAAACTTTATGTTTTAGGAATTAGTAACAAATACTTTTACTTCAGTAGAAGACATAAAAAAGAATATATCACTATTACAATAAAATTATTAAACAAATATTTTTTTATTCTATTATATTCAGAATATTCCAAAAAAAGCTTCCGATGAGATAAAATGTTAACAAATTAAGATTGTTTCATATGAAAAGGGCAGAGGTAACTCCCACATGCCAGTTGCTCCTATTTCACCCTCCTTATATAAAGTTAATGTCATTTGACATATAAATTATAATCGAGAAGATCACCTACGTTATACTGCAAGTTTTATATAGAGAAAGAATAGCCGAGAAAAGATCAAAGAATTAAGCGTTTTCTATCGATCGATATTTAAGTCTTTTATAGTTTCGTATGTTAAGCATTTTCAATAAATTATTTACTATCCTCTACATGGTGGATAAGTATATCAAACGATGGTTTACCTTTTAAAATTAACTTTGCAAGTGCATTAAAATAGACTAGGTCTTTTTAATTCGTGTTTTTTGTAAATAAATAGTAATTTATTCTTCTTAATTAAAAATACAATGTTTTTACTTTATTACCAGTTTATAGATCTTCGGAAAAAAACTAATGATAAGGAAAGAAAGCGAAAATTGTATTCCATTGCTGA
Organism: Heliconius nattereri; assembly: GCA_013403645.1. Taxonomy (NCBI): domain Eukaryota; kingdom Metazoa; phylum Arthropoda; class Insecta; order Lepidoptera; family Nymphalidae; genus Heliconius; species Heliconius nattereri. The sequence goes on from JAAIXI010000240.1 coordinate 1,593,094, forward strand.
AAATGTATACTTTGGTATTTTCATTATTATAGTGGCTATAATATAGAATGACAAGAATATTTAATCAATCCTCATATTACAAGCGAATAGGTTGTTGAGACCGTATCAACAAACGGTTTTTATCAATTGAAAATGATAATACAACAATATATTATATAATAAACATGACACTGGTTATACACAAGTATGATATTTGCGCGAGTATATTGTATGGCTCAGTTACGAACTACGCCTTAAGTGTGCGCTTGGAGAGTTCTTTATTGAATTAAAACTAAAATTGCTGAAAAAAATATGACCAGATATACTAATATGTTATATCTTTCAAGATATTTTACTAAATATATTGCCCAATACTGCGAAATTTCTTAAGGTGACTATTTAGAGTTACTATATACCGTGTAATATACCTTGCTCGTTTTGTATAAGCACGTATAAAGTTAATAGGCCACAATAGACAATGGACACAACGCATCACAAATAAATCACGGGTAATGGCATGGCAGTCGACGCTCAGGAGTTATTGACTGCGTATATTACTTAATTTGTAGTAGAGAATCAACGTTAAGTGCAAAACCGTAAGTATTCTTTGATATTAATATGAGTTTATATACATTTTGGAATTTTGCTTTACCCCATTAAATAATATTATTATTTCTTCTATAGAAACCTAGAGAAAAACGACTAAGTATACGGGTACCAACTTCACCATTTTTTTCAATTTTTTTTTTATTATAATATTATTTTGAACAAGATTTGATATGTGCAGTTTGATATGTTAAGACCAATATTGCACTTCCTTTCTGGAACTATTTAGAAAGTTTATTCTATCCAGGACAATTAATATTCTGTTTGTTGAAGATTTCCAGAATTTGTCATCCAAAAGATCAGCACAGGGGTAATAAAATTTAGTGGTAATAGAAAATGGCCTTGATTTGCGGGAGATAGGCGTGGTCAATTACATAGCAATCTGGAAGTATAATTAAAGAATAATAAACTTGCAAAAGTCAATTAATGCTGATTTATAAAAATAGTAATTATTCAAAAGAGTTGACTACAAGTTAAAGCGAATTTTAATTTTAAATAAACAATTACAAGAAAAACAGTGAATAAAATCTAAATATTTACGAATATCAAGATGACATTTTTGTATATATTTACCTTCTAACTAAAGTAATAAACACAATTTATGACTTGTAAATTGTTTTGAAAGTGTTTCAGAATTATAGGAATGATTATTGAATTATTAAACTTTTATTCTGTTGATAAGATAAAAAAACGGCTGAACAAACAGTTATTGGCCGAGTTCGCTATATTACTTGCGTGGCTTTAAGCCATAATCGAGTAACTTTTAGCGTATAATAAAGTTAAAAAATTTGTACATGTGTAAAATATATAGTTTACTGCATTTTTCTAATACTAGTAGTACTATAATATCATAAATAAGGTTCCGTCCCCACCACGCCTCAGTGGCAGACGTGACGTGATGATAAGTTCAAAGAAAAGCCTCGTAAAATCAATTTCCTTGTAAAGTAAAAATTTGTGTCAGGGGATTTGGCCAAGGCTATTTGTAAATGTAATTGTTAGATTTTTTAATCCATACTAAACAAATATCACGATATTTTTTTAGTTGAGCAGTTCCAATGAAGAACGCTACAATAGAAAGTGTGTAGAAATTAACATTTTTCTTTCGTAATTACATAACATTACTTATATTAATATTCTAATTACAATATAATATTTTTGTTATATAATATTTAAAGTATTAATATATATATATATAATATACTCGTATTTCACTTAATTAATTAATTTATATTTTTAGGAAATGTGCTGAAAAAGTATTCAGTAGAACCGTTGATGGATTTAAAGTTCTTTGATGATCCCAGAATGGGTCGTTATGCTCTATTCTCCTATGAGTGAAAGAGAGCGCTGTTTTTTCAACAATTGCTCAGGTAGAAGTTACAAACGTGGTGGTTTCAAAAAAAAAATATTGCCAACTTTAAAAGAAAGTATTTAAAAAATAATAGTTAACATCTTATTCAAACGCCTCAGGATATGAACGTTGACTATAAAGTTTTTTATTACCTCATTCGAGGCTCAATTCATTTGTGCTGTGGATATTTAACTAATATCTAAACTAAAAAGGGCTTAGGTCAAGTGTAGGCGTTTGATATCACATAGATGGTAAAGAACGTAAAAATTTCGCTACAATAATTTAAAATTTTATACAAAAAAATTAACACAAATATACAAAAAAAGAAAACAAAGAAATCATCGAAAATTACGACATTTTTTTAGCAAAACCAAAAAAAGTCCACCAAACACTTAACACATAACTAAAAAAAAATATTATTAAAAAAAAAGACAACAAATTACCTGAATCAATTAACAAAGGGCACTTCCTAAACTGAACTAAAAAAATTAAAAAAAAACCCAGTCCAAACTTAAGAAGTCCACTTAAGTATATACAAAGGCGCTTAATTCAAACATAATGCCAACAAGATGTATCCACATGAAACAATCAACTTCACTATCCGTATCACATAGCTGATACACGTCCGCACCGTTGGGCTTCTCGCGCCAAACTGAGCGCCCGCCCGTCCGCGCGTGTAATGGCCGCTACGTTCGGATACTCGGGCTAGAGGGCGTGCTGGGGAACTAAGGGTTGAAGATTGAAGACACCTCATTATATTTTTGTTATATATATAAGTATTTTAAACTAAATTTAAATCAGCTTCACGCTGTATCCCGCACACAGAGGAAATTTAGTGTTAAAACACTCCGTTTTCCACTTTTCGCCGAATTCCGGCGACATTACGTGTTGAAAGAACTCAACATTGAGCTTTTAATATAAGTCTTTTAATTTTTGTTTGTAGCTATAATATTTGTATAACATTAACTAATTAATGTTATACAAGTAAAAAAATATAGTTTATTTCTTTTATTTGTAAATTTGGTGATAGTTCTATTGGGTTTTGTCAATTTTGTTATTTTCAATTGCAGGTCCCCGGGAGAATAATGGAACTATTAGATACGAATGATGTGCGATCGTGATTGTTCAATTTATATTCAAGGTTGTGCATACATCACTAATTATAACAGAATTCATGTAATAAATGATTAAAAATACAAAACAATTATTTAACTAATGAATAAGAGCAATATTTACAAAGTTATAGTAATATTTAGATTTATTCAAATTTATTATAAAATAATTGAAATCTAATATATTTTTTTATATGCTAATTACAATTAATTATATATGGGGTTATTAAAATCATGTAAGGACTAATTTCTGTGACGGTTTTGTAAAAAAAACAAAAGCTTAAGCGCTGTGTAAAGCTTCAAGAAAGACAGGTTTTTATCGTTTAATCCTCACCCACTATTGTTCAAACAACAGATGGCCAATACGTCGTCAATTTTCTAATATTTGTTTAAATCAACCAAAAAAAACTGCCTTCTCCCATTTTAAGCAAAAATGAAATACTTTAACTAAAAATCCAAAGCTAAAACATATATGTATGTTTTTAAATGGATTATCATGAATAAGCATTCACAATTATTATTTAAAAAAAACTATTATATAAATCCTTCACAAGCAGATATTGCAAATTTGAATTTTCTAAATAAAATGATTTTGTTTTAGTTTGGTAGGAAGAAACATGATTTTTTTGATTTAGGAGTTTTGTTAGCGAGATTAGTTCATCTTGGCTCTACGCATTCCTTTGTCTCTTATGGCGGCAGCAAAGACGCATTTTTGTTTTCTAAAAAGCTGTATAAAAATATAAAATATGCTTTATATTAGTTTCTTTAGAGGATGAGGTGAAACAGGGGTACGAACGTGTTGCGAGTTCGATTCTCGCTCGGGAACGTTAGATATTTAATATTTATATTTTCTTGATCTGGACACAAGGCAAAGCGCGGCGTTCAGTTATGCCGCTAAACGTTTTAGCATTAGGTTCCCTCTGCCTACTATGTTATACGGTTAGAAGTTAACAGATTAGAATAATATCACAAGAACTATAAAATCACAATTAAACTAAAACTTTATTTTTTATATAGATGTTCGCAGAATTAGAGATATAGAAGGACTGTTCGTGGTATGCGCTCTCAAATAAAGCTGGATAATAGCAGGTAGTCGCAAACTAAATATAAAATCATACGGCGAGTGTGAAGCCGCGGGCACCTTCTACGATGAATCGGTAAACGATAACATTTTCATTATTATTTGTAAACATTTTAGTTACGATCTAAAGTGTATATTTCATATAATTTCCATTTAGTATTCATTTAATAACCAACAAAATGGCGTTGCAATTAAAAACTCAACGTTCCTCAAAGTTTATTAATCTCTTCTCGCCTCTAGCCTTGTATTACTTTCACAGTCAGTCACATTTTGTCATATTTAAGACGTAGTCACATTAAGACGTCCTCATATCTTTAGTTTAATGCATCCTGAACATTACAATAGATTTTCATTTGAATGAGAGCCAACAGGGTGTCAGCAGTCAGCAGCTGCCCGACCCTCGGATCGCCATATCCAATCATGCGTGAAGGTGCACCGCGCTGCGTTATAATAAACTTCATATTACTACTATTATTTACAATTACCTAGTAGTACTTGTTTCGCGAAGGTTATCCGATTAAATTGTTAAGTCGTGAAGATGTTAACCGACTAAATGCGATACGCTCATACGTTATACTATTCTAGGAATATAATTTGGACGGTTGATAGAATTATCTGGAGTTGGAGTAAATTCTAGAAAATGGTAAGGAATCATGTTTCAACCTGTGAATGAAGAAATCAGCTTCACGCTTTATATCTCACGCAGCGGAGACAGAGAAGATCTAGTGTTCAGACACTCCGTAACCCATTTTCCAATATAATATAATTTTATTTAAGTTTAATTTATAATAGAAGGATTCAAAACAAGTTTATGCTAGTATTTAACCCGAATATAGGAGGATGTTAGTTGGAGGTTCAATAAGACTTTCACCTTCGGCGCGCGGCGCAAGGTTGCAGCGCTCCCCGTACTTCCGCGCCACGCGACACTACCTCGCCTATGGAGATCGTTTCTGCAATACGCCTTTCAACTATTGCGATAGTGGTTACGTAAATATAATTGTTTTATGTGCTTTTAGCTGTCGATATAAAGTGTGGAGATATAATTAGTATTATAAATTTTAAACTTTTACTTTTTTGTAAACACCCTGTATGTAAAAAAACGCAGAATTTGCTTATACAAATAAAAATACCTTTAATTTTTAAACGTAACGCTAAAGGAAGCTAAAATCAATTTTCAAAGATTTTAAAACAACTAACGGAATGTCTGTCTGTCTATCAATCCATTCACCGGTTATAGTTCGGAACCTATTGTTATGCATTACCTGCTCTGGGACCAGCGGGCAAGTCTACAAGTCTACCCGCCAGCCGACCCATATTCACAGACGGTAGTACAATCTCATTCCGCTCGTTAAATCGATGCTTTTAATAGAGATGATGGTGATCGCTGGAAGACTTAAGATTTCATTATATTTAAATAAGCCGGAGCGGAAGCACGTGCGAAATGTTAGCCTGGCATTTGGAATGTCACACTATGATAGATAGGACTAGGACAATATATTTATGTTTTTATATCTAAATCGCAATAATTTTATTCGTTATTGTTTATTTAGCATCACGCTGTATCCCGCATATAACAGGGTAGGCAGCGTGAACCTAATATTAAGACTCTGTTTCACATTTTTTGCCGAATTTTGGAAGGTATGTGTATTGAGTTCCGCAACTCAACGTTGCCTTGACTGAAGCGAACAAAATGAAAATATTAAACATTTCATTTCGTCAAGTGGGAATCGAACCAACAGCCTTGTGCCCTACACCGCGACTGACCTCACCTATCCGCGTTATATTGTAAACAATATGAACATGACGTCACACAATGCTAAAACAAAATGGCTACCAACCAATATTATAATCTAAGAAATTTCAATGTTTACTTGTTAGTATACCTTCAAAATAAACTACGCTAAAAACTCCACAGAGTTGGCGACAACGACCGATAAAGTTTTAAATTTGCGGCCGGTGGTCTGACATTATTTTTCTGATTATCTCTTATCATTAAGTAGCCTCCGTGACGTTTACAGATAACAATTAAATTTAAATAAATATTATCATTATATCATATCAAAAATTTAATGAAATAAATTGAGCGAAAATTATAATGCTATAATATTTTTTTAAAATGTCAAAACAATACCTTGAACAGCTTTCACTGATGGACGTATAATAGTTTGGCTTAAAGTTTTGGGAAAGTGAGCCGTAACTAGAGAAATCAGATACTTTAATAACTGTATAATGGGAGATAGATATTGTATTGGTTTAGTAAAACTACTAGAGTTAGAGAACGAGAGAGAGAGAGAGAGAGCCAATTTTAATAGCCGTTTCACGTTCTTTCCCGCATACTTGAAAATTCAAAGGATTCAATGATATAGTGTGTTACGGGCAAAAAGCATTTTATAACCGAGTATCGAATCCACAGCCGTCGCGTTTAAAGACGCTGTTTCATTGCACTACAATGGCTGAAGTAAATAAATATTATTTGTAAATAGATATTAGGTATATATTATATTATACTCGTAAGTGAGCTATTTTAAGTGAACTCTCGTCACTATTGTTTTGTTTTAATATTTCCAACACAAACAGTACGCAGTCGATCTGCCAATGTTTTTCAACAACTTGTGTACGTGAGACATTGCTAATAATACCTATACTAGATTTTTTTAGCTTCACGCTGTATCACGCATATAGCGTGATAGGCGGAGAGAAACTAGAGTTAAGACTTTCCGTTTCCCACTTTCCATCGAATTTTCCAGGTACAACGCCACATTTTGTCCACTTACTAGGGCAAAAAAAGAAAATATTAAATAAATTATTTCTCCTCCTCTACAATACGCTGAACCACTGTGCTAGAACGGTCTCCAGTAAAACTAGATTCCATACGTTCAATTCATTTTCCATATCATCCATTGTACTATGTGACCCTTGTGCTTTTCGGTATAGTATAAACAAGGCTGTCTCATAAGCAGGTAGTTACTTCAAAGAAGCGTTGGTGATTCATGTCGTAAAACCTTATAAGCTCGATAATAAAACGTTTAAAATGTAAAAACAAGGCATTAAGCCTATTGTTTTTTACTTAACGACTAACTTAAAAATTGAAATGCTAAATAAAAACAATATAAAATATCTAACTAACAGTGATTAACAAAGAGTTATTAGCTAATTACAATTTAACTTCTATGTAATATACTTTGGTCCAACGAGGTATATTTTAAAAAAATAATATAATTAGGCAAAAAATATGGAGATTAGCTAGAGTTCCATCATTCAAAAGGCAATGCCACCAGAATTCTGCGGAAAATGGGGAACAGAGTGTTTTAACACTAGGTTCTATCTGTCTACCATGCAGCGGGATACAGCGTGAAGCTGATTAAAAAATATTTTTATATTATTTAGACTTAGCAATTAAACCTGCATGATTGACCAGTCTCAAAATCGATAGAACAGCAATCTAGTTGTAATAATTAATTAATCACTACGAAGGGGCTATTAAGTAATTATGATCAAATATAATTGTTAAATACAATCGTGTTATTTTATAATATAATAATATATATAGTCTTTACAGGAACGTATATTGTTCATATTAATTGTCTCTACATAGAGACGAAGTAACATTTCAAATAAATTAATATTTATATTTAGCAGTTAAATATACAGTAACTTATAAGATTAAACTAAAGTTATGAATATTAGCTTAGTAGGTTAATAGATATCAATTGTTAGTTAGTTAGTTGATAGTTTCAATAACTATTTTTACTTTAAACTAATTCTGTTTAACAATAAGTTAACCAATAACAAGTGAATTTATAACCGCAATCGCGCCGAGTCAAGATTACAAAATAGTTTGTTTACATTATCGTTGGAAAAGAAACGAACGTTACCAGCCAACGGGAACAAAGACTTGCCGACGACTGCCGACGATGCCCGAGGACGCACGAACGGATCGAGGCACAAATGCTTTCTACTTACTTAAATATGATAATTTACTTTAATTTAGATTCTAATACTTCGTAATAAGTATCTCGATACTGGCAAAATATACTACGCTTGGATAAGTTATTGGATTTTCGACTTTAGTGCTCAGAGAATAAAAGTTTTATCGTTATATTGTTATAGTGCGCACCGTACGCCCGCACAGTAGTCGGTCGGGCCTTGATTATTGAAAAATTTTAGTGACAGTTCCATCAACTTTTTACGCTTATTAAGTGAACGGTGATTGAATGTTTGTAGCGGTTTATGTTTTATTTAAGTTTTTGGAAATCTATAAGTTATCTGTTTTTAATATCTTTTAAAGTATCAAAATATGTATTTTCACAAATTAATAATACTGAATAATAGTATATTTTATATTCATTTATAATGGCTTTTGATTGTCAAATTCACTATATCTCAATGTATCAATACATTTATATTATTACATTGTAGAGTCTATTTAGAAACTTCGAGGCGGTCGTGACGCAGCGGCGCAAAGATATGACTGTAACGCGACGGTTGTAGGCTCGATCCCCACTCAAGGAAATTAATTATTTATTTACGTTTATATTTCCATTTCTTCTCCTTGGGTTCGAGGCAGAGCGTGGCGTTGAGCTCTGCCACTCAACACGCAATGCCTCCAAAATTCGGCAGAAAGTGGGGAACAGAGTGTCTTAACACTAGGATCCCTCTGCCTACCTTGCTGTGTGCTGAATACAGCGTGAAACTGATTTATTTTTAATTTTTATTTATTAAGAAACTTATATTATACATTAAATGTCTCTACATAGAGACGAAGGAACTTTTGAAATTAAATAATATTTTTGTTTAGTTATCTAAATAGACTACGGTATATTTTTAAGCACGATTTAAACAAGTTTCCTATGAATATAAAAATAGAAGAACAAATAAATACTTTTGTGTTCATTTATTTAAATCAAAAACAATAAAATAACAAGTAACTGTATGAAAATAACTTCATTATCTTGGGATATTAATAAAAATTCCACTTTTGACACTACTTATTTTCCAGAAGCAGACTACCTTGTACAATTATAAAGGAAGATCTATAACTAACTAAATGTAAAGTGAATGTACATTCAGAAATACGTAGGAATTGCACATATATATATATATATATATATATATATAAATATACTACATATAATATGTATATTATAAATATACTACATATTTATATATGACTGGGAATCGTCATGCCTTATCATTACAGTATTAGTCACAGCGGTCTTGTTATGTTCGATGATGTATACTCCTTGCTACACTTGTTTAATTCTTCAGAACTAATGGCACCAAGTGCCTACGTCCGTTACAACATTTCATTTAAAAATATCTGCTAATAGATAAACTAATACAATATAATATTTAATAGAATAATAAAAAACGGTTAAGTGCGAGTCGGAACAGTCCACCGAGGCTTCCATACTAAATATTTCTCTTTTTTCCGTTATTTCTATAGTTTTTACGTCGTGCCAAATTTTACAACTGTAGATTCACGGGAAGTTCCTTATAAGTTTTGATTATGTGGAGAATTTCACACAAATACAGCGAAATCGATGCATAAATGCTCGTACCTTTTAATTTTGTTGACTTAGAAGCTTAGAAGCTACAATTTTTTTTTGTGCTTCAAGGGACCATATACCTAACATATGATAATATTAATTTTAGCTTGAGATAAATGGTTTTGACCGACTGGCAGACAACTAAGTGATCCTAGAAGGTTTCCTAAATTTTGAGGTACGGAACCCTAAAAAGCGCTCCCATCCTCCCTTGATTTCTGATAACACATACCATATCTATGATATCTATTTCCAGATTATACACAATAGTTAGACTCAGTGAACGATTTATAATCACATCGAGATTCAATTAACTCCTAACAGAGCGTTATTCCTGAACAAAGTTTCAAATGAAACAGGCCTCCTAATTCTAATTGAATTCATTTATATTCAAAACGTGTAATACATACAATACTCCTCTTTATTGCTTCATCTTTAAAAGGCAACGGTTTTAAAATTATTCTGCCTATATTAATTTCATGTAATAGGTATGTAGATAAGTTAAACATTCATATAATATTGTAAGGTCGTTGACCATGTTTAAAAGAATTACAATAGAATTGTGTATATTTGCGCGAATAATATAATAAGTTAATTTTAAAGATAGTTGGTAAACGGACAAGAGTGCTTTTTTTAGCTTCACGCTATAGCTCGCACAAAGCAGGGTAGGGATGGAATCTGGGAATCTAGTATTAAGACACTCAGTTCCCCATTTTTCGCCGAATTCTGGTTTCTTCGCCTCAACACCAGAGGAAATGTGTAAATCGAATTCACAATCTGTCACGTCCCCCCCTTTTGACCTCCAAGTACTCTAATATATAATAACCATTAATTTACTAAAATAATGTCTTTAAACAGTATTTATTTGTCTTTAAAAATCTTCATCCAAAATAACAACTGGATTTCACTTCAAAATCTTTGATGCTACAAAAATCCAAGAACAGATTGGATGGGAGATGATAAAAGACAATCCTTTTTACCTGAACGACGAACAATGCGAGGAGCTCCAAGACGCTTTAGTAGTACTTGTGTGTATATTTTGTATTTATGAACAAAATAGTAAAGAATGTTTTATGACTCAACAAGCGTTTGTGTAATTCGGTCATAAACTAAGTCTTTATGAAGTTTTCTAGGTTCAAGCTTTATGTCCCATATTGTAGGGCTTAGTGTTAATATTGTCAGTGCTTCCCTTTCTACTCGTATTTAGGGAGCTGTTGTGTTGCGGAACTGAACGCCGCGTCTTATCTTGGTATTCATGCCACCGGGTTGTGATCAAGTCACAGCGTTTAAAGTCGGACGCTGCTCTACTGCACCCCGACGAATATTTATTTATATATATACATTTTATTTATTTTTTCAACTTCTCGCTGTATCATTGTAGACAAAATAAACCTCCGTTCTCATTAAGACACTTACGTATACACACTTTCCACCGAATTCAAGAAAAAGAAAGAAAGAATCGAACCCACCACCGGACCACGAGGCCTCAAAATAATATTTTTTCTTTAAATTAAATAATTATTAACAAAAACAATCAGTAGGTATATTAATAAAAAAAATACAAATAAGTAATTTACGTGTCGTTCATGATCGTATTTGCATTTATAAGATGAAATCACTGGACTATTCTAGTTCGCAACATCACAAGTGTTATTGATAGAGGAATGAATAATAGCTTTATTTTTACTGCCAACACTGAAATAGAACTTTATTATTATATACTATTATATATTTGTGCGAAACTTTTGCTTTGTACAGTTCTAGCCTAGAATTAGTAGTCATAAATCAAAATTACGTAGATTTATAGAAGACAAAAACCAGAAAATAATAATAATATCAGCTTCACGCTGTATCCCGCATACAGTAGAGTAGGTAGAGGGAAACTAGTATTAAGACATTCCGTTCCCCACTTTCCGCGTTTTTGTTCCTACATTGTGAGTTAAGTGGCGGAACTTAACGCCGCGAAAAAATAACATAAAATAAGAAATATAAGTAGCAAAGTATTCCAATAATTATAATAGAAGTCAAAGTGACGTATGTGCTGAAAGCAATGTAAGTGATGTATTTTTAGTACCCAATGTCACATGGTTTGAGTGTCAACGACTCGATAACGAATTCAACACCTGCTTATAAGAAATCGATGTGCAGGACTTATAAAGCAACGAAAAAAAAATTAACGAGACGTCACGTCACGTCAGATTGACCTCTAATAATATTTATTAGGGCTCTTATTTTGTCCACATTTTAAAAATATATTTTTGTTGTTTTAAAATAGTTTTTGTAAAGATTTTTTTTTTCATTTGACAGCTGTTAAAATAAAATTCAATATTTATCTATAAATGTTTTATGGCTTAAGATTAGTGTCAATAGCTAATAAATCGTTTAAATAAAGTTAAATTATTATTGGGAAAGTTAATAGAATATTAATCGATTTCTTAACTCGAAATGATTTATGTAATCATTTTTTTTAGATTGTATAATTATAAGTAAATAATATAATTTATTTGTTTGTATATATATCATGAGCTCTTATTATTAATTACGTTATTAGAATAATATATGTTGAAGAACGAAATAAAGGAGTGTACATAACAGACAATATAAGGAAGGCAGTATATATAGAGTTTATCTGATTGAAAAAATAAAATAATCATAAAAAAATATTTCATGTTTTTCCCCCAATACATAAGACACTCCGAATTCTACTTGCCACCTTATTTTCGTTATAATTATTAAACACCATGTTGAATGGAATTTTAATTAACTGCAGTAGGGAATTGAAAGTATCTTATATATCTTAAATATCTATCGAGTAGTAATCGAACCCACCACTATCGTGTATCGGCAGATCCTTGCTTGCTGTCCCCGCCATATCAAATAAATACAACTATAGAAACTATAGCTAGTATAATTAACATTTTTTTAACAGAGTCATAAGAATTCCGTTTTTCCTTTAGGACGGAACCCTAAAAATATGTTTCACATTTCTAATGACCTGCCAAAATGAGTGAAGTTGTTAAGAATTAGTAATTCATAATGCTCTTACGCGTAAGATTACGGGTAAAGTTTTGAGACATGAATCAACATGTTACAGAGTTCTTATCCTCCAGAGACCATGTTTCCTCTGCTGAGGCGAAACTCAAATAGACAAACAACGCTTACGCTGGGAACATATTGGCTGTAGAAGAAAATTAGTAAAATGGTATAAGCCAGATCTCTGACCCCGCGAGGGTCGTGGGTTCGATTCCCACTTGGAGACATGAATTATTACATAAAAAGAGGAAGACGTCTTACCACTAGATTACGTTTAACTTATCTGCTATTTGCGGGATATAACATAAAGTTGAAAAATAATATATATTAATTCTGAATTATTATTGTTCGAATTTCAATCTTCATAAAAATGTTAAATATATTGCATTACATAAATGAAAAAAGATATATATATATATATATATATATTCATTTATACATATATATATAAGGCAGGTAATAAAATCAGTCATTTTATTAATAAATTTTAAATAGCGCTACAATTGTGCTGAAGGCTCTTGTTGGTTTTAATAAGATTATTGTAATACGACATTGAGCGCATTGTCTGATGAACTTGACTATTAATTAATTTAAACAGAAAATCTCTACTTAGCTTCATATTGTTCCGCACATAGCAGGGACTAACGGAAACTAGGAACCTAAATTAAAGACCCTACGTTTCCTAGGAACCTTCTCAACTCAGTTATCGATGAGAGCAAAAAAAGTTAAATATTTTATTCCCTCGAGTGAAAATTGAACCTGCATCCGTCGCGTTTACCATTGCACACAGAATATTTATGATATAAAAATATAGACTACGAATTGTATACATATACCTTACGTACCATTTTAAAGAATTAAAGGTAACTCAACAGATCGTGTTCCTCCTTCCTTTAGATCTGAGTTATTCAAACGAAAACATGTTTTTTTTTAAGAAAAGTTCAAGTTGTTTCTTTTTGCAGATTTTTACAAGCAATAATATCTTCCCATGAGCCTCGATCAACATTTAAGAGGTTTTCGTTTAGCTATTGAATCGTAAGCAGGAGGCAGTATTGCTTGAGATGGTCTGTATAATGGAAGAGGCTCTCAGGCTTAGGAACCTGGAACCTTAGCCAGGCCCAGGCCACAGATGGCCTGGGCCCATTTGTTACTAAGAGTGTTATATCCTTCAATGTATTTCTCTTTTCAAAATTTATTTAAAATTTAAATCTGGTCTTGTAAGTACAAATATTATGTTTTTTTTTAAATTCGGTGGAAAGTTTGGAACGGAGTGTCATAACGGAGTGTTATTCCCTGAACGATTATATCGAGGTACCTTTAAAGATATTATAAAATCATATTTGTAAATATTCATAAGCATCGTTTATCAACGTTTTATAAGCCTTGTGCTACATTAACTGACGTGTGTATATAATTTTACTTTTAAACATTATTTATTGAAATAGAAAATTAGATATTGTAAGATGTACTTTGTAGTCAGCTTGAAATTACGCAAAAAGAAAATTTTCTTTTATATATTTTCTTATTTTTTTTTATAAACTTTTCTTTTCTTTTGTTACAGTTAAAATTTAATTTAGTTGATAATATATGTATGTATATTATATACCAACCTACATATATCCTTACTTTTTAAGTGGTATTTTTAATTCATTACGTCAAGTGGGAACCGATCCTACAACCGTTGCCACGCCGACCAAAGTTCTCACATTATATCACAGGTTATAAAATAATTTAATTCACTTTTCAATTACCATTACAATTTTGACATAATTGAGTAAAATCATCAAAAAATAAACTTTCACATTTACTATATAAGTTGTATAAGTAAATAATTCAGCTCCTAGGCGGCGTAACAAGAATTTCTTGTTATTATTAGTAACTCGGCCACCAAGCGAATGGAGATATGAAGATGCATACGATTTTTAAGTAAGATTTCGAATACTATTGTCAAATCGATTTTAATTTCAAAAAATATTTCATATGAATACAAATTTTAAAATATATTTTTTTCTTAGTTACTTATAGAACTGATAGTAGGTTAAGGTTTGTTATGTTAGGAATTTGTGTTAATCGATATAATTATTATGTGGCCGTCAAATTAAGACCTAATTTTAGAATTATATAAACAAAATACAATAATAGTTATATCTTAATCAATAATAATATGTAAAATGTCTGTAATAATATCCTAAGAACTGATAATAGCAAAAAAGAAACGAAAATCAAGATGAGACGAAGGAAAAAAAAACTACCTGCTTCTGCTATGTCTAATTTACAAATTGGCCTTAATATTGTTATTACTTTAGAGGATTGTTTTACTGCTAATATACTTATTACTATTTACTTATAATTAACAAACAGAAATGTCAGTCTGTTTGGTAAAACCACCATTACTAAAAAACAACATAATATAAACAAAAATACACGACGTTCAATGGGGGGGACAGAAGTGTCTTAACACTAGGTTCCCAGGTTCCCTCGGCCTATCGTAACGACAAACCATATTATATCAATATTTAATATACTACATTTACTATACAGTAGTTGTATAAGTTTTATTGTATGTATATTGTATGAAATATTCAAATTATACAATTATACATATATATAGATATGTATGGAGCTCCCTCTCCCTGTAAACACGTGTGCGAAATGGACTTACTGAGCCTAGATATCGCTACATCGTTAACGTAATAATCGTAAAAGAGAAAAATGTTGCATATATATATATAAAGAAAGAAGTCCGTTGGTTTGTTAATTATTACTGATTTATATTAAATCTAGATGAATAGATAGAGAAAAATAATAGATAATTTTAATCATTAGTTATAGAGGGATTGTGTAATAGCGTTGAGTTCTATGTAACTATATTTATATTATAGCTTCAAATACGGTAGAGGGGAATTCCTCTCGCGTATTTGAAATATTCAAGTCCAGGTTTGAACCTTCAACCATCAAATTCAAGAGACAGTACTAAACTGCGTTATATGTAGGCACTTCACGAATGTTACTTATTGTCGGGTTGTTTTTAATTATAATTAGTTAGTTAATGATACACATTTAAAATTTACGACTGTTTTAAATTACGGTAAATATGATATACCTAGTAAAATATTCTTAGCAATAATTATAATGGAAATGCGAAAAGCATGTTTTTTTACTAAAAAAGTATTTAGCATCGCGATCTGAAAATTTTAAGGGATTCCCCATAAGGGAAAAGTTAAACTTTATATGTTAATAGTGAAGCTAAAACTTCGAACATTACGATATAGAGCACAGCGTATTACAAAAACACGTCAGCCAAATCTAGAGTAAGCTGTTAGTTTATTTTAAAAAGCTTATTCTGTTTATATTTGTATAAAGACAGTACTTACTTACTTCTTTAATTAATTATTTCATATACTCGTATGTAGCTAAATAATAATAAAATTTGCAAGTCATTAGGAATAATATCATAAGAAAAAAAATAAATTTACGATAACTTTTCCATATTAATGTAACACAAAATAAAATTCTAAATAACATATACGACTTTACTTTAAAAAACACTATTTTTTTACTTGTTTTTACTATTCCAATATAATACTTTCTATATGAAAAATATCTTAATACAACTCTAAGTTTTCTACCAGATTACTTCTACAACTTCTCTTTTTTACATATGTATGTAAAAAAACGCCTTAAACTATTTATACCTAGGAAAGTATGACCAGCGGACTCGCTTTTGGGGACCACGGATGACGTCGAATGTCGCTTAAAAACACCATTTATTATATTTGGCTGGTGTTTATCATCTATAGTGTTTATAGTTCGATCCAGTAATTAATTTATTACGTGAAATATGTATCTATATAAAAAATGATGAGAGAACGAAAAGAAAGAGGGAGAAAGAGAAAGGTATTATACACTACTCGTCTGTGTATGCGACTGTCGCGCCTGCGCACGTCGCATTTAACGGGTTTATTCCACGCATTTTTCTTACGGTTTTACTATCACATTTTTTTCAGTTCGGTCACACAGCGAATTCCCTATCCCTTCCAAGCCTGCCGTAAGGAACTTCGTTCCAATATAAAGCCGTCGTAGTGCAGAGGCGAAAGGGTATGTAACGCGACGTTTGTGGGTTCGATTCCCCTTCGAGGAAATGAATTATTATTTATTAATATTTACTGCTCTAGCACCAAGGCAGAAAGCCCGGTGCTATGTTCCGCCACTCAACACGCAATGCTTCCAGAAAATAGGGAATGTCTCAACACTAGCTTTACACCCTCTGCCTACCCTGCTGTGTGCAGGATAAAGAATGATGTAAAAATGGGTATAATTTGAATCAAATTTTATGATATTTATCTGTAGATGATGTACTTACACGATGTTTTAAAGGAAAATATGTACATTTCTTTAAGAAAACAAGGTAATTTTACATGTCTTTAGAAATTTGAAACCGATTCGAATGAATTTCTAACAAAGGGAAATCCTTACAACTCTTTGACACGTGGTAAATATATTCAGTAATAAATAATTGAGTGGAAGGCTTCACGCTGTATCCCGCACACAGCCGGGTAGGCAGAGGGAACCTAATGTTAACTTAACAGAGTGTCCGTTCCCCACTTTCCGCCGAATTGGCGGAACTCTATGCCGCGTTTTGCCTCGACACTAGAGCGAATAAATTAAGATATACATTTAAATAAATAATAAATATAGTAAAGAAGTTGAATATTGAAAAACATTAAGCTGTAAAGTTCTCGCTGTAGTTCTAAGTAAATCGGCGGCGTCTCTCTTCGAATCTTTCGGCGTAATCTTACGTAACTCTTAGTTCGAAGTATAAAGTAATTGAATAATAAAGTAGGCATTTTTCTATTGAAATGTATTTTATAAGATATTTATTTTCATATTGTTTTAGCTAATCCTGCGTACCGTAACAAGACGTAGTGCCAAGACACTCAGTTCCACGTTTTTGAAGCTGCATTTGCCTTCATAAATAGAAATAATCGTCCTCGAAGGAATTCGGAAGCACGACCATCTCGTTTACAAGCAGACATAGCTCCACTGTGCCGTAACGGTCTCTATATTTATTCTTCCTCCTGGCATTAATCCCGGCTATTGCCAGGGTCTGCCCTCCTACTCAACCTACTCCACTTTGCACGGTCTTTTGCTTCCTCGGTGGTTAGACCATTGGCTCTCATGTCNCACTCACCATGATAAATGCGATAGAGAACGCACAGCGAGGAGACGTCTCTACGCAGAGCCAAAGTGTCAAGCCTTTCACAGTTCAATATTATATATTTCAAGTTGAATATTGAAAAACATTAAGCTGTAAAGTTCACGCTGTAGTTCTAAGTAAATCGGCGGCGTCTCTCTTCGAATCTTTCGGCGTAATCTTACGTAACTCTTAGTTCGGAGTATAAAGTAATTGAATAATAAAGTAGACATTTTTCTATTTAAATGTATTTTATAAGATATTTATTTTCATATTGCTTTAGCTAATCCTGCGTACCGTAATAAGACGTAGTGCCAAGACACTCCGTTCCACGTTTTTGAAGCTGCATTTGCCTTCATAAATAGAAATAATCATCCTCGAAGGAATTCGGAAGCACGACCATCTCGTTTACAAGCAGACATAGCTCCACTGTGCCGTAACGGTCTCTATATTTATTACCATAGTACAATTCACATTTATTAAAGTCAGCAGATACCAATAACCCTTTAACGTTTAACATTTTTGATATAATATACCTAATATCAGAGTTAAAACCCAAGCTGTAATTAAATAGTTGTTGAAAATATATTATTAAATTTGTATAATGAAACAATGACGAGGGTTTCGCTTATAGCGTTCACCTTGAAATACATTTGTTTAAATATATATTTTTTAAAATATATTGCAATAAATTAAAATATTTTAACAATTGCGAATGCGAAAAACAAAGGATAAGGTGATCAGTTTCATAGAGGCAAAAAATAATTAATTTGGTAATGTAATTGAAAGTATAAAAACCACTTTCCTTAAAGTAGGCTTCAAAGGAATTAGTATCACATTTTTATTTTATATATATTTTTTATTCAAATTACATTGTAAGACATTCAAGCCTTTGATACATAAGAAAGTTGATGATGTATTATTATTATGATACTTATGTAGAGTTTGTAAAGTTTTTTATATTTCCAATTACGTTTTTATACCCGTTGTACTTATTAAGCTATGATTATTAAAACATAATAGAGACATTGCTATAAAATAAATACGAAATAACTTAACAATTAAATTATAAAAATGTTACTTTACTTTTAATTTTTAAACATATCTATAATAAACATATATCTTAAGATTACGATAAATATTTTTCCCACACACAAGGATTATAATATTAGAGGCTTGGAAATATCTCACAACGGGAAATGTGTGAACGGAACCTTTCCGTGTTGAAAGAAAAAGAACTTTAAAAGAGAAACGATAAAGCTTACAATATCTGAAATTGTATCTTTTAGCGAGCGACTGTCAACGGATTCGATTTTCACTTGGAGATAGAAATATTTAATATTTTCATATCCGTTTTCTAGTAACGAGGCAAGGTGCAGCGTTGAGTTCTGGTAGAACTGAATTATGAAGGCTTAGGTTCCCAGGTTCCTTCTGTCCATCTTGCTATATGCGGGATACAGCTAACCAAGTCACCATAAACCCTACAACCCCGTGTTTTGTAATTACACTTATAATAAAAAAAAACTTATGTCATTAAAATAATAACCGACATTGCATCAAATGTTTCTTTCTTTGAGCTGCAGCAGGACGAAATTGGAGGCTGTTGACCTACTACGTAAATGATGTGGGTATGAAAGAGTAGCCTAAATATATTTTTTTATGCTGCTTTCTCAAAGTAGGTGTAAAATATAACTAGAGTTTGTATAAAACTGAGTTAATATTCTCAAAGCCTTAATACCAAAATATTGTAAATTTATAAGTGAAGGAAAAACAGTAGCTATTATCACTTTTAAGTCATTTATTCTGGCCAGTCAAAGACGGAATAATTACATATTTGTAATTCATTTTGAAAATAGTTTTAATAACATTTAAAATTTTTTTTATAGCTTCACGCAGTATTAGTTGAGAGAACTTAGTGTTAAGACACTCCGGTCTCCTACACTTCAGGTAGTGTTACTTTCCCTTGAATTTTAGTGGCCCGTCCGTGTTGATTGGCGGAACGCAACGCCGCGCTTTGCCTTGACTCCAGAGCGAAGATATGAAAATATGCAATATTTTATTTCCTTGAGCGGGAATCGAACCCGTCGTAGAGTCACACGTTAGTGCCCCTGCACCACGACTAGACATTTCATAATTGATTGATAAGACAATTTTCTAAAATTCGTAATAAACTTGGTTTGCCCTTAAAGTGGATCTTAATAGAAAATTCAGCAGTGTTAATGTAATATCTAAAGATTAGAATACTTAAGTTTTTTTATTAAAGTAATTGAGTGCTAGTGAAGGACAGCTCCGAAGAAATCTCGATTGATGGAATAATTATATCAATTATCGATATTGAAATGAAATTTACAAAGAAAATATAATTATGTTCAAAGATAATAAATAAATAATAAAATAATTTAATTAATTAGAAACAGAAGCTAGTAAGTGAAGTGGCTTTCAAAATTTAACATAAAAGTGAAACATCGATCACAATAAGTAATATGTGGGTGAGTTAGCGCAATCTCCAGTCTGGAACCAGTCTAGACCTGAAGGCAGTCTGGCGAGGTTACTGACTGCTGGATGTGCTAATCAAATACTAGAATTATGTAGGGAAAATGTAACACTTGAAAATTAAACGATTGTTCTGTCTTTTATATAAGTAATTTACAAATGTATCTACAAATTACAATTAAGATAAATGTCATATTAATTTTCATATATACTTATATATTTCTAAGCAACTAATAATCTAAACAACATATATGTTTATATGTAGAATTTTTATATATAATTAATGCAAACAATTTTATGTATAAGCAATAAAGACTAATATTATTTTCCAGAGATTTTCCAAATATCTTAGACTACAATTGATTGAAAAAGTTTTAAGATCATCTGAAAATAATTAATACACTATATTTGAAAGCAGTGCAATTAAGGACTCAATCAATAGTGGGCCAAAAGTAATTCTGCTACGCCTTACTAACGGAATGAAAATGGTGTCCTTACATTTATTAAATATTGTAGTTACTATAAAGAGACTATATTTATTATCTGTTAACTTATATTATTTATTTGAAACACTAAGATTATATTATTAGTTCGTAATATCGTTACAATGGTTTTATTTACATATATCTTTATTTCCTCGAGTGGAAGTGAAAGGCACAATCGTCGTTATAAATAATTAATTCTCCCGAATGGGAATTGAACCCAGAACCGTCGCGTTAGCCGCCGCATACTCTTACACCTAAATGCCACGAGGACCTCTATTTTACAATTAATTTCAGAATAGTCCTCCAGATTTAGGTGTCAACACAATCAGAAAACAGTTCTGTAGATCTAATTCATTAAACTGCCTCCTCTTTGTACTTAGACACAGTTTTCACGTTCCAAACTGATATTCCTTTGTCACGTTAAATTTCCATTAATCTGAATTTCCAGCTCTACGCTCATTCTTTCCGTATTTCCAGTTAAATATTTTAAAACGTGATATTATTTAATATTTCGCTTTAAAACATCGCCCTCGAAGGACTTTTAGTGTAATAACTTATGTATTGATAGACAGTTTCAATCATTTAAATAAACTGCGTACTAATGAATTAAAAATTCAAAAAGTACCTTTGACGGAGAGAGCCAGTTATATCACTGGGTGGATTAATCACAATTTTGACCTTTATTCCTTATAGGATAGATTTGAAAATTGTATGATGCGAGATCGTAAAATATAGCGGAGCATGTCGGCCGTAGCGTTTGCACCGCTATACGATATGAGTGTTCATGATTAAGGACCTCGGATCGGTTTTGAAACTAGGAGACTAGCACTCGATATCCTATGACCTAAATTATTATTTCCAAGTTTAAGCTAAAAGTAAATTAAAGCTTAATATATGATATAAAACCTTGAAACTTGAAATAGTAAACTAAGTAAGGCTTTATTGTTATATGCTGATAGTGGTAGTGGTGTTGGTGAATAAAATTTTAGTTTTTAATTATATTTAAATTTTTATATAAACTTTACATATTCATTATTTTATATCAACACTCAAAAACACTACCATTAATATATAGAAGAAAAAAAACATCGTTGTTAGAAATATAATAATCGACGAAAAAGACACAATTTAGCGCTACCTATTTATTATCTTTAACACCGTAAATTAAGCCTGGTAGCTACAGCGGCCCGACCGATCCACAAACTGGTTGTATTTCGATAACGAATGTTGAACATTTTACGGAACAATCGGGCGATTTCAATCTGTTTTCTTTGTCCGAGAAAGAAGCGCGGATCAGTTGCCCGACTGGTTGGGCGCAGGCGGTGACATCTGTGGATAGGTTCGTTCGGCCCTTTACGTTCGCGAAGACTACTATAATATAGCGATGGTTCAAAGATGGCTGAGAGAGGGAGCGGGGCAGGTGCGTGAGTTTGACGGGAAAAAGAGGGATTCAATTGAATATCTCATATGTTAATTTGCCCCAGACACAGTGGCCGTATACGTATACGGCGTGGCCAGACTGTACACGTTACAGGTTGTAGTTTCGATTCCCACTCGTGGAAATGAAATATTTATTAAATTCGCTGGGCAAAGCTGGGCGTTAAATTCCGCTACACAACAGGCAATGACTCTATAATTCAGCAGCAAATGCAGAACGGAGTGTTTTAACACTAGGTTCCTTTTGCCTACCCAATTGTGTGGGGGATACAGCGTGACGCTAAAAAAAATAAACTTATAAACAGTATTTTCATCGGAATGTTTTGATATACGCGACGCGTTGCCGAAAGTTATTTACGAGTGTTCCAGTTTAATCATAGTATAGAGAAGATATCGGAATAAAATTGTTCCAACTTTAATTTTACTTCATAAAGCAAAAGCAAAGCTAGTGTGGGTTCGATTCCCTTTCGAGGAAATGAAGTATTGAATATTTTTATTCCCTCGCTGTGGTAACGAGGCAAAGCACGGCGTTGGGTTGCGCCACTCTAGAATTCAGCGGAAAGTAAGGCACAGAATTGTCTTAATTGGAACGAAGAGTCTTAAAACTAGGTTCCCAGGTTCCCTATGCCTTATTTGCCATGTCCGGAATACGACGCTAAAAAAAACACAAAAACAAGTAATTCATA
Organism: Heliconius nattereri; assembly: GCA_013403645.1. Lineage (NCBI taxonomy): Eukaryota > Metazoa > Arthropoda > Insecta > Lepidoptera > Nymphalidae > Heliconius > Heliconius nattereri. Next base: position 1,616,094 of record JAAIXI010000240.1, read on the forward strand.
AAGTGACACCAAAGTGCTTGAAGAAGAATATAATAAACAAAAAAAAAGTGTCGTCTCGTATACGTATGTTTATCTTTATGTCGCATTAGAACACCGTTGTTTGTGCAAACCCTCCCATTATAAAAATAGGCTTTTGTGCGCCACTGGGAATGTAATAGACCGTCGTGGCAAGTAGGCAGCTACTTGCCAAGCTACCTGCTACTATTTATTAAATTGCTTTAGGTTTTTAATTATATGGCCGTTTATTTATGTCAGTGATATGTGAAATATTTTATAGAATTATTCAAATCGAAGTGAATCAGCTTCGCAGTGTACCCCGGATGTAGTAGGGAGTTTCCTCTCTAGCTAGTGTTGAGACACTCCGTTCCCCATTTTCTGGCGAATTTTTCGAGGCATTGCGGATTAGGTAGCGAATTTTAACGCCCGACGATTATTAAGTATATTATGTTTTTTTTTCATAGGATTGATTTATGTTTTATATTCCAAACGATTTATGTTTTTTTTGCAAATTAATATAATTAATATTTGTTTTATAACACAATTTTAAGTCAATCAAGTTCTTACTTTAACATAAAAAATAAGCACTGATAATGTTTCACTTAATAATGTCAAGAAGTAAAGTTCCCAATAATAATATAAAAATAATAATAAAGACTACTGTTATTATATCTCATATATTGTATTATTTTATATATACTTGTAAAAACGTAATACTTAGAAGATTAAACGTTAAAGACTCAATATTTTCCAGAATGCACACTTTTCAGAAATGTACGACTTACAAATTCTAAGAAGATCTAATTAAAATGGCGGAGTCGTTTGGTATGTTTTAATTGAATATTATGCACATTTAAGACTACTTTATACAGACTATTCAGAGATCTGAAGCCTAATTATATTATATTAGTAAATTAGGCTTTAGGAAATTGTTTTAGATATTTAAACGGTTTTTTTTATTGGAATAACTTACATATTGCTTAGAAATACTTTCTTCATATGGAAATGTGTTAACACATACTAAATTTCTAGTATAGATATGTGTGTTTATATATTACTCGTATGTTTATATAAAGATTTCTTTGGTATATCGATATAGATTTAATTAGGATATTAGGAAAAAATATTTTTATGAAATTATTAATTATTTTTAAAAACAAAAAATTATAAAATTTAATTATAAGTATTATGATTTTAAAATGCAAGGCAAAGCTTAAACTTATCCTATTTCGAACTGTAAGTTCAATTTGTAAGTAGTGAAAATTTATTGATATCCCGCCTCTCTGCTTTCCGCGCATGTCTGAACAGTGCGTGTCAGGTTACAGGAGTTAAACTTGCGTATTTAACTTATTTAAAGAAAGGATGACAATGATTATATTGAAGACATTATTATGGAAAACTTCTATAGAAATGTTTGAAAATAGAAAAAAGAGAAATTAAACAAGTGCGAATCGGTCACACATGAAGGGTTCCGTACTATTTATTTTCTATAAAAACGGCCAAAAAAATCAGGTTTGTTGTATAGGAACCCCCTGTAGTATGTATTTTATTTTAAGTATCACGATTCATGAGATGAGAGCGGAGTTTTCAACAAAAGGGTTCTGTTTTAACGTACCCAAAGGGGTGCGGAACCCTGAACAAGATTGAATTTATAAGTTCATATACATGGAAAATAGGAAGTAAATAAAAAATTGTACATATATAATAATTTACTTTTGATAGAAAATAATAAGTTAACCTTCACTACATAATAAATATTGTAATACTGTGCTATCGCGAGTTCGAGAAGATCCAGCTCAGTGGCGTGCCATTGGAGAGGCTTATGTCCAGCAGTGGACGAGGACAGGCTGATGATGATGATGATGATGATGGTGCTATCACATCATCCTATTGTCCATACAATAAAAAAATAACCTTAATCACAAATCAAAAATAAAACAGTATGTACATACATTTTGAATTTTAAAAAGTTATTATCGAAATCGATATAACTTTTATTGGTGTTGCTACAGGCTTTATATTAATCTCGCTACTTCCAACACAAAGATAGCCCGACGCTACGTTAGCGTATCAATTTAGTTCACAATCACCAGTCTATTCTGGCCCCTCGGCTATATGGAACTCCATATTGAACACAGCTCATACCAATATATTCTACTTAATTGAATGGAATCAAATGTATGTGGATGTTGTATGTTTAACAATGTGAGTGAATTAAATTTACTTCTAATGTCGTAAAGTGTGGAAGTTTATAATATGCTTAGATTTTTTGTGTTAAGTAAAAATGGCTTAACTGATTTGGATGTAACTGAATTTAGTATAGGATATTTTTTAAATGTCTGTGCTTTTTGAGGAGTTATGTTAAAATATGTATTTTTGGTTTTTATGTAGAACAATTCTGAAGTTAAGTATAATGGTGACATAGGAAAGTAAGCAAATGGTATAATATTGTAATGTTTATTGATTATACACGGCCTGTCCGTATCTGAAGCTATAGCGGTACATTCGCATATATTAAGGTATTATATAAGTAAAGAAAAATAATAAAATTGAAACGTTATGTACAACTGAATTGAAATTTATTAAATTTCTTTTGATTTTCAAAATTTTTTAAAGTAAATGTCTCAGCTCTACTATAAAAAATCTTTCGTTATACCTTTTCTTATATAAACATACGAAAAATAGCTTTACAATATATTTATTGAAAGAAATAATCAAAATTATTATCTGGGACGCTCGAATCTCGGTACAGAATTACGCGAAAGTAGTTCGAACTCGGAGCAGCAGTGTCGTAAGTGGCGACCAAATTAACTTGACCTCCGGCAAATTGGTTACAGTACGAGCTTGTGAGTTCCGCATTACAACATACAACTGACTCTTCTAAGATAAATAAAATTGAGATAAATATTTGTTTTATTTAATTAGTTCAACTTTGCGTTTTATAGGAAGTATTGTTATTATTATCGTATTTAACTATACTTAATATATTTTTATATATTAATGTATGCCTATTAAAAAGCACGACGTTGAGTTTTGCCATCGGAGTGTTTTAACACTAGGGTCCCCCTGGGAACGGGATACAGCGTGAAGATGGAAAAAATGTAAGGTTACGGGTTCAGTGTTAGTTACAGAAATTTCTATTTAAAATTTAGCATCGCTTTTTATATCAGTCATGGTGTTAAAAACATATTTTTAATTAATAATTTTTTAGCCAACTTTTAGAAGTGAAAAAATCTATAACAGGAAACATAATATACTATACCTACTGTAATCCTAATCTGATAAAATATTATTTTATATATTATATATATATCTTATATATCACCATCAGGTCTTCAGAACAGGTCTGCACAGCCTGGTTATCTTCTAAGTACCTTTCACGATGATGGCGCTTCACTTTCCCCGCGTCGTCGCGTTTTTTCGAACGTAACGCTGGCGATTACATCAAAAACGTATGCAATATCGAACTTGCACTTCATAATCGAAATGTTATGTTAAATGATACAAAATTGTTAATTAAATATTACATATATTCCTAATTGATATGATAAATTTGATTGTAAGCTCGACAGGTTGTAAGTTCAATCCCCACTCGAGGTAATGTAATATTTAATATTTTCCGCCACTCAACGAGCAATGCCTCCAGAATTTGGGGGAAAGTGGGAGTGCGGGTCTTTTAAGCGTATGCAACACAAAAGTACATGCCAGATAAAAACTTTTGAGATTTACTATAACCGTTATATAGAAGAGTAGTTGTTACCAGAGCAAGGAAATGCAAATAATTCATTGCCCCTAATAGGAATCGAACCCACAAGCGTCGTATTAACAGTGAGGCGGGCTGCCGCTGCGCTACGGTGTCCTCTAGATTCAAATATTATTTAAATTCTATATCACTCTACCAGAACCTTAGCGGAGCTTACCGGAAATAAACTTTTATAATTAATTACTGTTTTGATAAAGTAAATTGAATACGAGACATTCATGAAAAAGTTCTTCGGCCACGAAAAGTTAATACAATTTTAACTCAAATCATCTTACATTTTATTAAACGAAGTATTTAAAACATTAACTGAATTACAATTTCTTAGACATTATATAATAATATACGTCACATAATAATATAGGCTAGATTGTGGGTTCTATTCCTACATGAAGAAATGTAATATGTATTTTTTATTTCTTCGCTCTGGTCTCAAGGCAAACCGCGGTGTTGAGTTCCGCCACTCAATTTGCAATCCTGGAGGAATTGCATGTAAACTTGAAAATAATAATGTTTTTTTTTTTGTAAAAAAACATGGTACTGAATATAAATGAAAGATTACTGTATTATTCCTTATTTACAAATCTATNCTTGAAAATAATATTGTTTTTTTTTTGTAAAAAAACATGGTACTGAATATAAATGAAAGATTACTGTATTATTCCTTATTTACAAATCTATTTTCTTTATGCAGCCCCGTAATGCATGCAAAAGAGTTTTAGATCGCGTAGGCGTAATTCTAAGTGAAAAAGAGCACTTCTACTACAGAGGGAAAATTAAAAATAGTGGAGTAAACATGTTCAGCTTGTAAAGATATACACAAAAGTGAAACACAAAGCTTCAAGATCTTAAGGCTTAATGTACATGACATTTTATTTATATAAGAATTTATATTTTAAACAATTTTCTATTGTTATTGACAAAATAAAAATAATTAATAAAATCAGGCTGTATAGCTTCACACAGTAGAGTAGGCAGCGAGAACCTAGTGATAAGACATTCCGTTCCCCACTTTTAGCTGTATTTTCTGAGTCATTGCGATTTGAGTGACGGAACTCAACGCCGGGCTTTTGCTTTAGTGCCAGAGTGCAGAAATTAAAATATTAATAATATTTAATTCCTTCGAGTGGATATCGAACCTACAATCGACGCTTACAGTCGCAATTAAGAAAATATGCAGAAATTATTTACGCTTACTTACAAAAGATAAAATTAAGCAAAACATGTTTATGTTTTGACATTTTATAAGTATAAATAAGAAATAGGTTCAATATTGTGGAAGAATATTGAAAGAAGAAACTCGATTTGAGTTAAAAAATCTTATGCGTCGCTTGTTGTTGACATTTATATATTTTCAGTTCACTTCACTGGTAGATCAGGAAAGGAACAATATTATAGTAATTATATATTGAACTTTGTATAATAAGTATATAAATTATTTTAAAAAAATATTTATTATATTAAACAAATGTGATCTTTTAGATTAAAATACATATATAAATAATCTTTTAATAGTATAAAGCAAAGCCGCCACGTGTATATCCTATTTAAAATACATTTTTTCGCTTTTAGTTTTTATTGTGTATGCCATAATGCCTTATTATATATTTTTTTAATATAAAAATGTTCGAAAACTTCAATTCTATTCAATCAAGACAAACATGATAGTTATTTTGAATATTTTATGTACATTTCACTAATGTTTAACATTTTATAATTTACAAAAACGAACGAACGAAATAACAATGGCATTCTAGTTATATTTATGAAAACATTTTGCTTTATATAAATTTTAAACTATTTATTTCACCAAATGAGTAATAAATTAAAGAAACGGTAAGTAAACTTTTCATGCCTCTAATACTGTACATATTTACTCTAGCGAAGTCTCCCTCAAAAGGTACGCCTCGGTTTTGAGCGCTGCCATCTTTGTTTTGTAATCTGTATTCATCATGGTAATCTTTATTTTACATATGATTTTGTTAATATTGTTATATTATCTGTGGTTGTGGATTTAGTTATAAATTTAAATATTAATAAAATATATATAAAAAACTAACTTTTTATGTAAGTATTATTGAAAAGTATATGAATGAGTTAATAATAAAAATATTAAGTAAGTATGTTTTATAAGATATCGCATATACATAGTTAATATGGCACGTGGGTAGAAAGATTATATTTCTAAACATGAAACTAAAGAAAAATTGCATTTATTAATATATACAGAGCGATAGCAATGTTCACATTAATTTAAGTAAAAAAAACCGATAGTTTGGAAATTGGCAAATATTTTTATTGTGTTATAATACACAACAAAGGACAAAGTACCTATAAGAGTTTCAGATTTTTTCTATTTCATATATTATTATATATTTTTATACAGAAATAAATAATATGTTTATTATTTTTAAGTTATTTTAACAATTTGAAACACTTAGTATGCAACTAAATATTTTAAAATAAAGCAGGTGGTATTACGTGACCCATTAGCAGCTTTTGGACAGCACTGCCGAGCGCTTGTAACGGCCTTATAGATATAAATATCTTTATAGTGAATCATTATTTGTTGAATCATTATTTGTTGTTCATTATTTGTGGTGGGTTCGAATCCAAAACAGGGTAATGAGGTTTCATTGGAAGTTGATACCCAAGGACATTTAATTTGGCACCTTCTTAGCATATTAGTGACATATTGAGAAGTTAGTGTTAAACTAAAAGAAAACGAAAAGTGGAGTGATCATTTAGGTCGCTGCCAGTTGGGTGACAGAGCTCAACGCCGCACTTGCAACTTACTCTCATTTTGCTGAGCAGGTTTCGAACCCACATCCTTATATTCACGCTTACAATATGCACATAAAAATAACTTTATAACGATTCCTTAAAACCAAATTTGGATAATATTAGTATTTAGGCCAATGTCAAGATGTAAAAAAAACACATTTGTTTTATATCTCAATTTTACTTATCTCGGCGTGTTTTCACAAGCTTTATCTGGCTCGACAGAATAAAATTTAAATTAGCTTATGAGATGGTTTATTAAATATATAAATTATTAAGTTTTCACGTTGTCATTATCATATTTAGAAAAGCAAAATTTTTGCAACGGTTTTATTAAGTTTCTTATAGACTTGTTAGCGATAACGACTTTAGTGCGGGTTCGAGTCCCGCTACATTATTTTTTTACGTTTCCAAATATTTTTTATTTTATTAACGTCTGATGGACACTTTTAAAAATTGTAATAGTTAGTTCAAATTATCATGAACCTATTACCTACATAGGTCTCAAGACAGACACTGTATTAAGACTTCCCTACATTTAGTGATTTATTATTGATGCGGCACTCGCCGCTGCGCCTCGCCGCAGAACTGGTTAAGTTAGCTAACACACTTACACGTAATACAGATAAAAATGGTTTATATTTCACTTATTTGTATATTTCTTATTTCAATGTTTTTTTCTCAACTGGCAACATTATTGTTAGAAAAAATAACAATAGCAAATGTTGTTATGCTTGTGGAATAGATATTATTATTTAGTTAAACAAATAAACATAAGTAAATAATGAAATAAAGCTTACTTAATATTAATAATTAATAATCTTTTTGTGTTAAAATGTAATTTAAATGTCAGACCTATATCTAATAGTTTTGCAAATTTTATTTTAATTTGTTATTCAAAATTCAATCTCAGGACAACATACTCGACGTCCCATACCGTCCTTTCATTCAACTCTGCTACAAAGTGCCCTCTCACCTCACACCCCAAAATAAGCTCTATTACAAACACATAGAGATCAAAATTACAAACCTTATCAATAAACGCTAATAACAACACTAACCAATATTCGGTCTCGCTCTACATCAAACAATTTTAGTAGAGAAAGACAAGGAGAAACGATATCCACTCGACGTTATTAATAAGGTAAAAGTAATGAGAATATTTTATCGCAGTAGAGACGAGCATCGAAAACGCACTAACATTCTATTTTTAAAATCGATGCGGTGACCGAAGTGGGGCATATGTTGTGTGTGCTTGTGTGTGTCGTTCCGTCGTAACTACGGAACAGTTATCACGATTTTGGGACGTGATCGCACTGAACGTTTAATGTTAGCGGAATAAATTTAAATACTTATTATGTAACATAGATTATACCTATTTTGATTGAGTTTGCGAAATCCCGTTGAATACTAATTGAGGTGTTGCTTTTAAAAAGATGGCGGCCTGCCAGTGTCTAAAGTAAAAGCGCCCTTCATGCGTGCGGTTAAATTTACCTGTATTATTGAAATCGTAAGCTTTCTCCTTCTCCGTGTAAATGCGTTCGAGCGTTATCTTTTAGATCTAGTGTTTTTGAACTCGATTTATTGTATTTTCTTAATTTTTTTTTATCATTAAAAATTATACACATGCTTTCTTGTTGGCACGAATTAGATAATTAAACAAATTAATATTGTTTATCTTCTTCTTCTTCTCCCTGGCATTAATCCTGGCCTGCCTTCTTACTCAACCTACTCAACTTTGGACGGTCTTTGGCGTCCTCGGTGGTTAGACCATTGGCTCTCATGTCCTGCATCACGACTTCCAACCAGTGCGTCTTTATGCGTCCGGGAGGTCTCACTCCAGGAACTGATATAGCAAGGCACTTGCATCCGACATAGCTTGTAGTTGCAATTAGCATTCTTTATATTATTATAAATCGGTTTTTTATTTTTTTAATAAGTCACACAGATTTAACAATTAAATCTTAAATACCTACAAAATATTTATCTATGACGCTTATATTTGTCCAATAAACTATTTAAGCTCAAATAATCGCAATCGTATTGATAATATCATAGAGTTGAAAATCCTACAACCGTTGGAACATGGATCGTATCTGCATAGAAATGAACCAAACAATTAGCAGACAAATTGAATATTTATTTTTCTTTCATTAGAAGCATGTTACATTACAGCATAAGTCATAATTTATTGGTGTGTGTGTGTTTTTTAAATTTTAAATAAAAAAATCAGCTTCACGTTGTATCCCACAAACAGCAGGGTATGCAGAGGGAACCTAGTGTTAAGACACTCCGTTCCCCACTTTCCTTCAAATCTGGACCTTCCTTCAAAATGAAAATATAAATTTAATTAAATATTTCATCACCTCGAGTGGGGATCAAACCCACAACCAGTTGCTTATGCAGTCACACGTTTTGTCTCTGCGCCATGAGTGGCCTCTAAATTTTAATAATATTTATAAAATGTTTGTTCCACTTTCAAGTAAAAACTACTGAACGGATATAGATGAAACTTTACAATACAGGTTATACACAAGAATAACACAGGCTGTAATTAATGCAAAAATTGTGTACGTATAGTAGTAGTAAGCTTCAGCGGGCGAAGCCGCATTTTGCTAGTTAATCCTAAAGCATATATATTTTTTAATTTATCAATTTCTATGACATATTTTCGTCCTACATGTGTGGTATCGGCCTAACAATGCGTTGGTCGCATCAGTTCGTAAAGCAACATTCCCGACCCGAGCGCGGCGCGGGCCGGACCGTTATACGCGCTGACTGCCGAGTTTAATGACTTTCTATATAAGAATAAGAATATACTACAGGATTCTATGCTATGTTACAAATAATTAGATTACTTTCTTATTTACTATAATATACTTATATAAAAAAAATATAGAGTAAATGCTTTATATAGAAATTTAAGATATTTTATAGGAATGTCTGAGATGCTAATGCTGTGTTCAGATGACGTCGTTACAGTGCAGTTTAGATATATTACACTGTAATTATCGTTTTTGCTGTATTTTGAATATAGGTACTGAATGGAGTTAACTTAGTGCAAAGACACTCCGTTTACAGGTGTTTCCCTGATTAAATTAGATAAGGTTAAATTGTTATATATAATAATATAAAATATTGTTGTACTATCTAATACATTATATATAATAATAAGATACCAAATAATATGATTTATAGGTTAAAAAAATATGTTATTATAGTAGAAATACAAAAAAAAAATAATTTCTTTATCAGTGATAGCTTTGTTTTGATACAATGATTATTAAAATCGAACACCACTCGCGCAGCAGTGGCTCGAGAGTCTTTGTTATAACGTATGCAGGTACTAAAGCATTTCTAATGAGCGTCGGTCGTTATTTTAGATATTGCTCCAATGATAATATAATAATTAATAAAAAAAATTCCAGCTTCACGCTTTATCCCCCCATCTAGAAGGGTAAGCATAGAAAATGTAGAGGCATTGCAGAGGCGGAGTTCAACGCCGCGCTTATGCCTCGACACCAGAATGAAAAAGTGAAAACCATTATTATTTTATTTCCTCATATAGGAAACGAACCCGCAATATGTCGCCTCAACTAGTTGGTAGCACCACTGGACGATTTTAGTTTATGGAGATTTATTGGTGATGTTTTTTTAAGATAAAAAAACCCATAGAGTATCTTCAATATACATATGGGAGTGCGCATTGCAATTTTAGGGGTAAACCAATTTAGATACGACGAAAATAGTTCTGATGTACCATACAGAACCAATAAACGATTCTAAAACGAGGAAGTGTATGTGCATTCCTTTTGTATTTACTATTATCATAAATTTAATAAACGCTCAATATAAGTCGAGGCCAGTCGTGGCTGTACGTGATAGATTGTGGGTTCGATTCCCCACTAGAGGAAATAAAAATGAGTCTGGTGTCAGGGCAAAGCGCAGCATTGAGATCCGCCACTCAACGAACAATGAATCGCCAAAAAATGGGGAACGGAGTGTCTTAACACTAAGTTTCTCTATCAACTCAGCTTTGAACAGGATACAGCGAGAAGCTCAATAAAAAATATATTATAACAGTTTAACAAATTCAAATACGCTTTTTAAAGTAAAATTCTCTCTCCAATAAAACAAGAAACATTTCCATCAACTATAGGTACCCTCACTTCAAAGGACTGTACGAGGCGAGGCTATGAGGGAATCCTTGAAAATGGCGGACAGTCTCGAGTTACTTGTTATGCAAGGATTAAGACACATTGGACCATTGCCATATACTTACTTATTTTATCATAGTATATTTTGCGGGAACGTTGACTCTTTTATCTTATCTAATGGACAGAAAAACTCTATCGCAATCAGTAGCCTGGATATAATTATACGCATATTATTAATATTTTAAGATATTTTTTTTGAAACGAACTATTGCTTTGTGTTTAGAATTATATCTCATTTTTTTTTTAAATGAGCCAAAACTGTATACAAGAGCGTATTTTTACTTAAAATTCTTGTTTTAAAGATTTTTTTTTAGCTAAAATCGAATAAGGAATCCTATAAAACTAAAACTATTCCACATGTGTCATAACTTCAAATATCAGTATCAAATCAATACAATATTCAATAATTTAATTATCAATGGTTAATAACCACAGTCCCCAACAATTATAGTATTTGTAAAAAGTGCCCTTTATTCTCTCTCTCTCTCTATTACGAAAGTAAAGTAGACTTTATATATTATTGTATATGGTTTAAATTATCATAAATATATAATAATGTCGGTAAAATTAGGGGTTATGAGTTCGCAGTCGGGGTAGTAGGGAGAGGGGTGGGGGTAGTAGGGTAGTGACAGAAGTTACTCGATTAATTACGTCTTTCGCCCCTTCGGATATCGAATGTTGGAATTACACAATAGGGTTGTTTACTTAAATGATTTCGATTACAATTCAGTTCTTTGTTGATAATTGATTTTTTTAAATGTATTTAAATACATATCGAAATTTTGAGGCTTTTGTAGCTCAGAGGCACAAGTGTGTGACGATTGTGGGTTTGATTCCCATTTTAAGAGACTAAATTATGATTTATTTGATATTTTCATTTCTTCTCTTGTTACGTTTGACGATTAATGAAGAACAGAGTGTCTAAACACTAGGTTCCGTCTGTCCTGTGCTATATGCGAGATACAACATAAAGCAAAAAAAAGGAAAAAAATAACTTACACATTGTTTTTACTATATAATATCATATAAGCTATAGAATAAATATATATAAATATACTTCAAACGATAACTTTAGAAGAGCAATTTATTTACTGTGTAATTTAAGTTTACATAAGTTATATATTTTTTTCTGAAAAATCAGCTTTACGCACTGTATCCTGCACTCAGCAGGTTTGGCAGAGGGAACCTAGTGTTAAGACACTCCGTTCCCCATTTTTTTGTAAATATTATAAAATACCACGTGGCGGTCGGACATGCTTGAACTAATAATAAAGTTGTAAGATTTCAACGATAAAGAGAGTAGTAAGTACAAAAGCATGGTTTTTAGCAGCGTATGTCATATAATTTTATTTGTAGTGTCTTCTTCTTACTTCATAGAATTTCTTCTTAAACTGTCTATATCACATTAGGTACAAAAGCAAAAATTTATAACTATGATAAAATTCTATTGTTTTGCACTTTCAATTAAATTTAAGTTTAATTTTTATTTTTTTTAGTTAAGTCAATTATCTATATTAACTTATTTTAGACAAACAAAATATTTGGGGAAAAACACATAGCACGGTGACCTCGTGAGTCTTAGTTCGTACATTTTCCTGTTGAATACTCATTAAACTTATTCAGAAAGAAAATTTACTGATGTATACGTATAAAAGGATGTCACAATATTTCTCTAGTAATAACTCAAAAATCTCCGCCGAATACGCTGACTGGTGACATCTATTTGCGCTATAATATTTTATGTTTGCATAAATTAAGTTATTAAATTAGCTTCACGCAGTTTTCAGCAGGGTAGGCAAAGAGAATGTAGTGTTAAAACACTCCGTTCCCTACTTTCGAAAGAATTATGGAGGTATTTAATTACTTCTAAGTCACTTGATAGTTGCATACTACTTTTTAATCTCTCCGCATTTCACATATTCTTTAAAATGTAAATAATTAAAGAGGTTTTTGCAACTCTGCTTTCCAAGCATTTGACTAAATTGTTTAACTTAAGAAACTATAACCTAACCAAACAAATATATTTATATCATAAGTGTTACCCCAAGCGAAATTTGAACCTACAGCCACCTGCAAATATTTCTAAAAAGCAACAAGAGTCAGAAAATTGAAAATATGAATTAAAATATGTGAAAGTCAACCAAAATAAAATTTGGTTGACTTTACACATTTTATAGCGAAATAGACAGTGGCTTATGGAACAGATGCACGTTTGATATAAAATAATGTTATTAAATATAACTGTCGGTTGCGCGGTCGTTAAATATAGAGAAGAGAAATAGAGAGAAATATAATACTAGAATAGGGATTTGTGTCATATAATATTCACAAGCTATTTAGATACTTAAGTTAATATAAGTTTAATTTATATTATTTATTTATTGAATCCAATCGTGGCGTTAGCTTGCGGTTGTAAATTCAAAGTAATGAAATATTTCATATTCTCATTTTTTCGAGCTAATGTCAAGGCATGCCCTTCAGATTCGCGGGGGGGTTTCGTGGGAAGCGGAGTGTCTTAACACTAGCCCCCCTCCACATATGAGATAGGATCGTGAAGCTGTATATTAATTTATATTAGACTTAAATTTAACTTAATATTTCCCTCTCTGACAATGAAAGTATAAAATATTTTCGTAAAACCTCTGCACTCGATCCTTTCATGAAGAGCTCAAGCTATTCGCTATGGATATGAAGGAAAATGTGTTAGGCGTTGCGAATCCCCTCTCAGACCCCTTTCCCACAGGAATGACGGGGTTTTTCAAGAGCTAAGGGCCCTTATGGAAGAAACGCATCGATGTATTTACCATGGCATTTTAAATCTGCAATGATAATTGTCTTTTTGTAGAGCTGTTATATTTTAGTAAAATAATATTAATCTTGATTATTTAACATATTTCTCAGTATAGATATATATTCTACGAAGTATGGGACGTTTTTGTTTAAAAAATCCTATTAAAACATATATTTTAAATACAATATTCTATAAATATATAAATCAAAATGTGTTCACTCTCTTGAAGCTTATGTATATTTAGTTAATAGTATTTAAAAAAAATCAGCTTCACGCTGTATCCCGCACACAACAGGGTAGCCAGAGGGAACCTCATGTTAAGACTCTCCATGCCCCATAGTATTTAGTTACTACTATACATTTTTATAATAATTTAAATTTACTTTAATAATACAAACTAATTTAATAGTAAAGTATATTAAATGATAATTATACAATATACATTCAAAGGTGGATGTCACAACGTTTACTACGAGATACTTTGGGCGGCTGTTTGCCTTTGATTTTGTTATTCATTGCGCGGGGCACCCCTCTCACCCCCCCACACCCGTCCCCTTGCCTCCACCTCGTACACAGATGATTACTGCGCCAAATACATTCTAAACTAGGTAAAACTCAAAAAGGGATAAAAGCGAAATGTTATACTATTTCACATTTAAATATACTTTTTGGTATTGGCTTTAGTTATATTTTCTTTTAAGGCCGAGGGAACCTGGGAACCTAGGCTGAAAGCATTGCAAGCACGTTCAGTGTCGGAATTCAAAGCTAGCACTATTTCGTTATTTACTAACTATTATTTGAAAACAATATTCCAGTTAAAAATAAATATCTAAATACTAAATATTCTTCGCAGGCATTGCTTACACTTTTGAAGCGAATGATCAGACCGCGTCTCTCCTTAGGAAAACAAAGGGCCCTGTTTTTTTCATACATACACAATTTACACATATGTAGCCAGCATGGTGGTGTAGACACGCGCCGCACAGATTGTTAAATGACGTAGATAATAATATCTTATCGCTTTGGATTTTTTCAAAAAAATGCTATTAGTTTATTATTTACTTTTTTATTAGTATTCAGCTGTATCCCGCTTATAGCAGGGTAGGCAGAGGGAACGTAGCGTTAAGTCTAGACCTTCCCGCTAATTTTAGAGACATTTCATATTGAGTGGTAGAGCTCAACGCTGCGCTGTTTTTGTCTTTTTGCAGAGCGAAGATAGGAAAATATTAATAAATCATAATTCATTCCCTCGAGTGGTAATTGAATCTACAACCGTCGTGACAGTCACACGCTCGTGCCTCTGCGATGGCCTCTATAAACTTATTCGATACTTATTATTTTCCAAAGCTATTAACAAACATTTTTTCAAATCAAATATTTATAGCATATCTATATGCCTACAAGAAACGTTTAAATTCGTTTACGCTCTCTCAATTTCACGCATACGTTTTACAATTATAAAGTTTAAGGTATTTACTGTTTGCCACGGACTATCAATTAGAATATTTATTACAGGGCTATCTCTTTAATCTTTCACGTGGGTTCAGCGTGAAACGGAATTGTTAAATATTTTAGTTAACTGTCTAATAATGATATCTAATAGTAAGGATCGCATATGCTGTACATTATTTTTTGGAATATCATTTAGGCCAATAACTCGTAGGATGAATAAGAAATTATATATTTGTACTGTTTTATATATTAATAATATACAAAAAATCGAAAAACTTGAGTTCAGCGTGAAACGGAATTGTTAAATATTTTAGTGTCTTATAATAATAACGATCGCTTTTGGTGTGCAAAAAAATATATTTAGTATTATTTAAGCTATATTTTGTAAGTTCGTATAAAAAAATTAAATATTTATAACATTTATACAAAAAAACTACAAAAAAAATCGTTATTTTCATAAGCTATAATATATTTAAACACTCCTACATTACCTCCACAAAAAAAATAACAATATGAAAAATAATAAATATCTGTACAACACGAGGCAAATATTACATAATCTGTATTCTAGCTGTAGTCGAACGAGCCCGTCTGTGGCGAACCATTTTTTATTTCAAATTATTATCACTAGCGGTTATAAAACTCTATTGTTTTACTTCTAAACCATTCGGAGAGTGTTGAAGAGATAATAAATTGTGTGGATATGATTTTATTGTTTTTGTTATGCGATTTTGATCATAGAAAACTAGCAATATCTCAAGGATTTTTTATTCTAAACAATAATACTATGCGTATAATAAGTTGGATATGGAGAATAAAAAAAAATCTAAACTTATCCAGAATTTAACGGCACAAATAGATACACATACACAGATTCCGTTCTTCATCATAGTTAAATGTAGACTTTAACAAAAAACTGTTCACATTTCATCATCAGTTAACATCACTTTTTAAAATATCGTACAGCCAGTATCAAATATTTAAAAAATATGAAAAAAGAATATTTTGTTTATTTTCAAAACGATTAATTGTGATTATAAAAATTATAATTATCAATACTTATACAGGATATCCAGTTAAAAAAAAGGTAATACTCATGAGTTATTTTTAAAACTATTACTATTCTCAACATTTACAGTGAAAAATAGATAGATATAGATAGAAATAAATAGATATATAGATAGATAGATAGTACTGGTTAGCTTACATTTCATTTTTATTTTATCAACAATGGAAATGCTCAGTTCGAATGTTTCGCGTTGGTAACATTGAGCTAAAATATGTCAAGGAACTACACTTACACTCGAAAATGAAATCGTATGGCTTATAATATGTTTGCTTATAGAAATATATGTAATGATGATAAAAACTAGGTTTTGTATCACATTATACGGGTTAGAACTAATTTACATGTATATAAAAGGAATAAAATAAATTTATTTATTTTTTTGTTTTACGTAAAATATAAACAACGTTTTGTATCTGATAGTAGATAGGTATATAATACATTAAATAATAACATTTTATGGGCTTATTAACTGTTACTAATAATTCCGTTATATTATCATAATATATATAATTACAATTACATAGAAAAATGCTACCACGAAGCTTAAATTGTAAATTCAACTAGAACCAAGGCGTCACACGACTAACGTACGTACAACAAAATTCTTTAATCACTAATTTAGATGGTCTGGTCGACCCACTTTAACACCATTTTGTAGGTCGTTTATCGCAGTCATTCCCCCGGCACCAGCTATCCACGCACCGCTATCTCACCGGCCAAAACTCGACAATTCAAATACCAAAGATTCATAATACATTTCCCCGCTAATACGCCATTGTTATAAATATAGTAATGGATATAACGTAATCTATATGCTCCTATGAGGTGTAGTCGACGTGTTAGTGTGGTAGAACGTTTCGCGCACTGCTACCGTCACGAGTCAAGGCCGGAATATTGGGAAATATCGTTTACTTACAAAATGCTCTTAATTACTCTCGAATAATGTCAATGTTAATAGTTACAACTAAAATGCAAAGTCGGGTAATTTTTTTTAATTTGAATTTGTATTAATTATTTTGCTATAACGATACTGGTCTGGCTTCGGTATGTACTTATTGGCAGCTGTAGCTATACGTATAGGTTAGTAGAGTTAAGTCAATCTATTTACATAATGATAAGTGAATCGAGACTGGAGCAGTGAAATGTTTGTGATGCAAATGCGTATTATATAGTAATTTTATTATATTTTTCAGCGCAATGCGTGTTGAGTAACGGAGAACAATACCAAGCTTTGGCATATTAATAAATAATAATTTATTCGGCCGAGTCGTGATGGAACCCATAACACACTCCCTTGTACTCCTGCGAAATAACGGCAGATATTTAAGGAGTATTTAATGAACATTCTAATCCTACCTCAAAACTGTATAATACCTGTATTGATTTAGTAAACTACCTCTTAATCGAAATGTACCTATGAATACATCGATACCTAATTTCAGCATTGCACGTAACAGAAATGTGTTAGTTTATTAGATAGCATAACTAAAACACTATAGTATGTACAAATAATCATTAAAATGAACCTTATATATAATTGCAAACGGTTTAAAATTAAACAGCAATATAAATATAAGTAAATAATGATTTAGATGAATTGCAAAATTAGAATTTTAATTCTGTATAAGATTTTTTTAATTGAAAAAATGTTTCAAAGAATAATGTTAAATACGTAGCGTCCTACTTATTATGTAATTAGATAGTTGATTCGGACGACAGTGTTTTGTCTCTTTCTTATTTTATTTAAATTATACGTGGGTGAGCGAGACAGAGGATGCTTAGCAGCCATTTAAGTTAAACACAGGTTATGGGAAGGGGCGATGTTGGTTTGTCACAATAGGTGCAATTGAAATGATATAGAGTTACAGGTCAAACTGGTTACACATTCGATTTTTTTTACTCGAGCTACATTGCTGCTTCTATAGAGTAGGAGAGAGAACTTAGTGTCAAGACTTTCCATTTTCCACACCGCTTGCTTTGTGTAAGGAAAGAGAGTTAAACATAAGTAGTTATATAGTAAATTTGAATAAAAATAACAATAATAAAATATTAATTAGAATATTAATACTTGTTATTAAAGGACCTGAGTGTTCGCATTATTTATTCTACTCAAAGTTTAGTTATATTCGTTTGTGTGTTAATTGTAAATAATGAGATCAAGGACAACTTACTCGTTTACGTACGTACGTAATTTCAAGGAAAACTATAGTACCTGGAAAAGAAAATGAATCACTTTAATACAATAAATAGTATATACAAAAAATATTATAAATATGTCAATTAATCAACTTCACGCTTTGCTGGTGTTATGATTTGGTGGTATGACACTCCAAAGTCAAAATCAAAGTCAAAATATCTTTATTCACAAAAAATGCTTAATATTTACTTGGACATGTCATAAAAGTAGAAAAAAATACAAAACAAAATAACCAAAAAAAATGTGCAATTTTGACATGAAAAAAGCCCGTTCAAATGGTTGAGCTCATGAGAAGATCCAGGCAGAGAAACTCATGGCCACTCTTTTTAAATGCCAACATTTGTTACAAATTACAATTAACAATTTTAACTTAGAAATAGAGCAACTCATTTCCAAACATCTTTATCGCGAACATAATCTTTAACAGAGTAATATGCTTTTTGGCAGAGCCTGTGCTTTACCACTCTTTTTAATTTATCATTTTGGAATTTTTTTTTTTTTCAAATTTATTAGAAAAAACAATAGACAAGTCGTTGTGAATTATTAATATTGCGTTATCTGTTAATAGGGTGATTAAAAAATAATCAATGGGCGATTATGATGTTATTAACAATATCGAACCAGTTTTAAAAAAAAATATTAAAGTAATAGACGTTATATTTTCATTTTCAGTTTTACGTTGTACTCCGCACATGGCGCCCTGGAGAGGGAACATAATGTTACCCCAATATTAATCCATCGAATTCTAGAGGTATGTGTTGATTGGCAGAGCTCAATTTCAACTATCGTAGAAGTGCAAATATTAAATATTTCATTTTCTCTAGTGGAAATTGAACCCGCTACCTATCGCCCACGCTTGTGCCCCTACGCCACGACTGGCCCCAATTCTAAATAATCATATAAGTTAAAGTTTTAATTGTTTTCAGTTAATATAAGAGCTATTGCATACTGTAATTGACTTACAGATAAAGAGACAAGGTCGTAGCGCTACATATACGACTGTTAAGAATAGATACTGCATATGTTTCGTATTTAAAATAATAATGAGTATCATAGTATGAGGCCACTCGTGGTACATAAGCGTGTGAATGTCAACGAGACAGGTTATAGATTCGATTTCCAGTTGAGGAAATTTAATATTTAATACTTTCATTTCTTCGCTGTGGTGGCAAGCTGATGTTAGCCTTCAACACGCAATGCTATACTAGGCTACTTCTGTCTTCCCTGCTGTTTGTTACTATCAAATTTTGGAAGAAATTACTGATATTCTAAATATTCTTAGATAGAGACACTATAAAATGGAGAACGAAGTGACTTCTTCATCAATCATTAACACGTAGACTTTTAAGGGATACAGAAAAAATAAAAAAATAAGTAATGTTTAGACAAATTAAAATAGTAGAATAATTTATATACGTAGTGGATATGATATAAACAAGCCTTCTAGAGATAAAGCAAAACAAGATCCTTAGCGGAGGTTTAACGAATATGTTTACTTTGTAGTACCTACTAGCTGTTAGTATTAACTATTAATGAAACGACGCATTCAAATGTCAATTAAGATGTATAGCTTTAACACTCTTGGAATAAAAACTCTTATAAATACGTATCACTTATATAATTATACGTTTCTTGTATTTTTTTTCGCTGTACGCTGCATATATTATGCATTCAGGAATGAACCTAGTGTTAAGATAATCCGTTCTGCTGTCTGCCCGATTTTGGAAATTGCTTGTTAAGTTACGGAGCTCAACGCCGCAGTAAGTCTTATCAGAGTGGGCAAATGAAAATTACGCCATAGATAGAACCCACAATGACCCCGTTTGCAGCCAAACGCTGTTCCACTGCAGTACAAAAGCCTCGTTAATTTTTACTTTTATATTTGCAAATATATCAGAGTAAGTTTATATATATATTTTTTATATATCTTTTTGTATACAAAGTTTTCTAAAGAAAGACATAATTCTATAAACAGCCAGGGAAACCTTACTCCGGTAGCTAAGACACGATTCATAATCCATTTGAGTATAACGTATCTATGAGATACTAAATGGAACTGGTAATTTACAAAAATAATAGGGAATATTTTTGTTTGTTTTAATTGATTAAGATGGTGTAATCAGTTAAAGCAAACAAAAATATTCCCCACATAGCAGGGAATGCAGAGGAAACTTAGGGAGCTAATGCTAAGGCCCTCCTTTCCTCTTTAAGACACTTCCGTTAACCACTTTCCACTGAAGTCTTGATTTGTTAAATCGAGATACCTAACACCACGCTTTGCCTTATAACCAAAACGAGTGGAAAACAAACCCACACCCGTCGTCTTTATAACCGCACGCTTGTCCACTTTGGTTTCAAATTATACAACGAAAAGGTAAACGTAAAGAACTTTGTTTATTTTTTTATTTAGCTTCTGTGTAATTTGTTAATTATTATTGTTTTTAATTTTTAAGTCTTTTAATTTTTTATTGTATAGTTTAATCTGAAATGGTCAGCGAATAAAGGCTTATTTTATTTTTATTTACTTTATTTTAATATGTTAATTAAGTAAAAACCACACGACTGTTTTATCCCAAATATTATATGCAGAATTCAGATGGGTTTATTTTATATTTTAAAATGGACACACGATGGACGACCGTACATTCTTTATACGCCTACAATCATTTAGAAAACATCTTCATGACCAAACGTAAGGTCCTAAATGGGACATCATATTTCATTGAAGGTACTTTGAGGCCATTCGTGGTGCAAGGGCACAAGCGTGTGTCTGTAACGTGACAGGTTTCGGGTTCGAATCTAATACCAGAATGAGTTTTAAATTGCTGTTAAACCATAGTTTTCTACAACCCAAAAAATCGTTTTTTACTTCAAATCCAAATAGGAATCTAAACTCAGCTTCACGCTGTATCCCGCACATAGCTAGGTAGGCAGAGGGAACCTTGTGCTAAGTACTTCTCCACTAACCTCACCTTATCTGATCAATTTCACTATCCTCAAAAATATTTATTAAGACAACCCGGTGTATTACGTGTTCCGAAGGCACGAAACCGAACCAATAGAAGCGCATGTTCCAAGTCTTATCTTGAATAAATAATGATATTTGAGTCGTCGTTCGCAACCTCTACATACAAGGCAGTGCTTCCCAAAGTTTACTACCAACCTTATGTATTTTATAATAAGGATTATATTGCATTGAATTATTTTTTTGTGGCCATTTTACTAGAGACGTCGCGATGAAGCGATTACTACCGTAAACAATACTGTTATTGTAGATTAACTTTAAGTATTAAATATGTTTACTTTGTGTAATGAGTGCGAGAAACAGATGGTTGGATTGTGAATTTTGTTAAAGATATAAAAAAAAAAAATTGTCCATTTTTAGTTTTTTTTATGCTGCGGACAGTACTTTGTTTTTTTATTTCTACCGTTTCAGATACTAATAGAATCATTTTTTTCTAAGAACTAACTCAAATTACACTATTATGTATTATAATTTTAATTACATTATAAGCTACATATAATATTTTTCTTAAGAAAACTTAAAATAAATGAGATACAACTGTTTGTGGTGTTCGTGTCCTCTTATCAGAAAGTAATTATAAAACCAGATCTAAATGTCACGCGAATTCAGGGCCACACCTCAACTACTGCGGCTCTCAGTTCCGATCAACTTTACTTATATTTAAAATTGAGTGGTACTCTGACATTAAATATCTGATAAAAACCATGTAGGTATAATCTATACGTACATATTTATATATTTACACAAATACTAGTGGACCCGAACGCGGCTACGCCCGCTTGAACTATACGTTGTGTGTCGTTTTCTAACAACAAACTTTGCAAATCGTTGCTTGGTAACGGTCGCATAGCGACGTTTGTTATTCGCATGGCGGAATAAATTGCATGTCAAATTAATAAATATTTTAATATATATGTGTATATTTGGAAATATTACAAATATGAGAAAAAAAAGTATCCTATGTTCATCCCGAGACCCTCAAGTATCTCTATATGAGTATTTTATCACAATTAAATTAGCGGTTTGGCCCTGATTGCGTAAAAGACAGACAGACAGACAGAGTTACTTTCGAATTTATAATATAGGTATGGATTATAAAGATGAGGCCAGTCGTGGAGCAGGGGCACAGTGTGTGATATATATGATATAGCACGATTGCCGCTAGAGGAAATGAAATATTTAATATTTCCATTCTCTTCACACTGCTGTCGGCAAAGCGTTGAGTTCCACCACTCAACACGCAATGCCACCAGAATTCGGCGGAAAGGAGGGAACGAAGATTTTAACATTAGGTTCCCTCTGCCTACGTTGTTTAATGCGGAATAAAATGTGATTGCGGTAACAAAAAAGTAAAGAATTTGTTAGGTTAAAGGAACTGATCTCATGAACTACTGAATCAAATTAAGAAAAGTATTTTGGGTTGAAAAGGAACATTAAGGACTATATTATATCACATTAATGCAGTCAGAAATACCGCAGGCACTTGGACTGTGTCATACATAGTTCTTCCTTATGTGGCCACTCGAGCGAAGCCACAAATAAAGGCTAGTACATATAAAATAACATATTCAAATAAAAACTACTGAATACGACGTAGTTAAACATTTTTTATTTGCCTAACAATTCTCAACTCGCTCTACATAATACTTTGTACAGTAATAAATCTAGTGTCATATGAATTTAGAAATTGCTCCTAAGTAGATTACTTGTGATCTATGGCTTTTATAATGCCGAAGCGAAGCGAAGCGAAGAAAAGCCGAAAAACTGGAGCGAAGTGGAAGTAAAATTTGATAAATAAATAAGTAGGTATGTAGTTTGTAGAGAGCGGCGCGGCCTCGTGACGTCACAGAGGTCGCGGCGCTTCCTACCGCGAGTAGCGGACCGGCGACACAAAAAATAGACCTTTAAAACTATTTGAAATGTGATTTCGTACTATTATGCTATAACTATTTTATTTTCTTTTAGCGTCGAGGTAGGCAAATGGAACCTAGTGTACCTGGTGGCCTTATACTTTATATTAGAAACAAATTAACTATAATAACCATTTGTTTGTTTTTATATAACAAAGATAATCGAAGTGAACCTAACGGTGAAACGTAGCGCTTATAAGAACGTACTCGTACTCGTATATCTATAAGAACTCTACAATTGTAATAATATGTATGTGACATACATTTGCAACTGTATCGGGCATGGTTATGTATGAATTCTAGAGTTTCACTGCTATTTAGATATTGTTAGTATATACTATATATAGGTTTATTAAGGAAATTCAATTAGTTCTTATGCGACATTAGTATAAAGATCTTATTTATTAAAATTAAAATGTAATAATGTTTACTAAATAAAAAAAGTAGAGGCACGCGTGGCGTGAGGGCAGAGACGTGAAACTGTAAAGCGACAGGTGTGGGTTTCCAACCCATTGGGGGGAATGAATTATTATTTATCAATATTTCCATTTCTTCGCTCCGGTACTAAAATGGAATTCGGTCACTCAATACGTCAGAAATTGTGGAACGGAGAGTGTTAACACTAGGTTCCTTCTGCCTATCCTACTTTACACCGATTTTATTATAAATGCATCTTGTACAGCGGAACAGTCTAAAAATTGTGGAATTTCCTGTCATACTTGATCATAAACAGACCGTGACTAACGCTTCTAAGGTCGAATTGAATATTATTTTCATACAGTATTTGTACCTGCGACCTACCCTACCTATAGACATGGTAGTCGTTATACAAAATATGTTTTTATTCCGTATATTTAATTATACAACCCGGATGTAGATTGCCTTACTTTAAATTATCTGCTATTTTATACCTACATTTTATATACAAAAGAATAAATACCTATTTGGCGTCCATTATAAATAAAGTGCTAAATTAAATTGCAGACGTAGGATAACCTAACGGTACTGCCAATGAACTGCTAGCGATTCGTTTCAATCTCAAAATTCAATTTAAGTCGTGGCGTAGCGGCATAGGAGTGTGTCTGTAAACGCGACTGGTCGTGGGTTCGATCCCCACTCGAGGAAATGAAATATTAATTTAAATTTATATTTTCAATTATTCGCTCTGGTGTCAAGGCAAAGCGCGGCATGAGCTTAACACGTTCCCGCTGCCTGCTGCGTGCGGGATAAAGCGTGAAGCTCAATCAGCTTGGAACAATTTCCAATGTAATTTAACAAAAAGGCATTTCCACCAGTCATTATAGAAATATATACAAACAACAAAGAAACAAAAAGATCGCTGAAACATCGATTGTACAAATTTTCGATCAATTTAATTTTTGTTCTGTGAATAAAAACCGCACTGCACAATATATATTTTTTTCCGTATTATTAATTGATAGCCAAGCGGTTGGATATTGACGTCGGATTGCTTTCATTTGGAGAAAGATTCATTTGGTCTGGTCTTGTCTTTTGCTTTGTTATGAAACAATTCGCAATATTTAAATAAATCTATCAATATTCGTATATTTCTAAAAATAAGAGCAAATCAAGCTATACTCAAGGACACATTTGCTGTAGCCACGTTATGAGTCTTTTAATTAGCTTGATAGGCATGGCGACTCTGGCAACGGGAACCTGGGAACCTATTTCCATCAAGACCCTTCCGTTCTTCACTTTCCACCGAATTCTGGAGGCAGAACGCAACGTTAATCTGACTGTCTTTGTTTACTGTCAACTATGCTCTTTCTAGAAAAATTAAAAAAACACTATGTACTACAATAATTACCTATTAAAAAGTAATTCGAGAAGCAAAGCAAATTTTTGTTATTGCTTGTGAACGTATCGAGCAAGGTCGTCGAGAGGAAACGTAGAGCGCTCTAAAAGTCATTTTTGCATACATTGAATGTATATAATTATAATATTTTAACTCCATTGTGTCAAACCTTCAATGGTTAGCATCAGATGAAATATGCTCATATGAAGTATAGAAGTATTGCTACGTAGGTCTCCGTTTGGAATAGAAATTTAAAAGTAATTTAGTATACATTGCTTGTATACAACTTAAATATTTTAACCCCATAGTCTTAAACCTTCGATGTATAGTGTTTGATGAGAAAAGTTCGTATAAACTATAGACCGCAGGATTGTTACGTAGGTCTGTAGTGGGAATAGAAATCGTTTTAGTGATGTCGTCACAAGTCAGCGATTGTCAACATTCGCTCAATGAATGTAGTAAAGCAACGTAATAATAACGTACGAATTTATAAGTACTATAACTGAAAACTCTATTACATATATAATTTTGGGTGGGTGTGTCTGTAAACGTGACAACTTGTAGGTTCAATTCCCATTCGGGGTAATAAAAAAAATATATTATCCTTTTAGTGTCAAGGCAAAGTGAGTTGAGTTCCGTAACTTAACACGCAATGCTGCGACGGCAAGTGAGAAACAGACTGTCTTAACACTAGGCTCCCTCTCCGTATCCTGCTATATACAGGATAGAGCGTGAAGGTGAAAATAATACTATGAAAGCGTTATCCCATAACCGCCATGTTTACAAGGTTTTAAATATAGAGCACTGTACGCGACGGCCCGCCTTTAATATTATGAAGTTACGTATCGCTTACCCACGCGTAATCTCATTTGCAGCTGATTGCTCTAACTCTGACAAATAACTACTGCTATTTATTCTATCAAATTGTTAATTTCAAGAGGACTAAGTGGTTTCCCTCTCTCTCTCTCTCATTCTCTATACGTTACGTTACGTTACATTTTGAAGATAAATGAAAAAATGTAATATCAGTTATTAAATCCTGAAAATTGTAAAAACCAAAAATAAACAAAACCATCATAAAGAAAAGTTTTCAGTCATAAAAGCGTACCATATTGAAAGACAAAGCGATACGATAAAGTAATTAAAAATGTAACGAACGCGAGACCCATCAAGAGACCGGTCGGCCTAAATTGTCTTATTTCAACTAGCAGCGGCATCTAGCGTGTAGATATGTAACTTTAGTACTACGTGCTCCACCTATTTGGACCAATACACCAATATGTTTGCTCCCAATACACCAATGTTAACGTTTCGACGAAATTAAACCTACTTGCTATATATATTAGTGTAATTACAATAATTATGGCTGTTCAAAGAATACGGGCAAATAACTAATGAGATATTGTCAGAAAATTCCTATTTTATATTATAGTATATAGTATTATCTATATAACAACAAAAGAAAGATGTAGTTATAATTTTATGAAAATGAGTTCAGTCATTTTTACATTTAACAAACAGCTTGTTTCGTGTGAATGTAGAGTGGGCTGTAGTCTCGATCCGGTTGACCCGAGTGTAAAGCTAGTGTCAAATCTACCGATTTGTTGATCAACAAGTCGACGGACAGTTTGTAAAAAGTTTCCGCTTCATAACAGCGTTGGAGTACGGTTTGGGGAAATAAAACGATATTATTGTGAGCGCAAAGAGACAAGGCGTCGTTAAATTACACTTTTGTATTTTAATCTTTCATTATTGATTTGTGTTTATATTAAATATGTATCAGCTTCACGCTGTATCCCGCACACAGCGGGGTAGGCAAAGGGAATCAGTGCTAAGACGCTCTGTTCCTGACGCGCTCTGAGTCATTGCGTGTTAAGTGGCCGAACTCAACGCCGCGCTTCACCTCGATACCAGAGCGAAGAAATATTAACGTAAATAAATATTTCACTTCCTCGATTAGTCCCACGATCGATCAAATTATCTTTCTTTATATTTATCAATAAATGGCCTCCCGCATGATGCAGAGATGTAGGGGAGACAGGGGTTGGAACTAATGATTCACCCCGCACTTTTTGGACAATATGGCGTTCAGTGTCACTAAGATGGGGAAACGAAGATATTTTAAATAACCTTTTCCTCAAAAATTTAATCCACACGCAGTCAGACAGTGTTTGAATGTAAACGTGACAATTGTAAGCTCCGCACTTGAGGGTAAACTTGGTAATCATTTTCATTTCACCAGATCTTTTAGAGGTTCAAGGTGCGGCGTTAAGTTCCAGCACTTGCTGCGAAGAGTTTGGCTGATTTTAGCACTAGATTTTTCTGCCTACTTTAATAAAGTAACAGACAAAACATTAATAAAAGTGATTAAATATAATGTTCAAGTTGTACATTCGATAGCCGCTATCCTCTGTCTGACTTGAATTCATGAATACAAATTATCTTAGTCTTGTAATGTAGAGCTGTTGCTTTATCGCTTTCGAGTATTATTTGCGCTATTTTTTTAGCATCTATATTAGGGCAGGGAACGTGGGAACCTAGTTTAATGTCACTTTGATCCCTATAGGACTTTTCAGGTTACCTGTTTCCGTCAAATTTTGGAGGCACTGCGGGTTGAGAGGCGGAGAAATTTAACTCACAATTTTGTTAAAAATATTTTTTTTTCTTTTTATCGTTATTGAATTAATATATTATTTAGTACTAAAGTTTTTATTCTTTGTTTATGATCGCGTTAGTTCCTATCTATAATTTTATTACGTTTGTCTAATTAATAACTTGTAAATAAAATGCATATATGTACATATATTTCTGTTTCATTCAAATTTGCATATAATTTTGATTAATTTAAAAAAAAATGGGAAGTTTAGAACTTTATTGATACAAGTATTGAAATTAAAATAACATAATCAATAAATTGTCACATTTTCATATAAATAACCTTTTTCTCGTATTAAAATATTTATTTGACGTAAAAATATAATGCAGTAATACACAATCAGTTACTAATAGTTCAACATACAATCAATGTCATATTTATCAGTTATTGGCCTTTCCGTAGCCTTATCTATATAAAAACAAATTATTAATTACATTTTTCTTTAGCTTCACGCTGTATCCCGATTGATGATGATTTAACAGGATAGAGAGAGGGGAAAATAGAGTTAAGACATTCCGTTCCTGACTTTACGTTGAATGAGGCATTGCGTGTTGAATGGCGTAATTCAACGCCGTGTCATGTCACCATAGTGACTAAATAAAAATATTTATATATAACAATTCATTCTCGCGAGGAATCGAACCCACAAACGTTCCATTTATAATCAAACGCTCTCACGGTGCGTACTGATAGCGTACGCCACATATAATATATTAAAATAATAAATATTTCCACGAATTTTTACCTAGAAAGAGTCACATCCCAACTGGGCCTCTACGACCTCTATACTATTTTTCAACTATAAAATTGATATATCTTCATAAAACTTTAATTATAACAACTGTTTGTTTTATTGCTAGAGACTAGAGGCTAGTTGTGGGTTCAATTCTCACTCGAGGAAATTAAATATTTATTTTTTTAATTTCTTTGCTCTGGTGTCAAAGCCAAGCCTCAAGAATCCAACGGACAATGAGAAACGGAGTGTCTTAATGTTAGGTTCCTTTTGCCTACCCTGCTGTGCTCTGGATATATCGTGAGGGAAAAAAAGATTGTTTTATTTAACTTTATTATAGATTCTAATTGTTTTTTTTTCAATTCTTCTTTCATTTCTTTGCTATAACATAACCTCGTTAGAGTTAAAAGTAATGCAAATGTGATAACCGCTCGTTATCATTAGCATGAGCATAACCGACTCGTTTGATCGGATTGCTTATTAACGTATATTTGGTAATAAATGGCTGGAAACTTGTCTAGGAAAACTAAAACCGAAAGGCAAAATGTATAATTTCAGATTATTTTAATATATAGTGTAGATAGCGTTGTGTTGAGGCCTACGTGGCCTTGTGGCGCAAGAGTGTGACTGTTAACGCGACGGTAGTGAATTCGATTCCGACTCGGGTATTTAATAAGTAATAGTTCCATTTTCCGCGCAGAGTTTCTTACTCTGGTGACAGGGCAAAGCGTGGCATTGAAATTCAGTAGTTAACACTCCCGAATTCGTTGGAAAGTGGAGAACGAAATCGTCTTAATAAAAAGAGAACGGAGTGTCCCAACTCTCTCTGTCTACACTGCTATGTGATTATGCAACTCGCCAAATATCTTATACGTCGAAAAGAAATTCACTTGAAAAAAAGAGATATATTTACAACCTTGTCACAAATACAACCCAAACTTCTAACTCTATTGTTAGTTTTGAGCATTGTGTCGCTTACAAGCTACATGCTTTGTTTTAGTAGGTAATGCTAGGACTAAATATATATTACTTTAAAAAACAATAGCTCTATAAATCCAAAAGAGAATAATTGCTCCTTGAAATAAAACTAAATTTAATATAATCAAATATAAAACAAAATCTGAATGCATAAAAAACTAAAAACGGAAAAGCCAAGGGTTAAATACACACATAATAGGATATGCAAATGGAACCTGGGCACCTTGTATTAAGGCAGTCGTTTTCGCATTAAGACAATTTGGTTTCAAACGTTTATTTACTTATATATAAAAACATATAAACAAGTATTAGTAACTCATAAAAATTACAAATAGAAAATTTCTAGTCTACACAAACACATAAATAACATTGTAACCTAATAGAGGAACGGTATCTACTCCACTGCGACAGCGACGCAGCTCGCGACGCGAATATAATACCACGAGAAAATAAGACCTGCTTTCACTTTGTATGTTCTAACTAAAGTTGTATTAATTAGTATTTCTTTATTTTAAGTTTTGATATATAAATTAAATTCGATTCTTCTCCGGAAATGTATTTAAAATTCCTTTTGGCTAGACGAGGTGCGATATTAAGGTCTGTCATGCGAGACCCAATCTAAAAAGATAATAATTTATGCTTAGGGGGGGTTATACGACTGTATTTTTATAATTTTGTATAAAATAATTCTACTGGTATCCTATATTATTGTCAGTTATTTTGAAATATTGATAATCGGCAGAAAAAGGGGGAAACGGAAGTGGCTTAATAAGAACGGAGTGTCTTAACACTAGGTTCCCAGGTTCCTTCTACCTATTCTGCTATGTATGTAATAAAGTATGAAGCTATAATAAGATCATTTTTGAGTAACTTGGTTTGCAAATGTTTGTGAATTATTTTGGCAGTGACTATATATAGATTAGATAGACTAATGACATCTTGCTTTTACCATTTTTCTTTTAACTATTATTAAATAATTTGTATGAGATTTGTATGAGACTCTCCACAAAAGATTTTAATATTTGCACGGTAGTAATAAGCTTTTAAAACAACACCAAAAATCTTACAAAGTAATTAAGAAATAGAGCCAAATGATAGTAAATATCAGAAATAGTTTTGTACTGTAACTAAGAGAAGCTCTTTCTACTATTAATAAAGCTGACAACACACCGGTCTACCATGTATTTCAAAAGTGACATACTGACGCATTTACCGAATTGATTTGTACTCACTGTACCAACCTATAAGGACCGATCGAAAACAACTCTTATGCCTTTTTAATATACACCAGATTGTGGTCAAAAAGTGTGAAAAATATATAGAAAAGTTAAAATATTAGACTATTTAAATAACAAGAGCGCTATACTTGACGAATTAAAAGAAGCTTTTACATATTCTTTATTACCTGTATATGTAAATTGATAGACAAAAGTCGCTTTGTTTTGTATCACTTGTGAATGACATTTGACAAAGTTGAGTCTTGTCTGTCTGTACGTTGTTCATCAATCAGTAGTAAAGATTATGCATGTTAAAGATTTCTTTTGTATATACAATTTGTCTAGAAATAAAGAAAAAAATATTTCAACTCTAACTGGACCGTAAAAACATAACAATTATCAATTTAATAAAGTACGACAAGAACTTTAAACGACAAAAAACTTTTCAAGAGACAGAGAACTTTAGTGTTAAGATCATGCAATCTCCACTTTCCATCCGAATTCGAGATCAACACATGTTGTGGCGAATCTTAACGCTGCTCTCAGTCTCGCAAAAGCTGGGAAATGACAATAAGTCAAATGCACGCGAACCCTCTAGCTTCAACAACTAAGGAAAATAATATTATTATATTAAAATTTCATAGATGTAGGATTATAATTATTAAGTATAATTCATTTAATATCTCATAGTGCCATAATGTAAATTGCCAACTAAGGTACCTAAGGTAAAACACTACATTTATTGCATTCAGACTTGATGATTTCCATCAAACGATTAGCGTCTGTTTCTTGTCCTTTCACTTAATTTACATGATAGATACCACCACCACCTACCTATCACCACCACCTACTTGTGGGATTTTAAGCTACTGCATTTATATATTATGTTAAAAGTAATAATTTGAGCAATAACTATTGCAAGTAATAATTTGAGCAATAATTATTGCAAGTAATAATTTGAGCAATTTTTGAACAAACAGTTAATGACTATTTTATAATATTACAGGACGTGGGATTCTGTTTGTTGGTCCTTCCACCCATTTCAAAATTTTTATTTACCAAAAAGTAGGGTTGAAAAATTAAATAGAAACCTTTATACGGAAATATCAATGCTAAGCTGAAGTTGAGATAAAGGGGCTATTTTGTTACCAAATTGCTTTTTCTTCTTATTTAGAATTCAATCTGTTTATTTAATTAAAAAAACCACGCGTTGTATGGACACAAGCGTGCGACGGTACACGCAACAGGGTGTGGGTTCAATGCCCACTCTAGTAAATGAAATATTTAATATTTTCATATATTTTCTCTGTTCTCTATTTCTATTCTGTATTGTTTCTTTTTTGTCTGTCTCTCTCAAGAAAAAGCGTGGCGACGAGTTCTGCCACTCAACACGCAATGCCTTTAAAATCCGGCGGAAAGTAGGGAACAGAAGAACCTTATTTGGAACGCTTTATCACTAGGTTTCCCGGTTCCCTCTGCCTCTGTGGGATGCAGCAGGAAGCTAAAACAAGCCTTTTATTATATTTTCTGTCAATTTAACCTATATTTAAGTTTAATTAAGCCATGTAAGACACGGGCGGCCAGCAATTCTTATAATTAAATACATTCCTATGATTCACAGTTGAATCTTTACTTCTCTTCTTTGTTAGTATGAAGTATCGCAATATTTTTGCCCGACTTTAATTAAGTTCCTTTGTGTGATTTCGAAATAAATATGCATTACATACATGTATTTGGCAATATTTATCAATTTTCTTATGTATATCAATTTGAAATTCCAACTACAAGATTTAGAAATTTATATATATAACAGAAAAATAAAAAAAAACCGAATTAAATAATTAATTATAAATAACTAAATAAAAGACTAGGCCATGCGTATATTTCTTTTTCAAAAAGCAAAGAATAGTATGTGGATTCATAATATGGATTTCAGTGAGATGCCTGCACCCTATTTTGCGAGACGCTCCCCGCCCTTATTAGAGTACAGTACGCCGTTCACGACAAAACCAATCTTAACTTTATAGCTATAAGGTCTAAAATATTTTGCAGAGCGAAATTTCATTCGTTTCTCTATAATACAGCCAAATATGA
The DNA here is from genome assembly GCA_013403645.1 of Heliconius nattereri. Lineage (NCBI taxonomy): Eukaryota > Metazoa > Arthropoda > Insecta > Lepidoptera > Nymphalidae > Heliconius > Heliconius nattereri. The sequence continues at coordinate 1,648,787 of JAAIXI010000240.1, forward strand.
TCGAAACTGTTATGATAATAAAAGTCTTAAGGTATATTTAGGTTAAACGAAGAAACAACAAAGCTTTGTTATTTAGTATTTAAAGCGTAACTACAAATCTAATTTGATTTTAGACAAATAATATATTTAGATAGATATTTGGAAATGTTGAAAATTTCTAAAACTATCCTAAGAAAAAATATTTTATCGTAAAATATCTGATCTGGTACGATCTGAGATCTTTGTAGTCCAGAATTTTAGCCTTTGTGGCACTGTGGGACAACGTTCCACACTAAAAGCTTTGTCTGTGGGTTCTATCCCCACTCAGAGAAATAAACTATTTGCTTTTCCCCTTTCTATCTACACGGAATACATGGAATATCTCGTTTACATTAGGATAGAGGAAGACCGAGTGTCATGGCACTAAATTCTGTCTGCCTCTACGCTTTCTCCGTCTCTACATTATGAAATAACATGAAAATAAACGAGAAAAAAGTAAAAGATAATATAAAATCGATTATACAGTATTGACAGTAACAGTATTACCGTCGAAACTAACGTACGAACGGCGTCACTGTCTATTTATAGCTCGCTGTTCAATTTCGAACATCTTAAATTGAGATATTAAACTATTTGATTATTTAACGGAGATTTGCCTTTTGTATATTTTGAAAACGATATCAAAATGTATGCAGGTATATTTACTTGAAAATTGAATGTAATCAGTATATTATATTTAAGGAGACCACTGTAGCACAGTGGAGATGGTAGTAGGTACGATTCCCAATAAGAAGAATGTTTTATATTATGTTGTTTTTTATGTTATGTTTATTTATATAGCTCTGGTAAGACAAGTACAGAATTGAGTTCCGCTACCCAGCACGCCATGTCTCGAATTCTCCCGGAAGCGTAGACAGTAGCGGATATCCCGCAGTAGCGGCCATATCCTAATTTAATTTTCTCGAGTGGGTATCGAATCCACGACCTGTCGCATTTACCTACAGTCAATATTATTTACAATAACTTCGACATATATTATATTTTTTTGTTTATATCATTTTAACAACTGTTCATACTGTACATATGTATCTAGAACAGATATAAGAAGATATACGTGAAACTTCAAGTTAATATATTACATCTTATATTTCACGCCAGGCCGTAAGGACCAGCTACGCTAATGCGGGCGAAACCGCAGATTCTATGTATGTAGAAAACATTGTATTACTAATATTGTAAATGTTTCACGATAAAACACTTTTATTTAATACACTAAAACGGCATTGAGTTCTGTCACTCAAGTTCCGGAAAGTAGGGAACGGAATATTGATTATATTATACACCTAATTCAATTTAAGCAATTTTTTGTATTTTTTTAATTTTAATTTTAGTTATAAAAATAAGATTTTACGCTAAGAATTCTGGATTCTTTTATTAGCTTTTGAGTAAGTAATAATAATTATATATCACACGGAGATGGAATGCGCGTTCTTCAACGGAATAAACTAAACTGTCCGGAAACTAAAGGAAAGTTAGTTATTTCCAAAAACATGTAAATAAATTTAAAAAAATCTATAAATAATAAATATATGCAAAAACAGTTATTATTTTAGTTGAAATTGTTATAAATATATAAAGTTTTTTAATTAAATAATAATTGATCTATACTCAGACGCAAGCAATGACCATAAATGGACAATCAGAATCACTATGACGTATATATTTAAGGATAAATATTTTATCCTTGTTCTGTGAAAGCGACGGAGCGACGTCACTCATCAACGAACAAGTGAGTCTAATTTAAAATTATTATTAAAGGTTCCCATTATTACTTCAAACTTTTTGGTTATTATACTTATTATTACTAGTCAGCTATGCCGTGTACTGAGATTCATAATTGACGGGAAAGGAAGTAGCCAAGAAAAAAACAACTATATTGTCATGGGACTTTTACAGTTGGATAGCGCAGACTTCCGGTAACACGTATACAGTATGCTCTATAAAGTTAGAGGACAGTCGGGTAACGCCACGGGCCACAATTAGTATGATATCGAAGTTTTTTTTTCAGATTTAATTCGTGCAAGATTGTGTATTAATTGCAAGGGAAAGTTTCGTATCTAACACTAATTTCTTTGTCCGCACCATCGCATACCAATCGGTTACGTCATGGGCGTCACGAATACTCCCCCCCGCTCCCGGCCCCCTCTCGCCCCTCCCCCTCCCCCCAGCCCCATGTTATCAATCATTCCTACTCATTATTAAAACACTTTTCTTATTTTATTAAACCCTTATATTATCAGGCCTGATGATTGAATAAGAGTTCTATGTTCGTTTTGAATACAATAATATGTTTTTTAGTTATATGCAATAAAGTTCATTTTCATTTAAATTTGAAATTGTCGTTTGAAACTATTCACAATTTACATAATAATAAAAAGTTGGAGACGATTGTATATTCAAACCATCACGTACGTCTTTATTGTGTTATGCCAACTTATTTTTAATCATGTTCCATTTAATAAAAAAAAGTTATAAATGTAAGTACTTCCTTAATTTAAAATGACTTCTAAAAACTGCTTCACGCTTAAACTAATCAGCTATAATTTCTCATAATAATAATAATAATTATAAATAAACATCTGTGTTGACGCTGTCAAGTACCAGATGCCTTTCCAAAACCTGTTCCAGCATATTTTTTATCCTCCATCCATATATACTAATTACTCATTTAGGAGTCAAACCTCTACTCTACGAGTCAAAGAAGAGTATAAAAGTTACCTCAAATTTACTAATTACTCATTTACGAGTCACCGCAAATCTCTACCGGAGTCAAAGTAGAGTATAAAAGTTACCTGCTAATTAAACAAAGAGGTCGGTCTGTGACAATACACACAAACATGCACTAGCACATGGATATGATATGGGCAGCGGGATACGAGTCAGTGCTCAGCAGCGGGACGCGGCCGTCGCACGTCAGCCCGCGGGCGGCTATCGACAAAGACTGTTGTGCTGGCCTGGTGTACACTGTACAGTATTCTCAACGAGTATCGGCCGCTATAGTTATATTTTCTGAACGTTTTCGCTTCGTTTAAAAAGAACCAAATTATGAAAAGCATGAAAAAACGTAAAATCAAATCTGCGTATTCATTTACACTTGTTAAAATAATTTTATGTTGGCCACGACTCGTCGGCAGTACTATACACTGTACTGGCACGAGCGGGCGAACAGCTGATGTAGCGCACACCTGTGCATTATCAGCCACTAGTCGCAGCCAGTACGCTCTCAGACCGTCGCGGGCGCATTTCTCAACTGTATGACGCGGGAATGAACACCGTGTGAACGTTAACTCCGCGGTGTAGAATGTTCGAATATATGACCCTGTCGTTTTATTGAGAGAATCAACCAAAATAATTTGCTCTTATAATAAGGCCAATATATATTATTACTCAAAAGCTATTTTTTCGAGGCAGAAGGGTCTGGCTGTAACACGACGGCTATGGGTTCGATCCTAGCCGAGGAAATTAAATATTTAATGTTTCGATTTTTTTCGCTTTGGTATCAGGGCAAAGCGCGGCGTTGAGGTCCGCCACTAAACAGGCAAGGTCTTGAAAAAATCGGTAAAAAGTGGGGAACAATGTGTCCTAACTCTAAGTACCGTATGTGGGATACAATTTGAAGCTAATTAATTTAGATTTAGATTTTAGATTTTTAAGCTGATTTTATAATTAAAAAGATAGTAACTTCGTTCAAATGAGCTCGGAGAAAATATATAGAGTTAAATTAGTAGGAACTATAGTTTTTCAGTTGGAATGCTTATTTCTTGCTCGTTAACGATACTTAATTGCATAACTATAGCACGAGGTGCTTGCGTACTCGAGTTATAAATATATTTTGATATATGTAACTATATTACATTCTCAGTCTATTGTTTTAACTTCTGTCATTCACCTCGTCGGTCATACATATATAATAATTTTACATAACCTTTCAATTTTAGCAACATTATAGGTTAAAGTATTTTTTTAAATATTTTAAGCTAATTAGATACGTCGTTGATTGGGGAAATTAATATAAATAATGTTTTTGAGGTAAGTCGTGACGCAAGGGTAAAAGTATGTAACTGTAATCATGACAGGTCTTTGGTTTGTTTCCCATTCGAGTAAATGGAATATTTAATATTTTTATTTATTCAAAAATCTAAGCTAAGCACGGCATTGATTTCTGCGGCAGCCACTCAACTTGCATTGCCCCCAGAATACGGCGGAGAGTGGAGTGTTGTAACATTAAATTTTCTCTCCCTATCCTGCTAAAAGCAGGATATAGCATGAAGCTATATAAACATATGAAGAATCTATAACAAAGGATATACAAACAATGTCACTACCGGTCCCTTATACGTATTTTTGGCTCTACCTAAGTCAATTGTAACTTCTTTCATACTCTATGGAACCAATTACAAAAAGGATCAATACTTCAAATACCTGTTGATAAATTTTAACATATGAAACTCTGAACATCTTTAGTTCATATTACTTTAAATTATTTGTTATTATATTGCAGGTTAAATACTATAAAAAAATATGTGAATTATATTTTTGATACAATAATAAAATTATAAAAGATGTATATTTTGTTATTAATAGTGACGATAATTGTATATAAGAACGAAGAAAGGAAAATATTAAATATTTTATAACCCCGAGTAAAAATGGAACCTACAGTCTGTGGCTTTACCGTCACACGCTTTTGCCCCTGCGCCAGGAGTGGCATCAAAGAGCTGATCTCCGTATAATAATTTAGCAAGATGACAGGCTATCGCGCAAAAGGTGGCAGCTAGTGACGACAACACATAATTAACTGTACATACTTAACCTTTTACCTATTGTATATGCAATTTATAGGTACGTGTTAAACATGTATGAACATATACTATCGTAAATATTTAATGGACACTCAATTTTAATGAGACACCTTAATTATATAGTGAAAACTATGCTTTTTATATATTATGTTGCAAGTAACTTTAAAATTGAAAATTATCATAAACATTCGTATGGAATATGTACAACGGATTTAAGGTACCTAACATATTTTTTAGAATAAGATAACCAAAGTCACCTATGGTTCCCTAGGCAGTATAGTCTATGCTTAAAAATATAGGTGCTGACAGGAGGCTATATTATAAAATAGTATAACACTTCAACTTTAAATTTACAATAATTTGGTACATACAGACAAACGAAAAAAAATTACCATTTAGCTCTAAGGTATCAACAAAAGTAATTATAAAATAAACATATCTTCAACAGTTTAAAAAGGACTTCCTTTACATTAATTAAGCTATAAAAAAAGCAATTAAAAATCTTTCTATTGCTTGTAAGTTATAGATAAAATATTATTATTAGATAATATTAGATAGAAGCGGAAGGACTAACAGACATACAACTCTACATATTTGGCCCCCAACACTTCGTACCCGCTATCCACGGTTGACCGCGGTCACACTTTCACAATGCGCCTGGCGACATTCCACTTCAATTCTTTAAAGAGTACTGTCATAACGTTTTAGTAAAGTAGGTTAAATTCAATTCAATTCAATTCAAAATATTCTTTATTCAAATAGGCAATTATTATAAGCACTTTTGAATCGTCGAATGAACATATGAACAAAAAGCTACCACCGGTTCGGAAGGCAGTTCTGCTGAGAAGAGCCGGCAAGAAACTCAACAGTTGCTCTTTTCAAAATCAATGGTACAATCTATAAACATTAGCTGGCAGCAATCCTGCATTGCGTTCAATAGACATTAATTCCATACATGCTTATCCATAAATAGGAATATGAGTTTGATTTTGAAAGGTGGTTTTAAAGAATATCCTTATTAGGACTGTTATGAATTTGGCAGTAGTAAGTTTACTACAATTAATAATAACATTAGTTATTTAATTTTCTTATAAAAATAATAGTTTCAAACTATTATGATTATTAATATATTAATTAAGAAAACGACTGCCCTGTTGCTATTGTAACATCACACCAGTAATTTTGTTCAGAAAATATTTAAGATGTACTTTCCTTTATATTCAGGGTGGATCAATAAGTTATTTTAAATTGTCCATCATATTCAGGCCAGTCGAGGCGCTGCGGCGCGTGTGTCTATTACTGTCCCGTCACTCAACACGCAACACGTCCAGAATTCGGCGGAATATAGGGAACGGAGTGTCTTACCACTAGGTACCCTCCACCTACTTGTCAGCGTGAAGCTGCTTGAATCATGTTCAATATTCCGTGAAAAGCTGATATTTTAGCTGGATTTCGAGTTAACAATATTTTCAAAAACACACACACAGCTTTACTAATCATATTACTTTACCATTCTTGGCAAGATTATTATTCATATAATTGGCTTGTGACGCTATAATCTTTGCTTTCACGTTCGTTCATTTGAGTGTAATGCGCGTGTAAATTAATTATAAGTATACATAATATGTATTTGAAGCTGTCCTAGGGGCACAAACGCGACGGTTCTGGATTCGATTCCAGTCGATGTAAAAAAATATTAATTTCGCACTCTAGTTTCAAGATAACTAAGTAATGTCTCCAAAATTTGATGGAAAGTGAGGAACGGAGTGTCTTAACACTAGAGGAGACCCCCTGTATACAGGAGGTATACAGCATGTTTTTAGTAGCCAGAACTCTAAACAGTAGTAAATTCGAAAAAATCCAAATAGGATTGATTACATAGAAAAACAGATATTAAGACCATATAACAAGCGCAAGCTTGAAGCGTGCGTACAATGACACCGAGTAGTATTAAGTATTAGACTTGTAAAGCTGTAAGACAAGTTCACATACAATTTATTCCTTTCTTTTGTAAATTTATTTAATTTTGTTATGTTTTAAGATCTACGTAAAATATTAGTTATTGTATATGTTAATTGTTTTATTATTAAAGAATAATTAATATTATGACTTGCTTTAATATATGTTAGAACCGGTTATGATTACCTTATGCTTTGTGTTATTTCTAATTTTATTTTAAACTTTAACTGATATTAATTGCTGTTTTATATTTTTTAACATATAGTAAACGTTTAGGCTTATAATAATAATTGCTCAGTTCAAAAAACAAATAAACTACTTTCATTTCATCTTCAATTTAGTAAAATTTTAAATGAACAGCTTACATACAATTTTAAATTTCTGTCAAAAATAGGGAACAAAAAAATTTAATCAAAAGAAATGATATTCCAATGTTTATATTTATTTTATTCAATGCTTTTAACTGAAACAAAATGTTAGACAAATTAAACGCGACAAGATATAAAAACCAATATAAGCATCTAATAAAAACTTTTTTATTTTCACACATCTTGGCTCTATCAACTAGAGACAGATAACTTCGTTTTTTTATTGTCCATCTATTAACATTATATTTATATAGGATATAAGGTACAAAAGGGTGAAACTCAGCTACGTATTTTGTATAAAGGAGAATCTCTATTTTTTCCACCTAGCCTGTTGTATGCGGGTAACAGCGTGGACCTGATTTATTTTACATATAGCAAAACTAATTATACTTATTTCTCCATAATCAATTCAAAACAAAAATCAAGAAATTTTGAAGAAATTTGAACCCATGACGTATACTTGTATTACGTAGTATATGAATTTAACACTAAGCGATCCTTGAACCGCGACAGACCGTAAGCAACGGCCTTACGCGAGCGTGACCGGTCTTATCATGTCGGTACAATGACTTTAACTTTTAATACTAACTTATACATATATAATAGATAAGTTAACTGGGGGTTTTGGTTAATTAAGTTAATTTTTTGTACTATTTAACTTTATTATTTAACTATGTGTAAGTTTTTTGTAAAGTTAGTGTTAAAACACTTCCTTTCTCCACTTTCCGCTGACTTCACAATCGCAAACAATCGCAAACTCAAATGCTCGTATAAATATATAAATGCATAATATCTATAGAATAAGTAATAATAAAATTTAATTAAATATATAAAATGCAAGGTAACAGATTTGTTGCAAGCCTGCGTAAAACTTGTCGTTGTATGTTGTATGCTCATATTATAATCTCTATAGCTCATTAAAAAGAACGGCCGTCTTATGTAAGTATTGTCTTATATTTGATTAATAAATATTTTTTACCTACTTTTCAAATAGTAATAAATGTATTTTTTAAAGTAAACTAAGCTATAATTGTTACAAAAGTATAATTGTTAATTTATATTTAAAACTAAAATTATAGAAGCAAAAATTATAGATAAGTTATAAGGAAGCGCCATTTAATTTGGAATTTCTTATATTTATCCATTTTAACAGTAGCGAGCTATAAAATAATACAAGTTACGACATATTTGTAGCAAGAGCCAAGTCAATCTGTTTCACAAGTGTATAAAATTGAATGTTTAATATTATACTGTTCGTTTGTAATAGTTCTCATAACTTGTCATTTTGATTTTGCGTGAGGTTAAATACGTCTATAATGTCTATATAAGACTAGTGGACCCGGACGCTGCTTCGCCCGCTTGAACTATACGAATATTCATTAAATATGTTTATGAAATTATGTTCAATTAAGATTTTCAAAAAAAATCCATACAAACTTTCAACCCCTATTTCATGCTTTTAGGGTTAAAATTTTTCAAAATCCCTTTAAGAAAGTAACATAAACATCTGTCAAAATATTACGTACGCACTACGCACAGCGATTAAGGCTGTGCCTGAGTCTTACCTCAGTCAGTGAAAACATGTCCTTTTTATATATATATATAGATATATGTATTGACGTCATAAATTTTTACTTCAAATCCTTCTTAAGGAAGGATAATTGCAGAAATGCGATTACGTAATAATATTATATGATAAAAGCCATTTTTATGAATAAAATATGATACATACTAAAAATTAAATAAACATTATATAATAACCCTCCCTTAGCCGTGAAAAACTATGGGAAGCGTTTTAGCTTTTAGCGTGCTATCAAATTAATACTACGTAAATAATATAATAATAAAAATTAAATTTATATAGAATTTTCAATAGTATTTTTTAACATAAGTCAGTTCTAGAAGTTTCACTGATTTGTGATACCTACATATATGCAAAACTAAAAATCTAATTACATTTCTCATAAACGGATACCCAATTTCTATCCAACAAGTCCATATTATACAATTGATATTAAAACATTTTCTTGTACAAACTATAGAATACTCGTAGAATGTGGCGTTATTAAAATTCTTTATGCTTGCAATGGGGAAAAATGACGCAGGACTCTTTAAGGTTTAGGCATGCGCGCTAATGCAACAAATTGATAGTCAAGTGACGGAGCTGTACTGCACCAGCTAGTACTGCACCAGCTATGACTGCACTAGCTAGTACTGCACCAGCTATGAGGAATATATTAAACGAGAACAAAATGTTATTTAATATATATTTTGCTATTTTACGCGAAAATATAAAAAAAAAATTATGTACGTAGAGGTAACCTGGGAACCAAGTGATAAGGCACTCCGTTTTCATTAAGACACTTTCATTTCCCATTTTTCGCCAAAACCGAATTGAATGGTATTGCGTGTTGAATGGCGGAATTCAACGCCGTGTTGTGCCTTCTTACCAGAGAGTTTAGGCTTGCGTGAAAATTTGATAGTCGAGTAACATAATTACTACACTAGGTATAGAATATGGATTAAAGGAGATTAAAATGTTGTTTAATACATATTATGCTATTTAACTCTAGAATATAATTATATATTTGTTATATACAGTAGAATTATTTTATTTTTATTAATATTACGTACCACTCATTATTGTTTAAATTGACAATATATGCATAGATATATGATGTTAGTATATTTCATTTTATGCAGAAAAACGTCAGTTAAGTCTTGCATCTCTGAGCACATTTAATTTAATTCTATGTGCACAGATTTAACGAGTTTAACGTAAAATACGTTTTAAAGCTAGCGAGTAAAATGTACGTAGGTATATATACATATACATAATATATAATAATAATTTGTAACACGAGCTCGAAGCGTCGTTAATATAAACAACATATAATAAATGTTTTATATTAATTTTATTTACCATCTTTACTCTTTTTTCCATAAGAAATGTATCGACAAAGTATAATGACAGCGCTTCTCATTCTTTACTTCCCGTTAGGAATTAGATAGACACTGTTTGTTGGGTTTTAGTACGGAATAAACGTTATAAAAGATACTACATAACCTGCTCATGATCTGAACCTAGTGTTAAGACACTCCGTTCCCAGGCAATTCATGTTAAGTGGCGAAACTCAACGCCACGCTTTGCCACATCAACAGAGCGAGAAAATGAGAATATTAAAAATATCAATTCCTCCAGTGGGAATCGAAATGGCTTCCATCGCTTTTACACTCGCACGCTTGTACCCCTTCTCTTCTACTACAGGCCGCTTACTTATTTATTGGTATACTAATAATTAAAATTTAACTAATAATATAAATTAATATGTCAAAAACCACTTAAATACAACAAACTGACGTCACATCATATATCACAATTTCATTAAAACTAGCCAGTTTTTTATTGGTCTCGTAAAGCGTTGAACTGGTGGACCGTTCAGCCGGAACCTCCGACTTCCTCGGATCAAGGCATGCCGCATAATAGATTACAGAATTGAAAACCTTGCCTAATACTAGTACTGTTACACGAATAATATTCGACCTGAATGTTGTATCTGTAAAATATTATTACGTATAATATTTTGCAATATTACTTCAAGCTTATAATAAGAACTAAAATTAATACTTAAGAATTTTAATCGAAATTTGTATTTTTAAAATGATTCCCATGCTGTATCCCGCATACAGGAGTATGGGCAGAGGAAACCTAGTGTTAAGACCCTCCGCTTCCCTCATTCCAACGAAATTTTCGAGGCACTGCCGGAGCGAAGAGATGAAAATATCCCTCGAGTGGGGATCGAACCCACAATTGACGCATTACAGTCTACAGTCACACTTTGTGAACCTACGCCACAGCTGGCCTCATTCTTTATTCGGATAAAAATGAAACATATAAACTCTCTCACTCTCTCTCCATTTAACTAACATAAGGCATTTAACAAAACAACATAATATGATATTTTTAAAGAGAAAAAAAACAACAAAATGGAGTGATTGTCTCAGTCCTCAGTCCTCAGTGGCGTTGCGTTGGTTTCGAGCGACGCGCCGCGCAAGGTTGGCGAGAACGCGAGGTCAATGAACACGGCTTTCAACCCAAATACCTAATGCTGAGGGCGAATTGGGAAGATCGGTAAAAATATGTTTTCTTTATGGTTTGTAGTGAAAACTAATGGATTTTTTTTTCATTTTCAAATAAATTAGTAGTACTATAAATTATAATAATATTTTTTTCACTTTCGCACTGCACGCAAACAGCGGACAATCCGTTCTCCATTTTCCATAGAATTCTTAACGGGTTGCCTCGATACTAGAGCGAAGAAGTCAAAATAATAAATATTTGATTTCCACGAGTGGAAATCGAACCTTCAACCTGTCGCGTTTACAGTCACAGTTTGTGCTCCTGCACTACGATTCGTTATTAGGAAATACAAATCACACTAACACTCTTTTAAGCGTAATACATATATGAAACAAGTAACTTGGATATAAATAAAAATAAACACAGAAACAAGTTTTTAAACGCTCAAGAAAAAAATGCATTAAATTTCAACAATAATTATTTAAATTTTAATTTCAAACGCAATTATAAACTTGATTTTTTTTTAAGTTTATAAAATTTTGGCACCTTCTTGTTTGTGGTATGATTTAAAATCAATAATAATTACAAATTATATGTAAATGTCAAAGGTAAAAATGCAAAAGAAGTTAATAATTAAGATTATCCATAATAATTGTATACAAGAACCTTCTTCCTATTAACTTGAACCATTAAATGAACTGAATGAACCAAAAAATGAACCAAAAAAATCTTTTGATTATTTCTTCACATTTCTTCGTTAGTTTTTTATTTAAATAAAACTAACATTATTTTATAGTATTAATCTATTCTATTTTACGGAATTGACGTACAAAAATTGGAAACATTCCGCCCATATAGCGAACTTTAATCTTTGTAAATATTTTATCCTTCCGCCACTAGCGTGAGCAGTTGTTCGAGATTCGTGTGGATTTCGTTAAATCGATCTATTTTTATAGTTTCAAGGTATGCTGTGATAAGTGTTATATTAAATTAATTATATTTATGCAGAGAGCACCTAGTGTAAAGACACTCTGTTCCCCATTTTCGCTGAATTCTAGAGACATTGTGTGTTGTTCAACGCCGCATTTCATCTCGACACCGGCGCGAAGATATGTCAATATAAGTTTAAACATATATTTCACTAGTCTCAAATTAATTTAAATTAATTATTTTATTTTAAGCTTAATTTATTTTATAATTTATATTTATTATTTAATAAAATATAGTTATAGTTCAATGTTCGACGTAAACCATCGCTTCACTTTGTTTACCCACATCGATGAAACCATATAAAATATAATGATCCATACAATGTCTGCATCTTTAGTACTACCTAAGAGGGATTAGAATTCAATACCATTCTACTCAGTTCCACTCGCTAAATCAGAAGCTGTCTAAAAAATAACACAATAAATAAGTAACTAGTATTTTAAGTTTATTATTATTTAATTATTTTTACTTTAAAGTCAAAGTCAAGGTCAAAGTCAAAATATCTTTATTCCATAAGAATGCTTAACATTTACTTGGACATGTCATAAAAGTAGAAAAAAATGCAAAACAAAATAACCAAAAAAAAAGTGCAATTTTGACTTGAAAAAAGCCCGTTCAAATGGTTGAGCTAATGGGAAGATACAGGCAAAGAAACTCATGGCCACTCTTTTTAAATGCCAACATTTGTTACAAATTACAATTAACAATTTTAACTTAGAAATAGAGCAACTCATTTCCAAACATCTTTATCGCGAACATAATCTTTAACAGAGTAATATGCTTTTTGGCAGAGCCTGTGCTTTACCACTTTTTTAAATTTGTTCAGTGATAAATTAACCACGTCGTTTGGAAGTTTGTTATAAAAGTGTATACTTTGACCTACGAATGAGTGAGACACTTTATGGAGCCTAGAGAAGGGCACAGCAAGCTTATTTTTATTTCTTAAAGTACGTTGATGGAAATCACTGTTTTTATTAAATTTATTAATATTTTTATGCACATATACTAAGTTATCGTAAATATACTGGGAGTGTAGTGTGAGGACGTTAACGTCTTTGAATTTATTCCTTAGTGACTCCCGTGGACCCATTTTATAGACTGCTCGTACAGCCCGTTTTTGGAGCACAAAAATCTAGTATCTACGTCAGCGTCACTGCCCCAAAGTAATAGGCCGTAAGACAGTAATTATGACATTATGTTCAACTCAGTAGCTGTTTCTTTTATTTTCAACAAATTTAAGTAATTAAAATAGTTATTTAACTTAATTTAAAATAGTTACTTACCTTACAAAATTCAAAAACTCAATCAACCTAAAACAAGATCCCCAAGATATATGAATGAAAAATGGGCGATATCTCAGCGGATATTAAATGCGGCCCAATAACCGGCTGTCATTCTGATCAGCAGCGCAGTTGGTCACCGAGTCGACCTGTATTTTTTATAAGGTGATAATTTATATCATTTAGCAGTAGTCGGTGTTGTCTTCAGACCTGTTGCTACTGTTGAGAACTTGTTTAAGATTGTACTTAATAGTTTGTTTATCTAATATTTTATTTGGATTCTACTGGAATGGAATTCGACCTGTAACTTCGAATAGGATCATTCTTCTACTTATAATTTACAAATAATTAAAAAAATATTATAATAATAGTAATTTAATTAAATGAAAATAATATAAAAGTAAAGTTATTTGTAATGGTAATGATTTTCTTTTTCTTGTCTTCAATTTTGTATCTATTTCAACAGATATCTTTCCAGTCAGAATCACTTATCTTCTTTATACCTATTAATTTAATACAAAATGCTATATAAATCTCTAGTCTATACTAATATAATAAAGCGGAAGAGTTTGTTTGTTTGTTTGTTTGTTTGTTTGTTTGTTCTTCAGAAGTGCTATAGGCTTTATAACATTACATTACACATATATACTAATCAATTAAAATACTTTCTAATTTGACATGCAATTTATTCTGCCATGTTAATAACAACTCTCATTGCTAAGCAACGGTTTGCAAAGTTTGTTTGTTGTTTTAACAAAACGTCACGCAAAATGAACTTATATTTTTACATTCATCATTATAAAAATAAATATAATAGCCACTTTTAGCATTTCATCTAGCTTGAAATTATAGTTTACTGTATAGCATTCTAATAAATAATTAAGGAGATGTCACTGATTCGGAATGACCTAGCCTTCAGGGGGCATAGTATGACCGACGCGAACGGGCAGATGACGTTGACGGTTTTATAAATTTTCATACATTTTCGAACTATTGTTAATTTTTATGTAATTATTTGCTGTTTATAATTTATTTAAACTACACTTTGGTTCTCTTCTTATTTTATTTGATATTGCTCGCAAAAATTAACCTATTTAATATAGAAAAATGTTTAGTTATTTCATAGAGTCGATATCTACGAGTATGTACGCACGCACGGAAAACTTTAGGTACTTTTTCTAATATTAAGAATATCCTTTAGTTACTTTTACTTCTTTTGTTGGTTCATTTCAATAACTCAGATATTTTTTCTAATAATATGTCTCTACTTATTATTCTTTTTGATTATTTAGGCTTATATTTTCTTACTAATTCTATTGAAAACTGAAAATAATTTCATAAATGTATTTAATAAATATTCGTATAGTTCAAGCAGGCGTAGCCGCGTGAGGGTCCACTAGTAATTTAATAATACGATACAAATAAAACTAAACTAGACACAAGCCCTATAGCAGTTAATTTAAAACGTCACCAATCTTATTTATTCGTATATCACGCTCTTTATAGCCAATTGTTGCCAAGAAGCTACTTTACGACAATTTAAAATCTTGTACTACACCAATTTATCTAATTGTACAGACAAATAAATGTTATATTTAATATTTATGTATTTTTCGCGGCGTTGAATTCCGCCCCGTAACACTAAGAAGACTGCTATGCGGATAAGCTCGTAAAGTTGTTTTTGTATTTAAGTTAAACGGAGACGGATACGGTTTTTACTCATGGTTGACATTGAGATAATAAAATTTGTCTATATAGAATAAATGTGCGTAGATAGATTTTCTTTTCTTTTCGCGCTGTATCCCGCGAAGCACGGTAGACAGAGGCAGCCTAATTTTAACACACTCCGCTTCCTACTTTCTGTTAAATTCTGCATAATTCTCTAAAGCATTGCGTGTTGGGTTACGGAACTCCGAGGAACGGAATCTACAATCTGTCGCGTTTACAACTAGCTTCCTAAAAAATAAATTTTAAGTAAATTTTAGGTTTTAATCTTGGCGGTCATCGACAATCACGTTATATAAGACCATGTCTCGAACCAGCACTCGAGGACCGGAGACGGAGGTTAATGGAGGTTGACTCAATTGCAAAGGTCATTATAAAGTGGATTAATCAAGACAATGTTAATGAAAGAATTATCAATATAACAGGATGAAATAGCAAACTTTAGCAGTTGTTATTAACAACTCAACGACGGTTGAGAGTTCGATTCTCACTCGAGGAAATTAAATATTTAATATTTTCATTTCTTCGCTCTGGTGTTGAGGCAAAAGCCAAGCTGCTATGCTAGTCTTATATAAACTTTGAAACTCAATACAAGCCATAAAGTGAAAAACAGTTAAAAATGAACCGGAGACAGAAACATCTCGACTACATTCTGATTAAACTTAACCGACTGAATGAGGCTTCAGAGAGCTTTAGATTTTTGAGCTTTACGTTTGCGTCACTTAAAATATTTATAGAGAGTTATGCTTTTCAAACTTTATCAAATTTTAAATTAAACTCCGAGTGAAATTTGTTCGTTCTTCCTAAAATATTACATAAGGGAGCGTGATGAGTGAAGTTTCCACTGCGTTGCAAATGTTACCAGAATTATGATTTAATAAGTTATTTTTTTCTACTGTCTGTACTTATAAAATGTTTGTAAAATTAAAACGTGCCTGCTCATGAGCCCCAAAAATGTTGTACTTATGTAAGTTGTAAGATATTTATTTTCATTTCAAAACACAAAAAAACCGCATAAAAGTCACTTTAATGCTGATAAAACATTCATTATATTAACATCTCAGTTTCTGTAAGCATAAAAAAATTATTCGACAAGCGTTCGCAAATCTAAAATGATTTTTTTACTTTCTACATATATTATATGTTTGTTTCCTACATATATTATAGGTTTTCTACATATATTATAGGTTTTAGGGTTCCGTACCGCTAAAGAATCACTTTGTTGGTCTGTCTGTCCAACTATATGACAAGACCATTTATTTTGCTTATACTAGACATTTTCTCGTTAACATTAAAAAGACTTAAATTGCTAGCCTTTTACAAACATAATTCACCTATTAAAGAGATATGAATACATGAATTAGAGATTTTTTTTTCATATCTTTATCTTTTACAGACTTACGTCGGTACTTATTACCGGTGACCGGAATAAGTGGCATTCTTTAAATAAGTGCCCCAAAAAACTTTAGTAACTTCTTTGTAGAGTTCAGAACTCAGCGTGTATCTTTTAGTTCTGCTAACTACAGTAGTACCAATAAATCTTTGGTTTATAAATTATGATATATATGTTACAATGTTTTTGGTATTTTTTTCAATTCCGTACATTATACGTAAATATTTATATTTATTCGGCTTAATATTCTAAGCTACAGTGATAAGCCTTTCCGTAAATCGGAAACGTGATCAAATTAATGCGAATTCCATTTTTGACGTAATTTAATTAACTTTGCCGTTTAACTTGTATTCCGCAATGTAAGCAAAGTGAACCTAATGTCTAAGATATTGTGTATTGAGTGGTGGGGCTCACCGCCGCGTTCTACCAGAGCAGAGAAGTGAACAAAATATTATTAACGTTTAGTAATAAATTTATTAATAATTGTCAAAATATAAAATATAATATGACTTGTCTGTCTGTCACATTTTACATGTAATTAAGCCTCCAAACTAAATAAACATCGAATATCTATTAAGTAAGTTATGGTATATTGATCCAAAATCGATTATATAATAATCAATCTTTATTAAGGACGTTACAGCGTTCATTTCCTTTTCGTGTAATCTATTTGTAAATCCCAAATCCTTTTAGCTATCAAACTTTACATTACTAACAAAAACTGCATCTAAAAGACTTTAATAAACGTAAAAGCTCGAGCCTGATACCGAAAGAAGTGAAACGCGGTCTAAGCGCCGTACCAATTTGTGAGCATTTGTGAGGCCCCCTCGGAGGGGTGGAGGGGGTACGGGGGAGGGGGAGGAGAGGGGGCATTAATTATTCTACCTGCCGCCCGGTGGGCCGAACCCTTCAGTATTGTCTTATCCCATAAAAACACCTTCACGCCTTTTAAATGTTACTGATTTTTGACTGGTTAAAACGTTTTGAAATGTTTTCCTTTAAAGTGACATGCGACGGAGGCAAATGATTGTAATTACTTTCATTTAATTAAAAATGTTTCCGGCGTTGAGTACCGCCACTAAAACGCAATTCGTTCAGGATTCGGTGGGAAGTGGAGCGGGAGTGTCTTTATCGCAACGGAATGTCTTAGCACTAGGTCCCCAGGTCTGCCTACCCCAGTATGTGCGGTATAAATAAAAAAATAAAAAATGCGAAGCTAAATAAAAAAATATTTTTATTATGACTTTCCTTGGTTAATATTATTTAGTTAAATTCAATTACCCAGATAATGAAAGAATAGATTAGACTAGCCTTAGATTATATATAAATAATTATTTTATAATATAATCAGCACATATTCGTTCGACCGCATTTTATCCGAAACCGGAACTAATATGAGTTTGCGCGAACAGGAAATCGACCCGGATATATTGTATAAGTAGAGGACAGGTGTGCAAGCAATATGTTTTAAAAAATATTCGCAGGACTTATACCCTTGGCCTCTACTTACTTTTTATTTTACATTCATTGTTCTTTTGATTAGCTTTTCTGTATCCCAGCCTCAAGAAAGCATAGGTTCCCTCTTAACAAAAGGTTCCCTGTTTTAATACTTACCACTCATCCTAATTTTTGAGATACTGCATGATAAGAAGCGGATATGAACGCAATTTGCTTTATTACAAGATCGAAAACAAAAAAGTCAAGTATTCATTCCAGTCAGTGGTAATCGAACCCGTAGACGTCGCTTTTACTGTCGCTCCATATAATATATTAATAATTTATATAATATATTAATATTAATATTAATAACTCCATATAATATATTAATATTAATAATTGCAATATATTTGGTAAAACGATGCCTATTTGCCTAACGTGTTTCACGTACACACGTAGCTATGATATGCAGTTAAAATTTTATATATTTTTTATTTATCTTCTAAAAAAAATAATTTAAAAATTCTTGATATATGTATGTATTATAATAAATATGAATTGAAGCTGTCTCGGCGCATTAGGTCAGCATGTTCCTTTATCCGCGATGTTTTTGAGTTCTATTCCTATTCAGGGGAACTATTATATTTAAATTAAAATTAAACGTTACGTTCCAGTGTTCTGAAAGTCGAGTGGAACGTGGCAAACAGGAGTGTCTTAACACTTAATTTCCTCTGCCTACCCCATTACTTGCGTGGTACAGCGAGAACCTATTTTTTATAGTTAATAATATTTCGCTTATTATTTTTATGCAATACTAGCGGCCCGCCCGCGGCTTTGCCTGCGTGAACTACGTTATTATTAATTTCTGTCTCCATGAGTACCTACGTCCTATAAGTGACGTCCATGCAAAATTTGAGACTCCAAGCATTTGTAGTAACGAAGTTTCATACAAACTTTCAACACCAAAAACAACCCCTTAGAAGTCGAATATTGCAAGTTCCCGTCTTAGCGTGCACCTACGTCCTATAAGTAACTCCTATGCAAAATTTCAGATTATTAGCACATGTAGTTTCTGAGATTTCGTGATGTGTGAGTGACCTTTCGATTTTATATATAGTAAGTCCATACTACTCACAAGTCGAAGCTAATAGCGTCACGTCCATGGTAGCGCACGCCGGTTATATATGGGAACTATCAAAACTCGTAAAGTTCCCACGCTTTAGATGATGTCGGTGGAAGATAGACTTTATCAATATTTCAATATATTTCATATTTTAATTCAATCACCAATATATATATATAGCATATATATATATAGCATATATCGAATTTATACAAATATGAATTATTTATTTGTATTAATATAAATTCCTTATATTTTTTTAAATGTAACAAAAATGATTATTCAATTCTAAAGCAAAATGTCATTATCAAAGTTCATACGAAGAAATTTCACTGTAAATGACATGCATTTAATATGAATTCTGAGAGTCCTTGAATAGAAGTATAGAATACCTAATTTAAGTTTCATGCATATTAGTTATTTTATTAAAATCTGTATCCCGCATACAGCAGAGTAGACAGAGGGAACCTAGTGCTAAGACACTCCGTTACCGCCACTTTTGCCTTTATGCTAAACGAAGAAATGAAAATATGAAGAAATAATAAAATTAATTCCTTCGTTTGGAGACGAACCCACTATCGTCACGTTACAGCCTTGTGCCCCTACGCCAGACAGCCTATTTTATTATAAGATGTTATATATTTGATTAAATTGATATAATATTTCATATATATAACTTCTAACTATAACAAAAAAAGTATGATGAACTACCAAAATATTTCACGTCCATAATATATCACACACGAATAATAAGAACGAAACATTCCTTTTAAATCGAACTAACGTTTACAATACACTAAACTCATAGCTATTTGACCGTCGGCGTTGGCCTCCTTTACACGATACGACTACGATACGCTATCCTGTCCCTCTCTTTTCCATAGGATTGTATAACTAGCTGGCGCAGGTATATGTCGTAGGCTTTAAAGAGGGCAACGGGAGGGAGACGGGAGGAGGGACGCTAAACGGGATGCGCGCCTCCAATTTACATTTATGAACCCGTAACAGATTCCGGAGTGTTTACTTTCGATAATTAAAACAGTCTTAGGTGTAACGTTATATCGTTTATTGCCATTAGTTTTTTTTTTACTTTAAAATGATGAATTTTAGAAAAAATATTGTTTAGGTCGTTGACGCAGTGGTACAAGCGTGTGACAGTTCTAGGTTCAATTCCTACTCATTTCTTCGTTCTAGTAACAAGGTAAAGCGTCGAAAAAATGAAGATCTATTGAATGTATAATAAAAGTATTAATGTTAAACATTATCAAATTAATTTAAAATAATAAAAGTTTTTATACATTTTAGAAAACATTTAAAAACAAATGCACATTTTATTTTATAATAGTCTTTTTTGTTACGTTGGTCTTCTTTGTCTTGAGGATATTAGCATTTTTTTGTTAAATTAAGTCAATGAAGTCATTTAAATTTCAAACAAGTTTTTGCCCTTACATTCTGGTACAATTTATGTTAGAGCTTTGTGAGTAATTTTATTGATACTGACGACCATATACAATTATAATAAATATTTTGTAACATCGGTTAAATTACAAATAAATACGAAACTCGTTGAGACTATACATGCCTAATTAAACTATTACTAGGACTTTTAAATAAATATCATGTTGAAGTTTTAGGCTTATTTTATGTATATAAAACACTTATATATTACTACATTACATACTATAGAGGCTGTCCGCGGGCGCAGTGGACATGCCTGATTGAAAACACGGTTTTAGGTTCGATTTCCGTCCGAGTTAAAGAATTATTCAGATTGTCTGTTCTGGCAACAATACAAAGAGCAGCGTTGACCGTTTGTCATTCGCCACTCAAGTCTAATATCTTGAAATTAGAGAACGGAGTGTCTTAACACTAGTTTCGCTCGTCCTAACACTATTTATTTTTATGTACCTTTTCAAATACACAATTTCAACGTGGACTCTTATATTATATGAAAACATTAAGCAGTACCAATAGGTACATGTATGAACTCATTTCAGAAATGCAATCCTGACGACGTTAGTTCAATTCAGTGCAGTTCAGTTAAAAATTAGACGCGAATGTAGGTTGCTTTGATGCATATCCTCGTGAGTCGCGTCTCGTCCACTCGCTTTGTTCAGCTCGTGGCTTTCAACTGTGGTACTTGTGTGAGACGAGAGATTGTCATTAAACTAAACTTACTGTTGTTAATTACTGGTTAAATATTTGTTGCTAATAATTAATTAGAATTAAAATTAAATTAAGTTTCGGAGCTGTTTTAAACTGTGCTTATATGTATTTGTTATGTCTCTCATCTCATTTATAGTAGCGTAGGCAAAGGGAATGTAGTGAACCACAGATCTGAATAATTGATATTAATTTCAGCTGAATATATCTCTACGCGATCTCGAGATAAAGATTGTATCTTTTTTTACGGAACCTTAAAAACATAAGAAGTTTTAATAATATCATTAGTGGAAGTTTAGGCGTGCTTCCAAATTATAAATAGAAATTAGAACGGCTTTACGTTGTTTGCGCTATAGATTTATAGTGCTGATGAAAGGTTGAGAATTCAGCCGCCGCCGTGCCGTATGTAAATTAATTCGTATATGAGTACATTTGGTACACGAAATGTCAAATAATTTTAATTAAATGAGCATTTCTGTGGTCTTATAATGTGGACTGAATTTATAAATATATATTTAAATATATAATATAATGGATTTTTAGCTTTTATTATTATTAATTTAATATTAATTGTTGAGAACATTTTGCTTGTGGGATTCAACAAATTATTAAAAATTTTAATCGTTAACAATTTTACTTTTTACGAGAATATTATCAATTTTTCGTTAGGAATAAAAGGTGTTATGAAAATAAATATATTTTCAATTAACAAAAAAAATACAAATCTACCAAAAATAATACATTCTAAGCAACTTTTTGCAACAAAAAGATTAGAATAAAAATATGATGAAAAACCCTTAATTGAATTAAAACCGAGGCCGCGAATGTAGGTTAGGTTGATGTAAATCCTAGCGCTGCCGCTGAGACGAGCCGTGTGACCACTCCAGCCCCTGAACGGTGCTTTAAAGCTGCAGCTATACTGTGAAACAAACGTGATTAAATTTCGCTTTGTCTTATATGTAGGTCTTTTTATCTTCACGCTGTATCCCGCACATAGCAGGATAAGCAGAGGGAACCTAATGTTAAGACACTCTGTTGCCACTTTACGCCAAAAGTTGAAGCATTGTTAAAAACCCCCCATATAATTCATACCCCCGAGTGAGGATGGAACCAACAATAGTTGCGTATACAGTCAAACGCTTGTGCCACTACGCCACGAAGGTTTGTATTTAAAGCTGATGTAAAATAAAAGTAGAACTTCTAAAAAAAGGTGGAATTTACTTTAAACATATTATTATATATTCTTTATTGCGCCAAAAACAGAAAATAGTATCTAAGTATATGTAAATTGATGGACTTATTTCTTTTAAGGTTTTCTTACGAGTAACTACGACTACTTTTTAGTTGCTTTTATATATTTTATTCCCCAACTTTTAATAATAATTTAACGTCTGTGTATAATAATAACAACGAAAATGTAAAATACCAATAAATTATACTTATTTTGATAGAAATGTCTAAATCGCGAAATTACAAAAACAAATACATTTTATAGGAATCGTAAACCTTTCGAACTTGATCGTCATTCACAAAACACTGAACCTAGTATCAATAACCTATAAAACGAAATTTTTGTGTACGAGTACATCATGAATATTTTTCACCAAAAAAAAGTGATTGAAATACCAGCAATTCTGCATGGAACGCGAGCAGTGGTTGGCTATTATTTTATTTATATACATTTTATATACAATAACGGTATTTTTTTCATGTATATACATATATGTATAATTAAATTAAGCCTGTCGTGCAACTGTGGACGCAACATTAGTGGGTTCGATTTCCACTAGGGAAAATGTAATATTTGGTTTTTATCAATTCCACCACCTTAAAGAAGATAGCTGGAGTGTCTTAATGGGAACGGAATATCTTGTATGTATTAATTACGCTAAAGAATACACCGATAAATAATAATTATTGTACCCAATTTACTTTTAGTTCTTTAAATCCACTTTTCTTTTTATGTATTCAATTTTTTTTACTACAAAACTTGTTGTACATTCGGGCCTTTTATTTATTTATTTATTTTTATTAAGTTTATCAACGGCTCATACATTGTTACATTCCAGTAAATCTAACTTAAAAACTAAAAACAATTAATGTACTGCCACTTAAAGATAAACACTGCATGCAATATAAAGTGGTTGTGAACAATCGAGAAATGATAATTTATATAAACATAGGTTCGCAAATAAATAAGCGCGTATCAAAATTACATAAAAATATACTAAAAACTAGATTAAGTAATACACAAATACATATATAACATAAATGGGTACATAACCAGGAGCATCAGTAATAACATAATTTACACACATTGTGTTGCTTTCTTAAAAGCTGTTAAAGACATTTTAAAGATATCAATATTGGTGGACACACTACATTTCTTATTATAAAGTGAGCTAAGCCTTGTAATAGGAGAATTAGATCCCAATTTTGTTCTCCGTTGCGGTGGTGCAAACAAACGGATAGGTTTTCGAGGTATTTTACGGGGTATAGTAAAAGAGAGTTTAGAGAGAAGACGCGGACAATATATGTTATAATTTACCAATTTATACAAGAAAATTAAGTCAATGGCGTCCCTCCGAGTATTAAGGTCAGATATTTTAAAGTAATCTAGTGATTTTCTATAAGAGTACTTGTCTCGTTTTACTCTATTAAAAGAAAACGCGAGATGTCTAACAAATCTCTTTTGCACCCGTTCAATACGCAGTGTATGTGTTGCAAAATGAGGACGCCAAACAACGCTCCCATACTCCAACATTGACCTTACAAGACAGTTGTATAAAATGATTTTCGTTTTAGGCTTTTTAAAAAATCTAGAAATTCTAATCACAAAGCCTAACATTTTTGAAGCTTTTTTTATCAAGAAATCCATATGAGGAACAAAAGTTAATCTGTTATCAATTGTGATTCCTAAATCTTTTATGGTCTGTGTCTCACTGATTTGCGCATTCTTAATGAAGTAGACTGATGGTATAATATTATTCTTTCTTGTGAATTTAATATGAAAGCATTTTGATACATTAAGCTCCATACCATTATTTTGACACCAACTAACTAGGGCATGTAAGTCTTTTTGAAATTTTACTACATCCTCCCAAGTTTCAACTATTCTATACAACTTTAAATCGTCTGCAAACAACAATGGAGTGGAATAGTTAAAACATAGGGGAAGGTCATTGATAAATATGTTGAACAATATTGGACCTAGGTGTGAACCTTGTGGTACACCAGAAAGTATTTTATATGAATATGAAGTAAATCCGTTAACCACAACAAAAAATGAGCGTTCCGATAAATAAGAACCTAGCCAATCGAGGAAAATACCCGCAACACCATATGAGTTTAATTTCATCAATAAAATTTTGTAAACAACTTTATCGAAAGCCTTACTGAAATCGGTGTAAATTGCGTCCACTTGCTTTTTTTTATCTACACTAGAAATGATGTCCTCCATGTAAGTCGCCATATTAGTATTAACTGATCGACCTCTTAAAAATCCGTTCTGCTCATCGCATACGTATTTCTCAAAGTGTGTTTGAACGAAAGGGCATACTAAAGATTCAAAGATTTTAGCAAAGCTAGACAGAATAGAAATTGGACGATAGTTGCTTACAAGGTGTATATCTCCTGACTTGTGGATTGGCACCACCTTAGCCGTCTTCCAAACTGAAGGAAAAACTCCTGCATTGAGTGAAGTGTTGAATATGAAATGTAATGGGTTGACTAGGTTTTCAGCACATTTGCTGATAAAATATGGCGGAATACAATCAGGTCCAGCACCTTTCGTGCGATCTATAGAATTTAGGGTTTTAAGAATTAAATCACTACTAATATACACTGAGACCAGTGCCTCCCTGAATGCGTGACTACTGTGGTGTGATTTGCGGCACAACAGGGGATCCAAGTCACAGTCATTGTCGTTATTATACACAGACTCAAATTGAGAAGCAAACATATTGCAAATACTGTTTCCATCTGAACATGTAGAGATGCCGTCCGTAAGTGTAACTGGGTATGAACTGCTACCACCTTAAAAATATGTCAAATTTATAATGCAAAATAATCACTTTTTACTATTATAGTTTCTTTTAAAAATAATAATTTTATTTAACGATACTTATTTCAACTTTATTTCAAGGAGGCGTTAAATATTTAAACGTAATTTCCCTAGTAACTTCAAACTCTCACAGTATTACATGATGAAGTACGCAAAAAGGTTATTATTTAAACACGTCGACCCATCTCAGAGGTCTACCGCGATCCGCGATATTTACTTTTAAACGAAATTGCTCGTAAAGCTCCAGATAAATTTTAGGAAGCAATCAATACGTAAATACAAAGTTTATTTTTTGTTACTATTAAACGGTGAATTAATTAATACTACTATTGTACGGATATACTATTGAACGGCGGTGTTACTATTAAATTTTATAACAATATTTAACAAGCAATATTGGGAAACGGAGTGTCTTAATATTAGGTTCCGCCTGCCTACCCTGCTATATGCGGGATACAGCAGTGGTCAAAGCGCGAGTTTAAATCCCGTTAAATTAAATTTCTTATACGGTTTCTAATTCAGAATTTTTCTTTCCTAAGTATAATATTTTAAGCACATTTAAAGTAGTTAATATTTATTTCATATTGATTGTAAAAAACAAAAATGTTAAATATTTTTCAAAGCAAGACAAATATAAAAAACACACTAGAATGGCCTAATGTAATTTTAAATAATATATTGCTTAAATATAGCATCAAACATTTTAAATTATAAACAAAAACTGGAAAAAGACTTCTTTCTAAGTACTTCTTCTTTCTATAACATTTATTTTCATTTCTAATATCGAGCACATTTAAAATTAAAATTGATTTAGAAGGGTCGTTATTTTTTAGCCCTGTCTAATTTCGCGTAAGAAACTTTTTCAGTTCATTTAAAGGAGGATTAGTATTGACAAAAATGTAATAGCTTTCGTTCGAAAGAACGAAGAAGGCCTAGAGCTGTGATTTGTAACTTTTCTGTAATAGGAGCTTAGTTCTTACATATTAACTTTATTCCTCCAAAACTTAGGTGGAAAGTTAGAAAATGAGTGTCTTAACACTAATTTATTCCCTATGCCCATCTTGTTATGCGGAAAAAATCGAAAACCCGCTTTTTTAAGTGAGTATTTTCCGAAATTCCTACGAAAACAAAAGATGCATAAATAAAATATAAATAAATGAGACATATATATACTAACATTGTTTTTACAATAAAAATAAATAAGTCAAGTAATATGTGGGCAACGGAGTGCCTTAACACTTGGTTCCTCCCAAAAATCAATATCCGATTTACGAGATTGCAAAGGTTTTTTTTTCGTATAACCGCTTCTGTCTCATCTTTCTGGGTCGACTCGTGTCCCCGTCCAGTTTAATTCCACCTAATTTAAAGTCTCGTTACTTGGTATTCACAAATACACTTGCAGATGTATCTATTATTTTTATATATATATATATATATATATATATATATGTATATATATGTATATTTTTTAATATTGAATAGGCTTGCGTTTGACAACATCAATGATGTAAAGATTGCCCTGGCACCAAGGCAAAAGCACGGCGTTGAGTTCCGCTACTCAACACACAAAAATTTGGCGGAATGTGGGGAACAGACTGTTTTGACACTTGGATCCCTTCCCCTATTCTGTTGTATGGGGGATCTGTTGAAGCTGATATAACTTTATTATTTTAAGTAATAATAAAGTATTTTTTAAGTATTTATATATTAGACATCTAATTGATTCTTTAAGAAAAAAATAGGAGTACGGTACTGTCACCACGTACTATCTCGGTAGGGGCTGAAAGAAGATTACAGTGATTTATGACATCATAAAATATTGTAAGCGTGCGACTGTAAGCGCGACGATGTTGGGTTCCATTCCCACTCTGGAGATTGAAATATTGAATATTTCCTTTTCCTCGCTCTTGTAAAGAGGCAAAGCACGGCGTTGAGTTCTGCCACTCAACACGCAATGCCACAAGAATTCGGTGGAAAGTGATGAACAGAAGTGTTTTAATATTAGAATATTACATTTCCAGTTTCCCTCTGCCTAAGCTGCTGTGTGTGGGATACAAGAGGATATAGCGTCTTCTTGCCTTCATGTTAAAAACACGTGTTGTTTATAAATTGATACCAATTATTAAGCAAAATTATGATAACAACCTATAGTAAAGTCGAATTTGATGCTCACCCATAGTCATTTTATTCGTTATATAAAGGTTTTAGTCATTTGAACTCGAACCCCCTACTATCGCGTGAAGTCACATACATTTCATTGTTCCTTAACATTATCGTTTTCTTATTGCCAATAAAAGTACATTGTCAGTAACTGGCTGTCATTAACAAACCTGACATCATATACACTAAAGTTACATTTAGATATAATAAAGAGAGTGTTAAAAAGAAGCCTATTAAGCTCTTCTAAATATCTCCACTCAAAGAGACAAAGATATCTCTACGTATTTATCTTCATATGGCGATGAATAAAAATATAAATGCTATGTAATACTTTCCTTAATAAAATAATTATTGAAATAATATTTTTACATATATATTTATACAGAGGATATTAATTATCTTTTAAACAAGTTACGCCAACTTTATTTTGTCTATCTTTAAGCAAAATTAAAGATAAAAGGCTTAAAACAAAATTCAAGCATATCGATGTCATTTGCACTGATATAATCTCCTTCATAGAAACTTACTAATGGTCTTATTGATACCGAAATATTTTATTATTAAGCACTTGAAGATCAAACTGTTAGGGCCCCGTACCTTTAAAAGGTAAAAAGGGGTCCTTTTAGGGTCACCTTGTTGACCATCTGTCAACACCATTTATCTCGAGATCGTGTAAATGTTCCAGCAGTAAGTTATTACTAAATACTTAAGTCTATGGGCTTCTATGTTAATATAATAAAAAGATACGAGCATTTATGCATCGATTTTCCTACATTTTCCTACATGAAAATCGCCGTAATCAAAACCTGAGGTTTCTCAATGAAAACCCACGGGACCTACAGTTATGATATATTTAAGCTTATCAACTTTAATAATAACTATCATCTGAAGCAACTTCGAAAGCCTCGACGGCCGAATCTAACTTGCACTTAACCGATTTTTTTAAATACAAATATACCTATTAAAATCACCTTTTTAAATAAAATACCTCTAAGTTTAAATTAACCAGGCGTAGAACAAATAAAAGGGGTATTTAAAGAGATTTGTATGTACTATTTGAAAAATATAGTATAAACGGACAGAAAGGATGCATAAAACAGCACTTTAATTGCTCCAAAATTCACAAACACCGTTCTGTAAGAAACAACTAGTGTCCATTCATTAAAGTTTGCCGCATAAGTATCTTTACTCTCTTAGTTCTTAACGCGAGAACTTGCTAGGAAATTATCGAAAAATCTGTAAGCAACTATAATATTGTCAAATAATATTTACTTGTATATATTCAAAGGATAAAGTAGTTTCAAAATAAAGTAATAGTAAAATAAAACAATCGTGAAATTTCACGTATCGCCAAACAAAACGCATTTTAATAAATAGGCATTGTTTTTTTTATTTTGCAAGCTGCATCCTTCAATTACATTGTTTCCCTCAATATAGCAGAGAATGCACAGGAAATATATGGTAAAAACACTCCGTTCTCCACTTTACCACTGCGTTATGATGAACAATAAATCTAAATTTACAATTATCACTTACAACTTAGTTTACATGTACTGTTAGTATATTATTCATATATGTAGCTGGTCCTCAACAAGTATATGGCATATTGGCATATGTATTACAACTAAAATATATAAACAAATTTACTTGTGTGATAATCTGATAATCTTTTTTTTTACTGTATATCATAGCAATAAGATATGTATTAATATTTTTTAGAATTTACATTATATTTCACGTTATTTATGAACTGTTTAGTCTAAGCTACCTTTTTCAATTTGTTTTTGCCGCATGACAGGGGTCCGCGGATGCCAATCATTTGTCAACAGCTCTACCATTTGTTCCTTACGTCATATTCACATTTATGGAAAAACTTAAGTTCAACGACCAACATTTCCGTTAACAGTTGAGCGTTCTTATCAAAAAAATGGCGAAAACCAATTAAATTGTACGCCATTTAAGAAATCAGTAACTCTGAAACATTTCTAGAAGGATTGAAGATTCAATCCATGCGGTAAAGTGCTTGAGCACATTATGTTTTAGAAAAAAAGGATTGATATTAAGTTAATTACCTGCCAGGCGAAACGTCCTTTTGTCGGTCGAGTCGACCGAGTTCATTGATTCCGTTCCTGCGCCCCCCGGCCTGGCGCGTATAGCGGTGGCCAGCCAGCTCGACCCCCACTTCAGCCAATTCTACCCTGTATTTCAAACATTCGGCTGCGAGAACCAGGGTACGGCAGGTCAGACAAGCTGGTCGTGCCGCGCCAACATGTGTTTGTGGCATTGGCCTGTGTGTTTGTGGCAATGGCCTCTACGAATTGCCATTTGAAATTTAACCATCACCCTATACCTGAGAGTTCTTTATTCTTTGTATCGTATTTTGAAGGTTTTGGTGAATATTATTTGAATTACAAAAATAAGCTTTATTTATAAAGTACAAGAGTTCAGATTCGCATGTTCACTTTGTATTTTGATAACGTATTAATGACATATTAATCTGTATGAAGTCGGGTTTAATTTAGGTGGGTGATACGTGTTCATTGGATATACGCAAATACTTGTAAAACGTTTTTAAGGTAATCTAGTTCTTTGGTTGAATAAGGAAAAAACATTACATACTTATGTAAAATAAACTAATTTAACTAATAAAATAAATAAATCAGCTTCACGCTATATCCCGCACACAGCAGGGTAGGCAGAGGGAACCTAGTTTTAAGACACTCCGTTTCCCACTGTCTTCCGAATTCTAGCAGGACTTAACACCGCGCTTTGGCCTCGACACCAGAGCGAAGAAATGGAAATATAAACGTAAATAAATATTTCACTTCCTCGAGTGGGGATCGAACCCACGACCGTCGCGTTACAGTCACACTCTTGTGCCAGTGCACCACGGCGGCCTCGTTCAAATATTATTTCTAATTAAAAATCAAACCAACAAATTAAATAAGTATTATAACATTAAATAACAATTGCAATCAATTGTAAAGCAGGCATCGAAGGCGTGACCCTCAACACAAATATCACCCAGCGTGACCACCAACTACTGCCGTCCATTATATTAGATGAGGGTACATTTTGTATGGGGAGAAATAAATAACGTACAAAAATACATGTGAATCAATAAATTTGAAAATATAGACCTTTGTGGCGCAGTGGAATTGAATATGAATACATATGTAATGGTTGAGTGTTCGATTCCCACTCGGGGGAAATATTACATTGCTATTTTGTTTTTATTTCCCCGATCGGTTAGTTCAAGCACGGCACTGAGTTCCAATATATCCAAATCATCTCAAAAATTGATAGAAAAGTGGAGAATGGAGTGTCTTAACTTAACATTAGGTTCCCTCTGCCTAAGTAGAAATAGAGTACTATAGGGTAAAAATTTAAATGCAATTCTACATCCCTCATTATTCAAGTTTAATAAGTTAAAAATATTTGAAAGTTTATTACAGTACATTTTGTGTATGCAGGAAGCTACATTTTAGCAGCAATTCAACGGTCGCCTTGTTACATCGATAGAATCTGTAAGCAACCTTTCGTGCTAAGGACATGTCATACGACCTCAAATTATACTAACTTTGCCCTTATAAAATAAATAAAACGAAATATGCATAAGCATATCATAAATAACTAAACCAAAAATACTACTCGGAAATATTTATAAAAATGTTATATGAATCACAGATTTTCCCAAAAATAAGTCTAATTATAGTTAAAAGTTTTGAAATCATAAAAAAAATCAGCTTCACGCTGTATCCCGCACACAGCAGGGTAGGCAGAGGGAACCTAGTTTCTGTCGAATTCTTAGTCGAGGCATTGTGTGTTGAGCGGCAGAACTCAACGCCGCGCTTTGCCTCGACACCATAATGAAGAAATGAAAATATAAACGTAAATAAATATTTCTTTTCCTCGACTGGGCATCGAACCCACTACCGTTGCGTTACAGTCACACCCTTCTGCCGCTGCGCCACGACGGCCTCTAAAATCATAAATGACCGGAGAGTCGCGGAAAAAAAGTATCTTAATGGGAACGGAGTGTCTTAACACTAGGTTGGCAGGTTTCCTCTGCTTTAACTTCTACGTGAGGGATAAGCTAAAAAACAGAATTTGTGGACGATATTCTTTTGTAGGTAATACTTAAAATTTCTCATATATATACTAACATAATGTTTCTGTAAACTTAGAAAGACAAAGAAAAATGGTTGAGAATTTATCGACTACCTCCTGACGGCTGCTTCACCTGTTTAATACTTAGATATCCCGACGGCACTTTCCTACAAAACTTTAATGGAATAAAAGTAAAAAAAAATGTATTTTTAAACCAGTTTTCGATTCATGTTATTATTAATTGTAACATTTACATTATTTAAAGTATAACAATAAAACAATTTTAATTAAATGCTTAAATACACCTACCCACATATAAAATGTATTTTGTATTGATATGAGCTGATATAATACATATATAAAAAAAACCTGCTTCTCACTTACGGTGGTACACTTTTTGGTACAATTTTAGTGACATATTTTAATAAATTAAATTAAATCAGCTTCACGCTTCATCCCGTACATAGCAGGGTAGGCAGAAGGAACCTAGTGTTAAGACACTCTGTTTCTCACTTTCTGTCGTATTCTGAAGGCATTGCATGTTAAACTTAAATTAAATTTTATAATACTACCATATTAGAAAAAGAAAATAACAACAAATAAATATGAAAAATAATCAGCAATCAGTTAAAGGTCTCCATTTTACATTTAATATAATTTCATATACGAACCGGATATGAAGGCGCCACGTATTTGAATATGTCACAAACAAAATGGTGACGATTAGGAGACCGGATGTTTTACCTGAACCAAATAATGCATTGAATGTGAAATATATAAAAACAAATCGTTTAAAGAAAGTTAACATACGGACAGAATACGTAATTAATGGGATATGACATAAACTAAAGTAATAAAATAAAAGATGGCTGATTCTAATCTTTCAATCTTTTTGTGTTCTATGAACAAAATTTAAAAAATAGGTATATATGTTTTTTTTTAATACATTACCTCTATTTAGCAACATTACAAATTATATAGCAAAAGCATAGATTTAGGTTCGTACTCCACTCTAAGGAGTATATTCCCTTATTACGGCAGAATGTGGGAAGCGGAGTATTTTCACACTAGGTTTCTCTGCCTACCCTACCACATGTGGGATTCACCGAGAAATTTAAAAAAATAATATTAAAATTCAGTAAGCATTTTATATTATTAACAATTAATAAGCAATATATTTACGATACAGTCCACAATGAACTTTGAACTTGAAAAATAATTAAATTTTAAAGATTTGTTGTTTTTTATGATAACAAAACTTTAAAAAATTAATTATTTTTCAAAAAGTAAAGGGAATCACAATTTAACATCGATGTCAAAGATACGCCCGACCGTTCATCTGTCTCTATTTAGCAATGAAAACAATCTCACGTAATCTAAATCTTATTTAAATGAAAATAAAGCATAATTTATCTTCCACATTCATACGAGACCAGTGGAAATAGCTTCTTTCATTCTATCTCAAAGGAGGGCTACTTTATATATATGTGTGTGTTGTGTGACGTCGTACTTGTGTGACGTTATAATGACAATAAAAATCTATCAAATTAATTTTACAATCCATTTCCTGCACATTGACATATTATGGTAAAAATTTGTATAGAAACTCGTCAATGGATAGCGATGTTTAGAAATTTACGTAACACGTTTTTGTAGAGCTCGACCAAGCAGCTGTTCCATGGCGTTTACTGTTTCATTCTGTTGTCGCATGGTAGTTGGTGGTTTTTATACGTGAAAACTAATATATGGATATTTGTATTATAATCTATTCTTTACTAAAATGTTTATATGATAGTAATAAATTAATTAAGTTCAAGTTTGTAATAGGTATTATATTTTTTGGAATTCTCGTGAAATTTAATATAAATTTCAGTGATTTTTAACAATAATAGTATTATTTTCTTAAGAGACCTGCGCCACAAGCAGGGGTGCAAGCGTGACAGATTGTGAGTTCAATTCCTATTCAATGAAATATTTTTTTTCAATTCTTAACACGCCATGTCTGTAGAATTTGGCGGAAAGTGGCGAGCAAAGTGTTTTAACACTAAGTTCCATGTGCCTTTTCTGTTAAATACGAGATAAACTGAAAAAAGTAGTTTTTCTTAATATCTTAACTATTTTATTTAAATAAAAATTTATACTGCGCTTATTATTATTATTTTATATAAGGAATAGAAATAGCTTTGCGTTATATTCCTCCATTTTTATTTTCTAAGTGGTTGTGTAAAATACATGATATTAAAGATTTTTATTTTGACATAGATATTTACATATACAAAGAAAATCAACAATTTAAAATTATTCCAAATTAAATTAACAATATATTATTTTCAAAATAAATATGCGAATCTTAATATCGGACAGATGGTAAGACCTTTGTGGGTTTCTATTGCTTACAAAGTCTCTTTATATTTTTTTTATGTGATTTAAAAACCACCTGGCAGCCAGACCTAACCGAATTCTGGTAAAGCCTTACGTTAAAAGTCTACGCATAGTTCTTAATTTAGATAGGTATAAAATACTATAAAAATTAAGGAATTAAGGAACATGGCGTAGGCGCACAAACGTCTGATTCAACGAGACAGGTCGTGGGTTCGATTCCCACACAATTAAATATTTTAATATTTTCAATTCTTCGCTCTGGTGTCGAGGAAACGCATGGCGTTCAGTTCCGCCACTCAGCACGCAATGGCAACAGAATTGAGCAGAAAATAGGCAGCAGAGTGTTGAAACACTAGGTTACCTTAGATAATATGTCTTTGATTTGACTAAACGAAATTCATAATTTAGCTTCACAATTTAAAACTACTAAATCTACAAGCCTACCAGAAATATGAGCAAAACATAAATGAGACTTTAAAGAGAAAGCTATAACAATTAATAATTAAAGCCAATACACCTACAGTTTTTATAATGATTTTCAAGAAGTCCAATAAAGACAGATAATCGAAGTTTATCAGTTATTTTAGAACAAAAACTTACCTGGTCTCCGACAGGTGGTGACGACAGGTGCTGGACGAGTGTACGGCCAGGTTAGTTACTGATGCTACGACACACGTCATTACATGAGCATATTTGTAATCTGTTTTAGGTATTATAAAATGATATTAGTGCTATAGAAAGAAGATGTTAAATAATAAGTTTAATCATTATTATCATATAGTTTAATCATATCTTATTTAATCATTATGTCCTAGCAGGATATGCGGAGGGAACCTAGTGTTGCCACACTCCGTTCCCATTATCTGCCAAATTCTGGAGGCATGTTGAGTGACGGAATTCAATGACGCGCTTTGCTTCGATAGCAGAGCAAAGAAATCAAAATATTAAATATTTCTTTCCCTCGAATGGGAATCGAACCAGTAACCTGTCGCGTTTACATTCACTCGCTTGTGCTCCTGGGGCTGGCTGCTGGCAGCTGGCCTCGAATGTACTCGTAGCTATTTAAACATTTTTTTTGCTCATATTTTATTAAAATCTGCTGCTATTAACAAATAGATTTAAAACAGTACTAACACTAAGACCATTTCCATAACTTTCGAAGTAAAAGAATAAAAAAACGTTAACAAAAAAGATAGATAGGCAAGTATAGAATATTTTTTTACTGCGAACAGATTACCACACATCGTCTCGAAGGGGAGGCTCGGGAGGCTCGGCTCGATATAAATATTCAAGAGAGGTTAACACCGGGTGAGGGACCCCTGATAAAAAGTTGGAATGGCCGTTGAGATATGTTGAGAGATATGGTGGATATATTTTCTTATAAACTTAATTATACTTTTACTAATACATTATATATTTTAGTTATATTATTTAAGGAAGACGTGGGCGTCTGATTGTAAGCATGGCGGTTGTGAGTTCGATTCCCATTCGAGACAATGCATTGTTTCCTCGCTCTTGAGTTCCGTCACTTAATGTAAATAAATTAAATGAAAATAAATTAAACTTGAAAATTATTACATTTCTCCAAATAGTAACAAAGCCAATTAAGTGGACTCTTAATATATAAATCTTAAAATATAAATTCCTTATACTGTACTTTTAGATAGAGGAGAATAGAAATTAAAAACAATGAATATAATATTAATTCTGTATATACTCTGGGCACATTGGCCCACAGCTGAATATGTATAATATACTGCCTATAGGGTATATTATCATAATAATAAATAATTATATCTAGATTCGACCAGCTAAATTGTAATAATTTACAATTAGCATATGAAAATGCGAACTGATATATATTATCAATATATTTTAGACGGCGCGGCGTTGTGGTGCATGGGCACAAAGGTGTGACTGTACCAACTCATGGGAATGAATGTGGAGACCCCAGTGTCTTAACACTGCTTATCCTGCTATGTGTTACGTGAAACTGAAAATAAATATTACCCATACAATTATCCTTTCACGTCAAGATCAGACCACATTTGCAGCTATTTAGGCACACCCCATGTGCATAATGAGGGATTTATGGGTTATAATAACTGACAACGGTTGAAGCTACGAACTGGCTGCACTTGTGAGTTGACGACTGACTGCTGATATAATTAATGGTGTTATATAGTTTTAATTATATAGTTTTTGGTCGTTCGTTCGTTCGTTCGTGGATTCATTGAATTTCGGAATAGATCATGTTACCTTAAAAAAATGTCATCCAATAATATGTTTAACATTATTAATAACTAGTGCGAACTCTAATAAACCATGAAACACCTGTTGCGTGAAATATATTTAAGAGTCTTAGTTTCGAATTTTATTAAAATCGGTGGCGATTCAAAGAATTTTCCATGCAAACTTTCAACCCCTTATTTGCACCCCTAGGGGATGAATTAAAATAAACCACGAAACATGTGTTCAATGAAATATTTTTAAGAGTCTAAATTTCGAATTTTATGAAAATCAGTGGCGATTCAAAGATTTTTTTATAAAAACTTTCAACCCCTTATTTGCACCTCTAGGGGATGAATTAAAATAAACCACGAAACATGTGTTCAATGAAATGTTTTTAAGAGTTTTAATTTCGAATTTTATAAAAATCTGTGGCGATTTAAAGATTTTTCCATACAAACTTTCAACCCCTTATTTACGGGGTGTATATAAGGGGATGAATTAAAATAAACCACGAAACATATAATCAATGATATATATTTAAAAATCTAAGTTTCAAATTTTATAAAAATCGGTGGCCATTTAAAGATTTTTCCATACAAACTTTCATCCCCTTATTTGCATCCTTAGGTGGTGTATTCTAAAAAACCACGAAACAGGTGTTCAATGAAATCTATTTAAGAGTCTGAATTTATTCTGAATTCAGTCTGACTGTTTTATTAATTATTTTTTAACTATTTTGCTATCAATATGTTGGTTGCGTCGACAAACGTACATACATACCGTCTCCTCCTAAACCCCATCTCCCTCCACCTCCTTCCACCTCCTGGTTTGGCTACGAGTAAAATATATTATATACATACATATTGCAACACTTCTCACAAAATTATGACTTCTAATACATATTATGTATTTAATCAAAAGCATATTTATATAACTTTATTTTAAAACACCAGGGTAGGCAGGGGGAATCTAGCGTAGACTCTCCGTTCCCGACTGTCCGTCGATTTTAGAATCATTGCGAGTTGAGTGACGGATCTCAACGCTGTGCTTTTTGCCTGTGTGCCAGAGCGAAAAAATGAAAATATCAATAATAATAAATATTATTTAGTACCTATATATAAACTAAAATAGAATTTATCATTTTAGAACTTCACATAGATGACATAGACAATGTAATATACAAAGGCAAAAATAGTGACGAAACGGAGGCTTATTCTATCAATTGTGCGTTTTGCTGTACGAATCTATCATGCTTTTGGATGTTTGATTCAAGCTGTCAGTTGCCAATACCAAATCTGACGAGTATATGTCTGTCGTTGTTATAGTTTATTATTTATTGGAATATTTTATAGATGTGAGTTATATATAGCATTCTAAGTGACGATTATTTGGAAGTATCTACCCTGGCGCAGTCACTTTTTTGAATTTGAAAACTTTTTTAGGTGAGTGAAAATTTTAATAGACAAAAGGAACCAATAAGTCTGTTTCACTTTCGAAGCAATCTCAAGCTAGACACTGTTTTCAACATTTCGCTCAATTTTCTAGACATTGCGCGTTGATTGATGAAACACAACGCCGCGTTTTGTATCAGAATTCAGAAATTGTACAATATAAATTAGTAATTAACTAAATGTTTTACCTGTCTATAAATTATAATAATTTCATCAGGTGATATCGACTAATATGGTAAAATAAAAAACAAAATTACTTCATCTATGTCAATAAAAGTACTCAGACGTCATATTATAACATTAAAATTTAAATTTAGTCCAATAAAAGTCAAATGTTTGTAAAACATTTAAATATTTATTTCCTTTGTTATGGTTATAAAAATATAATTATTAATGAAATAAAGTTACTAAATTATACCAAAAAATCAATTTTATTAAGTCAATCAAGTCATTTAAATAAAATATAAGTTTACCCACGAATACAAGTTTTTTGTAAAGTTCACTTGAACAATTAGATACTTCTAAGAAGGTTGCAATTTGCTGATTCATAAAGGCCAATGTTAGATTATTTTATTACTTTTGTGCATGTATCCAGCATACTGTAAACTAGCGTCACTCTCGAGGCTTCGCCTGCTTAAACTACACACATATTTATTTACTAATATACTTCCGTGTTCCAATAACATAAAAAAGTAACGTTTCAGGCAATGTTATTAAATAATATACTTTAATTTAATATAACGTTTTTTCTTTATGAACTGATTGATATTAAACAAACACAAAATGTTAAGGGAAATTTGCCAAAATCAAATAGTGACCACTTTATTAAAATTGCTTAAGGTGATCGCGAAAAATTAAACAAAAAAAGTTGAAAAATCATTGTTTCGGGTAAAATAATTTAAATATAAAAAAAACTTCGAATGGGGATCGAACCCACAGCCCTTGCGTATACAATCACTGCGTCACAATGCCCTAGACTTATAACAAAAAAGATATAACGCAATGTTTCTTTATAAACAGTATCTTTTAAGGATTATCTCGCCTATATCCAAATTAATATATATGCATATAGATAGAAAAGATAACATAAAAAGAATATCTTCATCTAAACGTATGAATAAAACGTTTTATGCATACGTGTCCACAATATGGTTGTACCTTTTACTGGGAAGCAGACCTTGGGTTGATTGATTCACCTTGCTGGTGGGAGGAGATTATATATATGTTTGTAAGTTATTATTAAGTTTGAGTTGATGAATAATAACTCTAAGTATTTTAGAGTTTTTAAGTTGGATCGTAAATATTTATCAATATATATATATAGTAAAATAAAACATAGGGTGTTGGCATGTTTTTAGATTCAGATAAAGTATCTCGTGTATAGCTGAAAAGTAGTGTTAAGACATTACATTCTCTTCGTTCTCTTCATTTCTTTCATCGTATGTTAAGTTGCGAAATTAAACTCGCTTTAAAATATAACAAATCATTCCCCCGAGCGGGATCTAAGCCCGTAATCATAATAGAGAAATAAACCAATACTTTTAGTATTATAAAACTTAACAGTATTAAAAAAAAAGGCTTAGTAGTTAATTGCGAAAGGATAAACTGTTAACCAACAATATGCCTATACGCGTAGGAAATCGACCTGACTAGGTTAAGGTTAACGTACAGGGCCGAATCCGACAGTTTTTGCTGTGACGTCATATAAATGAGTTACGGTAAAAGTATGGTCTCTTATGGTAACCGGTTTAAAAGTATTGGTTTTCATCTCATCTCAGCTTCACGCTGTATCCCGCACACAGCAGGGTAGACAGAGGGAACCCAGTGTTAAGACACTCCGTTCTCCGCTGGAGGCATTGCGTGTTGAGTGGTAGACTCGAGGACATGTAATATTTCATATTTTAATTTTTTCGGTAAAAGTTCGGCTTTGAGTTCCACTCAATGCAATGCCTCAAGAATGAGGCGGAAAGTGGAGAATGAAACTGTTTTCATGGAAACGGAGTGTCTGAGCACTAGGTTGACACAAAAGGTAATAAAATATTTTCTCTTCTCTTATACCTTACTTACCTGCTTAGTAATTATTACACATACTTAAAACCATTTTTTATCTTGAACTAGGTAAAGTATTAACGGCTGCCACTATGCTATCTAGATGTCAAGCTACAGTTCAATCCGCCCGGCAGTTTGAACCATGCGTCTATAGATCACTCAGTTATCTTTTCTTTTTATAAAAGATAGATAGATAGATGACTTGGCAAAGTGAATTTATGTAGCCACCTCTGACTAAAGGTACAGATTCAAATTCAATATAAAAAGAAAGTTTAGATTACCCTAAATCTATAATTGTAGTGTTTTCAGTCAGTTAAAAAACAAATGAAGCAAGCAATCTTGAATATTATTGATTCATATTCCTTTTTTTTAAAGAGTTGAGAGAGAATTCAATGACTAATGACCGCCAATTTTACAATTATTACAACGCGGTAGAACTGAGTGCCAAGTTCAACCAAAAAGAGAAAATGTTTTTATAAAAAAACAAAATTTTCAGCTTTACGCGTTATCCCTGCTGAGGTAGCCGGAGAGAATAGAGAGAGAGAGAGTGAAGTTCGGAGCTGTAGATAATATAAATATCATCTTTATAAGATTTGAAGCCAAATCCTTCCAATGTAAAGTCTATGAAAGCCTAAAATTATTTAACTTTATTTGCAATAAAGTTTTCGCAAGTTATCAAATTCTGATTATATATTCAACGCATGTATTCCCGCACGATCTGGGAAAATCTATTCGATCATTTAGACCTTATATTTTCTTACTATATCTTTCGTTTTCTTAAAAACAATGTAAATGTATAGTGTATAATAATAATTTAGATTTGATACGCACTCGGAGGAATTAATTGTTTAAATTTCATTTCTTTGGCAATGAAAGCGTAATTATGAGTTCTGTTTAATAGGCTCAATATCGAGTGGAGTACGAAAAACAGAGTGTTTAGACACTAAGTTCTTTCTACTTTCCCTGCTTTAACCGGTGAGGCTAAACAAAAATCCAAAATATTTGTGCGTTATATCAATATATTTCATTTTTTGTATATTTATATGTTTTGACTTGACGTTTTCACTATATTAACTATTTGCTCAAGCTTACGTATGGCTTACGTATGGCTAAGTAAATTTAATAGAAATTTCACAGGAGATTCAGAACTTCGAAGAACATTACAATCTACTTATACAAAAGTTTGATATGTTATAATCGGGTCGCCAGAAAATCGACTCAGTATATACACTTAAAGGTTGCGTTATATGTAAAAAAATTAAAATCTAAA
Source organism: Heliconius nattereri (assembly GCA_013403645.1). Taxonomy (NCBI): domain Eukaryota; kingdom Metazoa; phylum Arthropoda; class Insecta; order Lepidoptera; family Nymphalidae; genus Heliconius; species Heliconius nattereri. The sequence goes on from JAAIXI010000240.1 coordinate 1,689,864, forward strand.
AAAAATTACAATTTTAAATAAAATATTAAATCAGCTTCACGCTGTATCCCGCACACGGTATGGTAGGCGGAGGGAACACAGTGTTAAGACAAACGTCGCGTTGCGTGTAGACTGGCGGAACTCAACGCCGTTCTTTGACTCGACACCAGGGCAAAGAAATGAAAATATACATGTAAATAAATATTTCATTTCTTCGAGTGGCAATCGAATTCACAACCTGTCGCATTTACAGTCACACGCTGTGTAACTAAACATGTATTATAAATGATATAGCTGACATGTTCAGCTATTCTGCGGGATATTACTTAATTGGTCGGGAATGTTATGTATTCAAATTCCACTCTCGATAAAATATAAATTAATAATGAAATAACTTTCGTAGTTTTAAATAGGCGAAACTATTGGTCCGTCATTTAAAACGCAATGTAGAGAAATCTCTAGGTTTTCTCTATTTGTAGCATGAATAAGATATTGTCTAAAAACAAATAAAATATTTTTTTTATTTCACAAACGCGGCGTTGAGTTACGCCACTCAACACGCAATGCCTCCAGAATTCGGCAGAAAGTCGGGAAGGGAGAGTCTTAACATAAGGTTCCCTCTACTAATTCTACTGTGTGCGGGACACAGCGTGAAGCTGATTTAAATAGAAAAATATTTCAACCAATATTTTGCTTACTTACTTACTTATATTCCTTAGAAAACTAAACAATGAAGCTTGAAACATAGATTATCTAAGCTTCAAAGCCCTCGAGCTTATTGGAGCCAAGGTTACGTACAAAAATTATGCACCGAACAACCATCAGTGAATGCTATTATAATCGAAATTGTACACGTTATAATATATCGTAATACAGTGGTATAGGTGCTAGAATCGCATATTTTATAATTATGTATGAGAATATATGTGATCGTGTACGCCTTTCACGAAGAATGAAATCATCTTCCTAAACCACAATAACTGTTAATGCAAATAATAAGGTTCTATAAATCTAAGCATAATAGGTTTTCCAGTCGTCGTAGAGACACAAAGTGTGACTGTAAGCGCGGTAGGTTGTAAATTCGACCTCACTCAAGGAAATTAAAACGAGGCCAAGCACAGCGTTGACTTCCGCCACTCAAAATGCCTAGTAAGAGTGTCTTAACACTGTTTATATTATGTAATAAGAAAGTGTGGTGCGTCCAATAAATAATTTACGTATAGACTTTTAGTTATACAGACACTTTTGTAATAGAAGTTTTAAAAAAAAGTTAAAGTACTTAGTTTCAACAAAGTTAGCCTCAATCTTTATAAGGGTTCTTAGTTTTTTCATTGCGTTAAGTAATAAATGTTTTTGATATTTAATTCGCGTGCTAGATATTAAAACATCATAGGTCTTGAAATTTGACAAAAAACATTTTTTGAATCCTTAAATAAAACCACAAAAACGTTTATCAAAAACGACCGGAAATGGCGAACAGAGTGACGTTTCGCCTAATATCTATCCCCACCTCTTTGGTCCATCACCAAACAGCTTGACAAACTACTACAAAAAGGTTTTAAATACTTGTTTTCTTAAATCTTTCAAGAGTGTATTTTAGTCCACCACTTCTATTGATCAGTTGCATCACAAAGAGCTGTTCCTGTGAACAAAGATCTAATAACAAAACAACTCTACCTGAGCCATTCGAAAAGGCAAAATGTGTATGTACACTACATGTGAGCAATGCTAACTCAGGAAATTGGTTTTGGCAGTATTTTATATTACTTTTAAATAAAAAAGTTGTAGTATAATAGTAAAATAATCTATCTAGTTTTAAAGTTTAATTATAAATATTAAATTAAAATATAATTATGGGACTTTAATTATTATAATTCGATTTAGAATCGATTATTGAACGAATTTATTCTCTTTTACCATCTTTTTATGATAAAGCTATTGAACGTGAAATATAAGCAAAACGCGTTAAAAATATATTATTTCCTTGCAAAATTCTACAACTACATTAACCACATCATATAGCTTAAAGTAGTACATTTAAAGAGAAAAAAAAAGACATTTAAAGAGAAAAAAAAAGACATTTTCCTATTAAAAAATATTACAAAAATTAATTCATTTAATAAATCATAATAAATTTAAAACAAAAATGTATTTTTCCTAATATTATTCATTATATTTAACTGCCCCTACATATTTTTACGAGATAGAGAACTTTCGTCGCATTCTTTAGAGCTATACAAACATACATCCTCTACGACAGGGAGCGCACGTGCGCGACGGGCGGCGACACCCGAATGCGGACGACTACCAACCGACAGCACTGTATATATTGAAAAACAACATAAATCCACAAACCTATTCATTACATTATAAACTCTAACAGATTATAATAAAGCTTAATTTCGCCTTATCATTGCTTTACACGTAAGCTTTTACAATCAAATACTACCGTACGCCCTCGAGACGACCGCCGCGCATGCGCAGTTGCATCTAATATATCGAAAGCAACGCAATACATTGAAGGTTTAACTAAGTTATTTAATTTATAAAATAGTTTAAAAGAAATGTATGACAAATACAATTATCAATCGTTACATTGATTAATAGTGTATGGGTGGTTGGTACTTGCTTTGCATTCGGTATCATGATGATGTTCGAACCACTTTTGTTCGCGATTATGTTTTTGTGACGGTCGGTTGGCGGCGCTTCGTTATTTTGTATTTATTTTATTATATATTTTATTTGGTTACGGCATTTATTTTTGTTTAAGCTGTTAATTATAAAATGTCAATTTTTGTATTAATAAGCATTTTTTGCATTGTTTCTTTATTTATTTGTTACATAAAAGTAAAGAAGTAGAAATGATAAATGGAGAAGAGATATTCAGTTCCAATATTATATTAAACCAAAGACATATTCTTCCGTAGTACATTCTCCAATACCTAATTAAAAATATATATATATTTTAAGACAAATCCTTTAGAAAGCATTCACAATTATGTAAAGATTGACACGGACCGTTAAAAGACGTCAGTCAGTACATCTTTACTGACAAAGAAAACGGGCCGTCTTCCATTTTCCGCCTACTTTGTTCCAATATTGGGAACCTTATCGTCAACGAGATAATTATTTATCTTACCAACATATTTTCTCTCCACTAGGAAAAAGGTTAACCTTGCAATTGAGCTGTTGTAGTTGTATGCAACAGCTGTAGGTTCGATTTCCAGAAGGAAAGCTTAGAATTGTTATATTTATTTTATATATTGGATTCCACTTACACATATAATATCTATATTGAATGTAAATTGGGAGTACAGTATGTAATTTACATACTGTAAATCTCTACATTTATTAGCCCTAATGTGCCGGGAGAATTGTTATAATAAAAACAGTATAGCAATACCAATAAATAAATATAACACAAATTTTAAATAAAATTTTTGACTTTATTTTCGTATTTACATTTATTTAAGGTACTTGACGAAGGATTCAAATTTAATCCATCACGAACTTGCCAATTTAATATTATAAAACGTTATTAGACAAGATGTGAAACTGTTATAAATCGGTCGCTCCAAAACACACTTAAAAATCTAGAGCTGGTTCTAGAGTACCGTTAAACTGGTAATGTATATTTTTACCTATTTCTTAACCTGTTAATACATTATTTTCTTTGTTAATAAATAATAATTTGTTTTAATTAATAGAAATCTTAAAAGAAATGCATGGAAAACAAAACAAAATAGTTAATATATTTAATTTATTTATATGTAGCCCACATTACTATATAGTAGAGAAACAAGACTAGATTTTAAAAAACATATCTTATATAATACTCCCCCAAAGGTGTTTTAAATTCACAACTATCCCTCTCACATCTTTCGCCTACACACTATTAACATGTAGGTACTATTAATTTTTATTTCAAATAATTTAATTTATCTGCTATGTAAATATAATTATTGACGTTTATATTTAAATTTCTTCGCTCTGATGTCGAGGCAAAACGCGGCGTTGAGTGCTGCCACTCAACACGCAATGCCTCCAGGAATTCGGCAGGAATTAGGGAACCTATCCTGCAGGATACAGCGTGAAAGCTAATTTATTTTGATTATTTTCCAACATTTTATTCCTATCCAGGTAGACTAATAATTTAATAGTAATATACCCGGATGATCGTCAAGGGTAACTAAGATCGGAGTACCACCGGATGTCAAACCCAAGGCGAGCAAACATCCGACTGGGTCACTCACCCCTAAGGGGAGCTTTTTCTATTATGTCCTGATACAGTATTAAATGTATACTTTTATATCTAAAGTTGGATATTATATTATACAACATCGTTAATAAAATGTGAACCTGTTACATACGAAAAGAAAAATCTCTGAACAAAACAAATATACGATACAAAAAATAAATATAATAATACTTATTAAATAGTAGTTAGAAACTAATTAAGTTTACAATTGAATAAAATAATATTTTGAGAAAAACAATGAAAATCTTTCAACGTTTCATTCAAAGTGCCCTGGATAAGAAAGAGAATGAGAATAAAAATAACTTTTGCGTAATAAGCTTACTTAGAACAGATATAACAAGCTGAAAGTTTAAAGGAATTAAAATTTATATACTTTTTTATTCATCATGTCCCGTATTTATTAACTAGATGATTAGATAGTGTTTAATATTTTCATTTCTTCGATATTGTACGATATTGTAATGCAGCGTTGAGTTCCACCACTCAACATTCAATGCCTTCAAAATTCGCTACAAAGTAAGGAACGGAACTATCTTAATGGGAACGAAGTGTCTTAAGTTTTTATATTAAGTTCCATCCTCTGCTCACCCTGCTGAATGTGAGGAATGAAAGTGTCTTAATGGGAACGGAGTGTCTTCAGTCTTTAAACTAGATTCTCACTTCCCTCTGCCAACCCTCTTATATGGAATGAAGCCAAAATGAAAATATATACCACGTGTAACTCCATTTTTTGATGTCCACTTTTCAGACATTAAGAATCATTATAAAGATTGGTGGCGGAACCCAACGCCGACCGGAAAATTGCCTATACTATTCGTAATAGATATTCTTTCGAGAAGGATCCACTAACATCACATCTTAACCTTATTGCTCACGATGACGTCTTATTTATTAACAGCTGCTTTATAAGGAATACTGTTATACGTACGATCTTGATTATATAATTGAGTCAGATTAATTTGCTATACCTGTTTAGATCACGCGCGGGAAGCCTTATATCATTTTTGAAGCATAGAAGGTTAAAATATTAAGCCCTTACTAGGTGTGGTTTAATAAAATAGTTATTTGCAATAAATATTTTTATTTCCTTCACTCTGTAACATACACATAACAAGATAGACAAAGGGGACCTGGTGTTAAAAAAGTCCCCACTTTCTACCAAAATCTAGAGGTATTGCGTGTTGAGTGGTAGAACTCAACTCCGCGCTTCTTGCCTAATATTTTTTAAAATAACATTTTCTTTAACCTGCGAGTATTTTCTCATATAATATTAATTCCGTTACATAACATATTACACTACTACTGAAATATTAAATCCCATAAATTGAAATGTAATAATTTATTCATTTTTACATGTTTTCATATATATATTTCTTGCATTATATGTTAATTGTGGTTTCATTTATCTATTCTAACAGTACAAGCATAATTAAGCAAGACTCGAGCTCAATCCGAGCAATCAATCAATCTCAATTCAAATTGTATAACCTAAAACTATTGTAGTCGATATAAATAATTACTTTAATTGCAGTTAAATATCTATTCTTTATTATTATGTATTTTTTTATTTAGTAGGTTAAATTAGATATTATATATATAGACCATAAAGTACGTTATAAAATATTATTAATAGATTTTTTATTTATTAGAAATATTATATGTTTTATAGTGTAGTAGAATGAATAACCTTTCATTTTATTTAGCTTCACACTTAATCTCGTACCTAAATGGAACCTGGGAGCCTAGAGTTAAGACACTTCCGTTCCCAACCTAAGACTTTCCGCCGAATTCCGTAGGCATTGTGTGTTGAGTAGCGGAATTCAACGCCGCATTTTGAATCGTTACCAGAGCGAGGAAATTAAAACATTGAATATTTCATTTTCCCAAATGGGAATTGAACGTACAACCTATCGCGTTTACAGTCGCAAGTTTCTGCCCATATAACCTTTAAGAAAGTGGTGAAAATAGTAAGCAATATAATTTGATAGTCATATTAGATGAAAAGCCTGTATACACTATTTGTCGTGGGTGTATTACCAATGTGAGTTGAACTTTATAATAAATTAATAGAACAAACTAACTCCATTTGATAAATTTCAAAGGTCAAAGTTAAGGCTGATTCCTCGTGGAGTCTTATTTAAGAACGGAGAGATCTGTCATTTGCTAGTTTAAAATTCTACTAACTAAGACTATGAGAGTTTCTGATTGAGTATAGGCGCAACAGATTGTGGGTTCTATTCTCAGTCAAGGAAATAAAATATTTCATATTTAATTGCTCTGGTGTAGAGCGCAGCGTTGATGATCATCACTCAATAGGCAATGTCTCCAGAATTCAGCAGAAAATGGGGAACGGAAGTAGCGTTATTGGAATGGAGTGTCTTAATGTGGGAACCTATCGTGTTACGTAAAAATATTAAATATTTTATTTAATCGAGTGAGAATCGAAACCAGAACCGTCGCGTTTACATTCTCGAACGAATACAATTCATTCCAATATATACAAGATTGAACTTTTAACACTTTAAAAAATATATCCAAAACTATACAAAAATGAAGGAGAAATAGTCTTTAAGTTTCAAAATTATATAATTCAGCGGCGTGACCCGATTTCAACGCGATGAATACTTACCTACTAAAAAGCCTCCTTTGTTAAGGCAGCCGTTGGTTTGTCTTTATATAAGTTTCAAATATTATGAGGAAATTAAATAGGAAATATTCTCTGTAATTTCATATTTATATTTACTCTGTTTCTTGATTAAGAATGTTAGAAATTAGAATATTGTTATTTGAAAGAGATAATTTTATAATTTTTAATTTAATATAGTTAATTAATTATTATTTTTTTAATTTAGTTAATTTAATAAAATTTGTCAAATTTATTTTATGATTGGTATAGGGAATCACTTTTATAACTGGAGGAAAAGATATAACATTTCCTTCAGTAATATTTAATATTTTCATTTCTTCGCTCTGGTGTCGAGGTAAAAGTCACGGCTTTGAGTCACTAAAATTCAAAGTGGGGAGAAGAGTGTCTTAGCACTAGGCTTTCCTTACCCACCCTACTACATGCGGAATACAGCGTGAAACTAATTTTGATCTTTAGATAGAAATGAACAAACTTTCAATTACAGAAAAGGCAATACATATTTTTTGCAAATTTCTACAACTCTGGCGCAAGAACCAGTATCTATTACATTTATGATCGATACAAATCGGTATTTATTACAAACGGAAATTGAATTTGTAATATACAGCATAGAAGGAAGCTGCGTCCTTTTTTCTTTAAGCCAATAAAGGTGCTAAATAAATAAAATATAGATAGATTTCATAGAAGACATTCTTGTATTAACAGTTTTCTTTGAAAAGCTTAACCAGTTCTAATGCAATTTTGGTAATTTCTTGTAGTATAAAAGGGTATATTTTTTTCAGATCCGGCTTTACTTAATATTGTAATACTTAAAACGCTAGCTTGCGTGAGGAATTTACAGGAATGTTTTAGGTATTCGTATATTAAATATAATATATGTTTATATCTTTTTATATACAAATACCAATATAGTGTACAATTGGATTGAAATTATTTCATATTTATCTATATTATGCTTAGTGTAATGTAACTTTCATTTTAGTTCTTTGTGTCAACTCTTCAAACTCAATACGCGTGGTACAAGGACAGTTCCACGACTCGCCTACTTAAATAGCTCATTGTATATCTTCACGCTTTTTATAGAGAACTTTTATCCAAAACAGTGTGTGTGTAAACAGTAGATTGCCGAAACTGTTTAATCTAATTAGCTAAACGAAAATATTTTAAACATAATCATTCCCCTGAGTGAGATTCGAACTCACATCGCATCGCATCATACTAAATACGCTATGACATATTTAATTTAACTTATATTTTTTAATCGCCAACTAGTTACTTCTTTCATTATTTATAATTATTATTGTTACCGTATTTTCTTAATACTAGTACAAAAACTTCAATTTCTATTATATAATTTGAACTAATAACTTTTTTATCTAAAAATTAAATTGAAAATTAATTAATGAAAATAGAATAAATAGTAAAGATATTAATTGAAATAGTAAACTATGCCTACTCATTTGTAAGCCAAAATGACCAGCCAGCAGTTCCAGAACCACACGACTGACCGAAAGCTGCTTAATATATACGCTTACGTGATATGCCTAATCTCCTAAAGGCTTAGATTGGAGTACCCCTTAAAGTTAATTTTCGTAAAATCTTACAGTCTGTGCACACCACCAGTGTTTGAAGAACTGCGTATTTTCAATAAACCATACTTTAGTTGCCTGCAATTCTAAAGATCTGTAAGGGAGTGGCGTGCCAATTTATAGTGGACGTATTATGTAGAGGCCGCTGAGCATCTAGTCGACTGGTCGGCAGACAGGTCGCTCAACTCGTTTAACGTTTGGGGAAGAGGAAATAATCCCGGGTGTTTCGCACGAAATAAAATATGTTACCGCCGCTAAGTTTGTAAAGCGAATTTCTAAGACACTTATTTAGTTATCCAAATTAATATGTTTGTAGAGTTTGTTAATGTGAGAAGCTAATGGGTAATACGAGTAAACTGGAGAATGTTTGAGTTACATTATTATAGAATTTAATATGTATATTTAAATATATATATGTAAATAGTGAATCATCATCATACTAATATTATTAATGTGAACTTAATTTTGTTTGTTACTCTTTCACACATAAACCACTCAACCATTGTTTATGAAACTTTGAATACCTATATATATATATATATGTGTTAAATAAGTTTAATATAAAAATAAGTATAAAAATGTACATATTAAACAGTGTTATAATAAAGAATAAACAAACACAAACTTTATTAACGCAATTTCCGAATGAAACATTTACAATCGCATTGGCAGACTCGGGAGACGAAAGCGACAAGCAAATTAATATAAATCTTAAAACGAGCCCTCTAAATTTATGCGTACAAGTATAGCAGTAGGTACTGGGGTTCGAAACCGTTACAATAAATGTAAGCTCTTAAAAGGGGTCCATATTTCTGGGAATTATAGCACTTTATGATATATTCACTTCACTTGGCAAGTGTGGTATTAATGTAATTACTTCTGATTATATGTGTAACAAATAGAAATGGTCAACCGTAAAATGTCTTAAATGATTGAAGGATTATTTTGATTTACTCGTATTTTCTGTCTGTTTTAAGTATTTAATTTCATTTTTATAGTCCACACTCAATAAAGATTTCTTTTGAAAATTTACAAATACTTAAATGTTACTGGATTCGAACCCGAAGTCTAAAAAATCATTCTTCCAACTACTAGGATTTGCAAGGACAAAGAATATTTTTATATTCATTTGGGGTTCCTTAATTTTATTTATACGTACGAAAATAAAAAATAAATATACATGTTATAGAGAAATCACCAAGCTTTAGAGGGCGAAAGTGTCAACTTCATAAAATAAATGGCCAAGCTATTTGTCAGTTCAGTACCCCACAAACCGATTTCCGTAACATTCGCACGTCAAATACTTTCACTGTATAACGCTAACATTACTTTAGTAAATCAAAATAGAATCAGCTTCACGCTCTATCCCGTCCACAGCAGGGTAGGCAGAGGGAACATAGTTTTAGGGCACTCCGTTCCCCACTTTCTGCAGAATTCTGGGGGCATTGCGTGTTGAGTAGCAGAACAGAACGCCGCGCTTCGCCTCGACACCAGAGCGAGGAAATGGAAATATAAACGTAAATAAATATTTCACTTCCTCGAGTGGGGATCGAACCCACGACCGTCGCGTTACAGTCACACCCTTGCCGCAACGGCGTCATGCGTATGACGTGGCCGATAATGCACTTATAGACACATAGCATTCACTGTTTTTTGTTTTCCTCTTCGTCCAGCTCGTAAAATTGTATTGAAGGATATGTAGGGCAATTCCATATCAATTTACAATAAAAGTATAGAAATTATTCTTACGAGTTGGCACTCGTTTATTTGTATATTTATATATATATATATATATATTTTGATAGATTTTTAATATTTAATAATCCTGTCGTTTAAATATCTACACCTATTATAAAATCGTAACGGAACGGTGTCCGTACATGGATGTTATATAAGAAAAAATGTTATTGGGGGCCTTTATTTAATATTAAACTAATAATTACTTTTTTTTTGTTTGTTTGTCTGTTAATAATAAGCATTTTCAATGTAATATACGAAAAACGGACACGAAATATAAAATTTAGAATTTGACACTATTTATTTTGTCCCATAAATATAATTTTGCAATTGGTTTTTTTTTTCTATTTAACATTAACAGACATTGATTATAGTTAATAAACTTATTTTTTTATTTGTATTTTAAAATTTTATAATACAGGTAATATATAAATAAACTTGTTACACTAAAATGTACTAACCTCATGACACAGCCTTTGCCAAAATATAAATTGTAATACAACTATTTTATCTGTATGAAGTGTTAAATAGTCGATATGAACGTAACCGCCACTACTAAATTACTGTATATTCGAATATATCTAGTATAAATGAAAATTTCAACTATATTAAAACTTACTATTGATATTTATTAATAAATATATTCTATAAATAATTATAGCTTGGCATCTCCTCTGCTACAATTGTTGGCAAGTTCCCAGGAAGTGTTAAGACACTCCGCTCCCATAAAGACACTTCAGTTCCCCACTTTCCGCCGAATTCAGGCGCATTGCGTATTGTTTTAATTAAAAAACATTATATTTATACATTGGATTTCTAAATTTTTTGTAAAACAATCTAGTTTAGCAGTTCTAAAGAAGATTAAGATAAGCAACGCTTACTCCAGTCAGGTATACGATGGGTGTGCAGATGACCTTCTCAGCGCTGCCAAAATACTTTATACAACTAATCCCTCTTGTTCATCTTTTATCTTATCTTTAAAAATAATTTCTTATTCTATATTATGATACTACTAAGGGGGGTCGGATCGGCCGTGCCGACCCCAGAATAATCTGATACCCACATAATGAATTCTACTAGTATGTCTATCCGTCTGAACATGTCTGTTTTAAGCTTAAGTCCAGCCCCTCAAGGAAACTATCTCTAAATGCACCAATGACACTCAATTTCTTTCTTTACTTTGCTGTTAAAACCAGGAGTGAACAAACAAGACAGTACCTCTGCTGTTTTAAGAAAGAATTCGTTTGCCGTCACACTAAGTTAAATCTCCATTTATTCAAATTAAATTTAAATTTAACTCAACTCAAAACTCAATTTTTACCTTGGTGCCAGAGATTAAAATATTAATATATTCATCCCAAGTGGGATTCGAACCCATCGTCGCGTTACAGTCACACCTTTGTGCCCTGCGCCAGAACGGCCCAGTTTAAATTAATATTATAAATTGGTATATAAGGAAAAATTTGCTTAGTTGCCTACTGGTTAGAACATATTTATTCTTAGTTATAGTAAGAGCAGAAAATAATACGTAGTGGAATATTTTATCTCGAAAGCTTCTAAGTAAAATTTTAAAATTTGGCCTAAAAGAGTCCTTTGTTTACGATCGCATTTCAACGGCAAAGCACTCGTGCAAAGAACGGGTGGCTAGTTGTAGATAGGTATAGGCTATATATAAATATTAATATATACGAGTACAGTGGCACAGCGTGTGACGCTAAACACGATAGATGTGGATTCGATTCCTACTCGAGAGAATTAATATTTTCATTTCCTCGCTCCAGACTGACCGACAGAGTTCCTACACTCAGCATGCAATGTTTTGAAAATTCGACGGAAAGTGGGGAACGGAGATTATTGACGCTGGATTAATTCTGCCTACCCTGCTACATGCAGGAGACAGCTACAGCAGTGAAGATAAAAAAAATAGAGTCTACACTCTACTATATAATACAAATATATAGGAATATAGTCCTATTCAGCTCAAATCTTTCAATCCAGCGACTTCTTATCGTACATTACCTACAATAGTATTTGAAATACGTTAATATTTTGAAATTGAGTCGACTTTCTAAGACTATTTCTATTTTGCAACATTCACATTACCTATCTATCAGCAATGATGTCATCAATATATGTTTATTATAAAACCATTAGGTATTCCTTTGTTCACATTTAAGTTACAATAAACTAAACAGCTTTTCTGTATACTCGTATAATGTAAATAATAAATTACTGAAGATTTTTTGTCAGATTTGCGTTTTTTTTCTAACGTAAGATTGCGTGATAGCTCGACAAAATCTAGTGTCAACACACTCCTTTCTCCACTTTCGCCGCTGCACTAATGATATGTATTTTAGAAGTTCCTTTTAAAATATTTTTTTTTCGTCACAATGTACACTTTATAGGTAAAATATCTCCTAGGCGATATAAGGCGATGAACTAAGTAATACATGAATCCTTTACCAAGTTTTTGTTTATGACAAAATTTCTGAATCCATTTATCCATTTTTTCGCACTTTATCGGTTTTTTTTCTTATATTAATTAATAAATAAGAGCAAATATTTCATTATTATATACTAAAATACCAGTGGCTTCGCCAGCTTGGCCAAGAGTTAATAACTAAGAAGATTATATTATATATTTTATAATATCAAATAAAAATATGTCTTAAATATTTTATTTTCCAAACAGACTTTTACTTAAGTTCGCAAAAATCGGGAAAAACACAAAAGACACGAGAACGATCGATTCCAACTGGTTTACTGCGGCGAGGTTTTGCAAACTGGGGTCAATGTCTCCTCACTTGACATACATTTCTTTGACACTCTATAGACCCATTATAATGATGAAATGATGATGATGGTACTGACGACTAGCATCACACACAAAGAGAACTTTAGGATTCGACAGCTCTAATCTCGCTAAAATACATAGAGTGCAAAGACAATTACATATTATACTAATAGTATGAATATAGATACCTGCTGTATCCCGCTTATAACGGGGTAGGCAGAGAGAATCTATTAAGACATTAATCCTCCACTTTTCGCCGAATTTTCGAGAAATTGGCGGAATTCTATGCCGCGTTTTGTCTTGTTACGTGCGTTGAGCGTTGAAATTGAACAACGGAGTGTCTTAACACTAGGTTCCCTCCGCCTACCCTGATATATTCGGGATATAGCCTGAAGCTGACGTGATGGACGCCCTCAACCCCCTGTCTTATTACCAAAGTGCCTTTGCCGCTGTGCAATTTTATATTTAAGCTGCCTGATTATATTCAAACGATAAATCCCGTTTTCTCTAAGTTCTCTCTGCCCACCCTACTTTACAGACAAACCGAGACACTAATAATCGATATAATACCCACATGAGTATAGACATATTTACTCTCAGAGATAAATGACGGTAACGCGTGGGTTGCGAGTTCTTGCCCGGGGTCAATTTTTGTATTGATCCTACAGATTTTTCTTCCTTTCAAACTGACGTAAAGGTGAGCGTTAGATTTTGCTAACACTGCTAGTTTAAAAATAGCAAAATATATTATAGACACCTGCCGCTCCATTATCGTTTGAATTTTGTGATATTTTATTACTTAAGCGTCGAAAAATAGATATTTTCGTATATTTTTATATTTGGTTTTCCGTTAACTTTTTAAGCTAATTTTTTTTCGTTGAACTGGCATAACTTAAGCTGAAAAATAACCATCTGTCATATCAAGAACAATAGAATTCGAAAATTAAAATAACTAAATAGAAAATGAAAGTGGAAAAACGTTTAAATACATACTACTTAATAAGCGAAACACTATAATAAAAATGTATAATAAAAATATAATAATTTTTTTTTCGTATAAATCTGAAGTAACAGTTTTCAACAAAAGCAATTTTTTATCCATTTCCATATATATCTTCATCACAATTAGACAATTATTTAAAGATATCTGCATATTATAGCAAAACTCTACTCTCTCTCTCTCTCCTACTCTACAGTAGATATATATAACTACATTCAAGTATCTGATATATTTTTTTATAAAAATAAAATTTAATTGAAATTACGGGTAACTTATTTTAACAATAAAAAGAACTAACACCTCTCATCTCACGTCTTGACACCCTAGACGTAAAGTATATGGTTTACTGCAATGTTTCATACAATTGATCAATACCAGCATCTCATTATATGCAAAAACATCAGGAAAATAAGAAGTTTTCCTATAAAATATCGTGTTGAGTGGCGGAAATTCAACCTCTCAGGCCTTGTTACCAGACCAAGTGAATTAAAATATTAAATAATTCATTCCCCAAATGGGAATCGAACTGCATCTACCACTTTGAAATGTCCATTAAAAATTATTACGAAAAACATAAATTAAGGCTTTCAAACAATATTATAGAATTAATTAACCAATAGTATGTAATTATTTAATTACAATAAATATGCGAGGTAGGTATGTATGTTTGTGACAAGGGATGACGTTTCTACGGCGTTGGATAGTCCGATATACTAAATTTGAAGCTCGGATGTAAGCTATATTGTTTAAATAATAAATTGCCTTGTGTTTTATAATATACTAAATAGTTAATTCAACTTTAGTTAATCTTTATTCATTGTTGAGATTTCTAAACTCTACCTATAGATTATAAAGTTTTAATTTATAGGTTTTTTTAATGCATGATATGAACACAATGGACATAATTTTTTACTTAAAAAGTAAAGAAAAATACTTCAGTTTCACGCTGTATACCGCATATAGGTTGGCAGAGGGAATCTAGAGTTAGACACTCCGTTCTCCACTTTCCAACACAACGCCGAACGTTTGCCTTGATGATAGTGCAAAAAATTTAAAATATTAATAAATCATTCCCTCGAATGGGGATTGAACCCACAATCGTTGCGTTACAGACACACCGTTGGGCCGCTGCGCCATGACTGGCCTAACTTGTTAAAAACTAAAATACTTCATTGCTTTTAAACCTCCTGAGAATCTATGATTATAATATACTTGGTACTAGCCACCCGTCTACGACGCCCCGACTCTAGTGTTATATCGACAAAACAAGCCCGATCCGTTTCACGATACATTTGTAATGGCGATTGATTCGGCACATTCAGTACCTATACAGCCTATTGTTAGATATTATAAATCACTATTAATTCATAGGGCATACATTCTTGTATAATAATCCTATTATAAATAATTATATGTATTGAATATATGGTAAACGTTGTGCATCGTGACGGAGAGTTTTTTTCCCAGTCCGCTCGACGGCCGCAAGCCGAGGTTCGAGTCCCGCAGGGGGTGCCGTTACAGTCGTCGACTTCCTCACAGGCAGCCACATAGTGCTTGCATTTCTTCAGGGACAGTGTACCCTATCCCCCCCAAATACAGGAATGCGGAAAGAAAGAAATGCTTGTAAAAAAAAAAATATTATTTAGCGTTTTGTCAAGATTCATTTGTTCTACACACAGAATATATTAGACAGAATAAGTTACGGCTTACGGCTATTAATTTATCACTACTTGTGATAAATTAATAGGTTTTGGTTTGAACTTAGCATTTTTTAAAGTAGAAACCTAAGTGAGTATCCCGAACATAGCAAAGACGGCGGAGGGAACCTGAGAAGTTAAGAAATAAATATTTTTTTACAAATTGAAAATTACCATAAACAATAATATTTTGAATGTTATTAAGGAATTTATAGGTCATTCCAGATTCATATTAGAAACTAAAGCTTACTGCGTTTTATAGAATAAAATCGAAGTGCGATATCGGCAGGATATTAAGTCGCAAGGCGGGAACACATACGAATGTATAAACTCTGGAAACGAATGAAATTTTAGTTATACCTAGAACTTATTTACATAAGTACAATAACTTTTTTCCATTTTCAGATATGTATTCTTTAATTTTGCATTTTAACTAGTTTTGTTTTTTCAAAGATATATGTTTAAAATTTTGATGTATTTTTTAAAAACACGCTCAAAAATCAAAAAATAAATCACTTTTATGATAATAAAATATCTTTAAAACTAAAAAGTAAAGTATCTTTTTTGTATTCCTGAAGATTATAAAGAAAATTTTAACTTAAAAAAATAAAATTTAGTAAAAATAAAAGCTTACGCCTTTTATTGGAGATAAATTTAGAAAAATATCAATGACCACCATGAGAGGCGAATTTAAAAAGTAAACACGTCAATTGAGAAGCGGTAAGGCGCGAAATTATTTATACTTGCTAAGGTAGTTAGGGCTGTTTCCACTACACGCAAACAGCTAGAATTGTTACATTCACGATATAATATAATATTTTTGCATATATATACAATATTAATTATAAATAATTAGTTTTATATACTAGTCTAAATTGTCATCATTAATTGTATGATTTTTTTCGACCTTCACGTTGTAAGCTATAGTGCTTAGTCTCTCCATATTTTTTTCACGACATTGTGTGTTGAGGGGCGAAACTCAACACTGTTCTTATATTATTACCAGTAGGGAAATGAGAATATTAAATAATTATTGCCACCGAATGAAAATCGAACCCACAGCCAGCCAGCCATATAAAATTCTGTGTCTTTTCTGTGTCAAATTAAAAAAATCAAAACCAAATCAAAGCTATAGCCCCGCCATTCACTATACGAGGAGTCCACCATCGCCAGGCAGAGATGTAGGGGGCGCGGTGCGACGGCGCGCTACAGAATAATCGATACCCCATAGAACTAAGTAGGGGCATACGGGGCTGTGGCGTTTTGGCGCGAAACTTAAATTGAGGGTAGTTTTAAGATGGCTTGCGATATAAAAGACAACAGATGAATAAGAGAGAAGATGGATAATCGTTTAAATTGTATTATTTTTTATTAAACTGTGGAAATAGAGGACGTGATAGAGCTGTTACAGTCATGCGATGTTTGTGGGTTCGAGCCGCTTTCGAGGGAATGAATTATTATTTATTAATATTTTAATTTCTTCGCTCTAGCATTGGCGTATGCAAAAGCCGACAAATTCAGCGGAAAGTGGGGAACGTAATGTTAACTTAACACATATTATACATCGTGAAGCTGATTTCATTTATTTAAACAGTGGAAGCTTAACATAAAGTTGATTCACACGTGGTTTTTGTTTTTCGTTTGTCGATTCTGGTGTTTCAATTGATTGTACATTTAATTCTACTAATATTACCACTTTGACGGAAAAACTACTATACGAATTTAGATAAAACTTTATAGTAATATAGCTTGTACGCCAGAATAACTCATTTATATAAAGATTTTGTATAACAATAAATTCATCGAAGCCACGCCTGTGTCAGTAGTATCTTCAAATTCTAAAATAATTTTCGATTTTACTAATTCTTTAGTAACCAATAAATAATTACTATATTTATCTAAATCTAATCTAATCTAATTATAAATCATTTTAACTATAAAATAATAAACTTCCAACAAAAACTAAGAGTAAATAAAAGTATTTAGAAACTGCCCTCTTGAATGTCTGTTGTCACCCCAAGTAAGTAAGCCCTAAAGTTCCTTGTACCCCCGTACCCCCGTACCCCCACACGGATGCAGCGGTGCACCGCGGGTGACTGACCCCGGTTTAGGGGATGATGATCTACTGCACGTATCGGGTGTCCAGATCAATAACTTAAGTAATTACTTTTTTTTTATTTAATAATAATTGTAGTTGCTTTATATTTTGATTTATATAGATACTAGGAGATAACCGATAAATCAAAGAAAGGAAGGAATTACATTTTTGTTAATATGAACGAAAGCATGTACTTACTGAAAATACGTATTATGACGGCATCGGAAACTTTAAAAAAAAATTGTTGAACTAAATATTTTACTGTAAAGTTTAAAACTAAACTAATTAATAACATAGAAAAGAATTATTTCTCTTTATTTTCTGTATAAGTGTATAAAAAAGCTAGCGGCAATGACCTGTGAACCCTATTTAGTACTGTAACAGCTCGAACTTCCGTGATAACTTCCTCGATCTGAGATGGAGATAGATACGTACACGTAAGACTTATAATAAATGAACCAGTTGGAAACGAGTTCTCGCTTAAATTTAGTAAACAATATTATTTATTTACATTTAATTATTATTTTAATACAACGGATTAAGATAAAATTTAAGTAATTAAAAAAATATTAATTTTTGTCGAGTGTGACGCGTTTTGTCTAGCAGAGCAAAAATAATTAAATATAATAAATTCTCTCGAGAATCGGACCCACAAGCGTAGCCTTTACTCCGATGCCTTTCCACTGCATAACTAAGTAAAAATAGATATTTATATAGTCCAAAAACATCTGAATATCAATCAATATCTTTAAATATTATATTAGATTAAGCAAAACTTTACGTTATAATAACCAAATCCATCATATTAAGTAAATACTTTTTAGTTAAATAACCTCAAAATATTCAGTGCACGGTGTGTCGGTGCGCTATGGGTTGACTGAGCCCCGCTTAGACTAAGAGGGATAGGACGCCTTCTTATACCTCATATAGAGCTGTGAACTTTGGAAATATCTATATCTTTTTAAGAAAAAATATACATATGTATGTTAGTTCAAATATTTTTAAATGAACTTATAACAATGAATATTGTAATTTGTTTATTTTTCTCCTTTACTATCTAATATTAACATTTTTTAATTGTAAATCGTGTAAGAAAACAAAACTGAAATGTGAAAATGTTGTTAAACGTCATTAACTATAACATATAATATAACTATAATAATAGTATAATATAACCATCTTAGTATAACACTGCAGTTTTATATAAAAACACAGATATTTGCACCAAAAATTGAACCCAAAAGCGAAGTTCATGATCAAAATGCATACTTTTACCACGAAATCATATTCCAAATCGATCAAGCATAACATTGAGAGCACTTTGTTTAATAGTCTACTACATACATACATGTTCCATACAAAAATAGACTTAAACGTTCCTAACATTGGGAATTTCTCCAGTTCAGTAAGACCATACATTTCTCTATGACTTCATGTCTTCAACGGATGCTGTGCGGGCCAATGACCCTTTGTTTGAGGGATGATGCACGCACTCGAGTCAATAAAGAACACCTAATTGCTATAATGAGTTAGGAATACAAAAGAAATTTTAGTCTCTAGCGTCTAGCTCCTATAAATATACAAAAAAAAATACTTGACGCTATATTTTACGCTTACATTAGGATAGGTAAGAATCTAGTGTTATGACACTCCGTTCTCCACTTTCCGTCGATAGATGGTAAACATACGTTATGTTAAAAATCTCATCTCTCAAAGATATTATGGTCACGTACGCCAACTTTATTTTAACAGTTCGACTGGTTTAGGAGCAACGAAGCTGCAGACCCAGAGGTTTGAAATTATACACAAAATGTGACGCTATCACAGCGGATTTAACAAATTAGCACTGAGTTCACATTCTCATTGTGGAAATATTTAAGTAAATACGTACATATATTGTTAAAAATAGTTGCATGTATCAGAAGTAGACAGAGTGACCTAGTATTAAGACACTCCGCTCCCCACGCTCCGCCCACGTTTCGGAACATTGCCTATTGTTGTTTCGGGTGTAGCGTAGTGGCAAAACTCGCTTTATCTTGATGACACAGCGAGGAAATGATAATGATTCATTCCCCGAAATGAGAATCGAATTCATAACCTTCACGCTTATTGATGCTGTGCCGTATTTACAGTTTATTGGTTTACTTTAGGATTTAGCTAATATTAAAAGGGGTTAGAAACCCCTAGAAACCCAAAGAAGAAGAAGGGGTTTTAATCAACAAGAGTAGATTGATATAATTTGTCAATATTTTTCTATATTAACCCTGAAATAAAAATATGAACCTATTACCATCAAAACACTAATAGTTTCCCTCATATCGTGAAAGTCATCGATTCGAGCAGCTACTGCGTCGAGTGTAACGTCCTACATAAAACTTTTGTTTTATCCAGCAACAGTACTCTCTCTCTCTCTCTGTTGTGCGCCACTTAACGATCTGGATGGAAATAACAATCGTTTTATTTTACATCATGCTTAATATCACGGGAAATCTTTTAAATATTATATTGTAGAGAACATTTTTTATTTATTTTTTACAAGTATTGGTATCGATTGTTACAAAATACATTAGCTTTACGCTATATCCTGAACATAGCAGGGTAGAGAGGGCAAGGTTTCTGGAGACAGAAGCTGCTTGAAGTGACAGAATTCAACACCAAGAACGAAGAAAATGGAAATTATTAAATATTTCCTCGAGTAGAAATCGAACCTACAGTCACATTTTGTGCCCCTGAACGACTTGCCTCAGTTATACATAATATTGTAAAAAACCTAGTTAATACATTAAATGCGTAGGTAGTGTTAGTATTATAATAAGCAGACGAGTGGGTCTAGTAGTTCAAGTTTAAAATGTATTTTTCTAAGCTGAAAAGGTCAGGATATTCTATAAATAATTTATGTAGTTATATAGGCTGAACTTAGAGGAAAAAATTATAAGTATATTTGTTACTTTTTATACTTATAATTGTATTTAAGAAAATAAATAATAAGTTAATTATAACTGACTTTTAATCCATCAAGAAGTGTCCAATAATTAAGAGAAAATAGTATTTTTTTACATTTTTTTTTAAAACTATATATAAGATATGAACGCTGAGTTACTATAGAATAGATAAAAACAAATACGAACAGAAATCCCTTCCTTACGGCTAAATCGAGAACAATAAAGGGGGGACGGGAAACGTGTCGCCACTCTCGTTCGTATTGTATACTCTAAGTATTCGCTTGTAAAATACAAGTAAATATATTTGTATATATAGATTCGAACTTTCTCCCTCTTTATGAGGCAGAGAGAGCCCAGTGTAGAGACTCTCCTAGTTTCTTCTTCCAGTTCCGCCTTATGTGAATGGTGGCCCTCCACTCTTGGTGACCAGAGCTTAGGAATAAAATAATTTATATATAATCATTCACTGGAAAATTGAACTTATAACTATCGCATTTACAGTAAAATTTTTCGGACACCGCCATTATGGTATCGAATATCTTTGTTCCGAATATCATGATTTAAAGCAATTTTAAAGTACTAAAGTTATTAAATAAGTAACAATTTCTATAGTTCAATAATATAAATAATCTACGAATATTAAACTTTTATCAATTTTGTCTATGAAATCGCTGAAAAAAATCGTTCATTATGGAGGCGCGTAAATACACCTTGACACCAGTATATTAAATATAGTTAAAATATTTAACTTTTTTTGAGGTTTCAAATAATTTTAAATGACAACCGTTCAAAAGCTCCACAATCAATCGAACAATACTACAAATAATTTTTCTACATAAAATTCAATATAAAGCTTGAATCATTATTTTCGGATGCAGTAGAAAAATTTCCAACGAATCCTTCGAAATACCTGCAGCCAATTAGTGCAAATCATAAAGGATCACATATTACATATACGCTACATATTGCACCCTCGTGCGCCTTGCAACCTGCACCCTCCACCCTGCACAGAGCCCGTTTGAAGCTGCATTTCCTATTTAAAATATCCGCATGCATACATTTGTAATTCTTACTCGGCTAATATTAAAATATGAATCTCTATTTCATTAATGATTTTATTCTATTCAATGGTTCACTGATGAAAAGATGTAAATGTTGTAATTATAATATATTACATATATATACGTGAGAATGTAGCTTTTGTTCTTTTGTAGTGAATATAATTATTACGGGGTATTATTTTTGAAGTAGCAATAAGAGATGTTAGTGATATAATACTGACTCTCTGGTCTCTGTTTTATTAGAAACGCTGTGTATTGTATATCGATACTGCGTCAATATACCCGTGTGTGATTCTAATATACAATCGGCATCAAACGGACAAAACAAACAAACAAAATAAGCAAATAAACAAATAAGTCCAGCGGCACAGTGCCTAGCTGTTATCGCGACGGTTATGGGTTTATTCTCCACCAGCAGGCATCGTGGCGCGGTGGAACCACCGTACAACAGTAAAAGCGGCATTTAGTAGATTCAATTCCCATTCAAAGAAATTAAATAATTAATATTATGATTTCTTTGCTCTGGTGAGGAGGATGTGCGCGGCGTTGAGTTTCTTATAACGCAACACGCAATACCTTCGGTATACATCGGAAAGCGAGAACGGAAGTGTATCAATGGGGAACGCAATCTTAACACTAGGTTCCCAGGTTCCCTCTGCCTGCCCTGTTATGTTCGGGATACATCGTAAAACCGAAGAAAAAATATAAGTTATAATTTTTTTATACATCTCTATACATACTTTAGTTAATTAACTACTAAACTATTCTAAAACATTCTACTGAATCTGCAGCTTAGAACTAAAATTTAGTAAATTATTTGTGCCATGTAAAACATTTAGTAAAACGCATGTATTTGACGCCGATTACAGAACGCCATACGTCGACACAGAAGTTCGAAATCATTGGAAAAAAATAAAAAACCCCTCTGGAAACGGATACAGGGCGGCCGAAGAATGCATGGCGATAGTGATGTGAGTCATCCCATCATTGGCCACCACGAAGTTGTCATTTCCAGCATAAAAAAACCTATTTTCAACCAATAACCACCCTTATCACCTGGCAATAAGTGATATTTAAAGTACCACCATAAATCGGTCAATGTCACGAGCTTTTACCAAATTGTTTTGCGTGTACCGAAATTAATATCGATATAGTTTTGTGCGATCTTAAGTCTTAAGTTTTGGGGGTTAAGGGTTGCGGCTAAATTGATTTAATTTCGACCCCTAAATCAGATATGTGGGCAGTATAACAAAAGTTTAGACTACATTCCGCTCGTGATAGCTGTGGTATTGTTCTTGCATTTTGCGTTGTAAATTAAAGTTTAAGTAATCTATACTAGTTATGACAAGGCCGTTAAGTTGAACCTTGGTTAAATGAAAGTGGCGAAGAGTAGCGTTGGCTTAATTATACTACGGTGTTAAGTAATGTTCCTTTTTTATATTAAAAGTTAACATTAGATTTGATTCAAAATAATTTATGCAACAATTAGTTTCACGCTGTATCCCGCTCACAGCGGGTTAGGCAGGGGGAACCTCGTGTTAAGGGACTCCATTGCCCATTGAGAGTGGCGGAACTTAACGCCGCGTTTTGCTTCGATACCAGAACGAAAAATGATAATGTAAATTTAAATGCATGTTTCTTTTGGTCGAATGGGGGTCGAACTCATAACCAGTCGCATTTACAGTCACTCTTTGTGCCCCTGCGCCACGACTGGCCTGTGGCCTCTAGAATGATAAACTAAGGAACGATATTTAACAACTAGAGGGTAAGTCTAATAAAACAAGTCATTTTGCTTTATTCCTCATATTCCATTACCGAGCGACGTTTCGGCAATCAATGCCTCGGTCACGAGCTTGAAATACTGCGGCATATAGCTCACACTTTAGCTTTAATTAAGCATTTTATATAAAAAGTATATACTATATTACGTATAGTTTAGCTTTTTAAATATAAAAATAAGAGAGATTAGTGTATATTATATTCACATATAATTTTTTTTGTTTATTTTACCGTATATGCATATAGCGGGGTAGGTAGAGGGAACCTAAAGTGATAAGACACTTCCAAGACATGGCGTATTATGTGGTAGAATTCAATGCTGTGCTTTATCTATAATTTCAATTGAATTTACAATATGCCGCGTTTACTGTCGCACGCTTGTTCCCCTGCGCCACTACTGGTCACTAAGCTATGGTTACAGCAGAGTAGGAAGTAGGAACCTAGTGTTAAGATACTCCGTATCCCATTTTAATAATAATAAACAGAAAAATTATTACTTATATAGTTATAACGTATTAGATTTCTATTAACAAAAAATAAATCCTTTGAACACATGAGCTTGTTAGTAAATTACTTTTCTAAATGTCTCATAAATATTCATGAGACAATCTCCAGTACAATTGGGAAAAAATGACTCACACGAAACAAGGAGCTTCCGGGATATTAATTTGATCGTCCCTTATTATAATTCTGGATTCGTATCATAAGCAAATTCATTGCATAATTTTTCTTTCTGTCTTAATCAAACGTATTATGTACTACGAAAAATCATGTCAATTTTTTTTATCGGAAACGGTAAAAAGAGGGAGCCTAGTCTTAAATTCTGGAGGCATTGTGTGTTGAGTGCTGGAACTTAACGCCACCGTTTTCCTATGTCATATATATATATATATATATATATATATATATATATATATATATATATATATAATCGAAAGGTCACTCACTCACTCATCGCGAAATCTCAGAACCTACCAGAGCTAGGAGTTTCAAATTTTGCACGGAGGTTATTTATAGGACATAGGTGCTCGCTAAGACGGGAATTTGCAATATTCGACTCCTAAAGGGGTGTTTTCGGGGTAAATAGTTTGTATGAAAGTTCGTTACTACAAGTGCTAGAAGTCTCAAATTTTGCAGGGGTATTTTCTAGAACGTAGGTGCTAATTAAGTTATTGATCTTGCTAAATTCAACCCCTAAATGTGTACTTTTGGGGTTAATAGTTTATATCAAATTTAGTTATTACAAGTGTCAGGAGTCTCAAATTGAGCATGGGCGTTACTGATAGCACGCATGTGCTTACTAAGATGGGAATTTACAATATTCGACCCCTAAGGATTGGGGTTGATAATTTTTATGAATCTTTATTACTACACGTGTTAGGAGTCTCAAAGATTGCATTGGCGTTGTTTATATGCTCCCTAAGACGACTATTTGCGATATTCCACCACTAAGGGGTTGTTTTGCGGTTGATAGTATGTATGAAACTACAAGTGCTATCAGTTTACAATAATTGTGCATGTGTGTTAAGATGGAGTTTTACTAATTTCGATCAGTAAGGATGTAACTTTGGGGTAAATAGTGTATGTCAAACATCGTTACTACAATTAACGGAGGCCGTCGTGTTGCAGGAGCATAATACGCGCCCCTGCGCCACAACGACGGGGGGACGCGGATGCCAGTTTACGGGAATATTCTCTGGCACCAAGACAAAAGCCCAGCGTTGAGTTCCGCCATTCAACACGCAATGCCTCGAAAAATTCAGCGGAGAGTGGGGAAGGGAGTGTGTTAATATTATGTTCAATTTATCTACCCTCTGTGTGCGGGATACAGCGTGAAGCTGAAAAAAGAAAGATAAAGAGGCCAGTCGTGGCGCAGAGGCACATATAAAGGGGCTCGAAATAAAAGTACAATTTAGTACAAAGCTTTATTCGACCGTCCACTGCTACGTCTCAGACTAGACTGACTTACCATATTACAAACACTTTAAAAGAAGCCTTAGACATTTATATTTTTTAAGCGGGTAGATAACAATATAACAATATGACTCACTGACAAATATTGACAAGTCTCGACCAGTATACAAAATAATGTCTATACAATTATATGTAACTTATATAAACTCTAACACACAAGAGTAGGATTATAAATGCGACTAGTTGTGGGTTCATTCCCCTTTCGAAGAAATGGAATATTTATTTAAATTTCAAGTTTCATTTCTTGGCTCTGGTGTCGAAGCAAAGAGCAACGTTGAGATCCTCCACTCAACACGCAATGCCTTCATTGTTAGGCGAAAAATGGTAAACGGAAGTGACTGGCCGCGAAATATCATAAAAGTAGGTTCCCAGATTCCCTCTGCCTACCTTGCTATGTAAGGGATTCAGCTTGAAGCTTAAAAAAATATATTAATAGTTATGTAAAACATTTTTGTTCATATGCTCAAAAGTGCATATGCTCTATAACAAAAAATCACATAAAAATTATAATAAATATATATCATTTTATGTGAATTTACTAACGGGGTTCTATTAGGAATAAATCCTTATCTAAGCCACTTATTTAATCTTTAAGTCTTTTTACGCAGTTGTAAAGTCTTGAATAATTCAAATTAGTTTTTATATTCAGTTTTAACATATGGTGAAAATAAAAATTAATAATTTATTTTTAAGTTAATAATCTAAATTAATAATAATTTAAATCAATAATTAAAAAATAATTTAAATTAATAATCTATTTTGCAAAGCACTCTAAGAAAAAAACGTTCATATATGTATTTGCGAAAAAATATTGACCCGATCTTAAATAATAATGTAGGTCGCATTTTTTTAACCATTAAAAATTATACTCTTATAAGAATTACGCTAATATGGTACCAAACTTAAGTAATTCATTATATTGAATAAATGATCGAGTAGTTCAAGCGGGCCAAGCCACTGGCGGTTGCTAGTTAATGTGCGCTGTGCTACTAATGGCGGTTGCTAGTGATATAATATTATGTTATAATTATAAATACCTACGCAATTACAACTAACTGTGTTGATTTTAAATTTTTAACAAAACTTTCAATTGTTACATAACAAAATTTTAATGGAAACCCAAATTTCGTTCCACATATTGGCTTATAGGAGAATGGTAATATTAAAAACGAAGTGGATATATTTATAAATTAAACATCAGCATGGCGTGTCGTCTATGATAAAAATAAACATAAATCATTCCTCCGCGTCCCTGACTTCACTTCAGTTTCACTGACCTAGAAAGAACAACAATCGCGAACTATGAAATCTTACATTTTATCTAAATACTATAGGATTTTGTGAGGCATATTTCTGATATGGTATGACTTTTATATTTTAATGAAAAATTAAAGTAGAGTTAGTGCGCTATTGCGAACGTCTAACGCCATCTATCGACAATAGACAGAAGCTTCTAATTTAAAAACTTTTAAATTGTTTTTTTTTGTGATGTTAATATAAAATAATTATTATACGTTATATTATTTGATTTAAAAATTTAATTAAATTATAAATTTTGTAAATATATTTTTATATATTTTGACTTTTGACTTTTGACAACATAACTTTTCGCTTTGTATAAGTTATAGATAAATATATATTTTTTTTATTTTTTATTTGTTTACAATATATTATTTTAATTTTAGTATTCTACATGTAACATAGGCAAAATTAAACTGTTCCAACGTGCCATCCTTGACCCCAATATCGTTGCTAGATACTAATAACTACTGTAGGCATGTAAGATACTAATCGTTTAAAATTTTCTTCCCAATTTTCTGGAGCTAGAGAAGATCTTGTGGAGAAATAAGTATATATTCTTCATTTTGAAAGAAAAAAAAACAATCATTATTTTATTGTCATAGCAGGAGAGACAGATAGATTAATCTCCGCCCAATATCGAGCAATCCAACGTGTTAAGTCTTAAAAGTCGACAAAAGTCTTTTTTATCAATTATTTTTTTGACATTATATAGAAGTGCACAAAGGTGCAACTATAACCCGACGGTGGCGGGTTCGACTCCAACTCGGGGGGATAAGTTATTATTTATTAATTAATATATTCGTTTCTTCGCTCTGTCCCCAAGGCGAAAGTGCTTCGAAAAAATCGGCGAAATGTAGGCAACGGTGTGCTAACATTAGGTTCCCTCTGCCCACCCCGATGTGTGCGGGATACAGCGTGAAGCCGATTTATTTTATATAGAAGTTAATTGATTGTTAATAATGATATACAAAATTCATAGATACTTGAGGATTGATACAAAAATGACAATTTGATACGCCATTAAATATAGTGTTAAAGGTAGTGTAACTAAAGCCAGTGTTAGTGAGTAGTGTTAAAGTTGATAGTGCATAATGTTCAAACAGGTGGTACCACACTAGAACAACCTATCACAACAATTTAACTTACTTATAATCAAATGAAAACATCCCTTAACAAAAATACACCCTAAACTTTAACTAATAAAATTTATTTTCGAATACAAAGTCAACCCCAATAAAAAAAGTGGGAGCCCTATTCTTACTTACGTAAAGATGTAATCTCTTATTTTATTATTACCTGAGTTG
Organism: Heliconius nattereri; assembly: GCA_013403645.1. Taxonomy (NCBI): domain Eukaryota; kingdom Metazoa; phylum Arthropoda; class Insecta; order Lepidoptera; family Nymphalidae; genus Heliconius; species Heliconius nattereri. The sequence goes on from JAAIXI010000240.1 coordinate 1,718,025, forward strand.
AAAGGGACTGATGTTTTAGAAATAACAAAATGGAACCTTAATACGTTAGTTTAAAGTGAGTTTTTTATTAAAATTATTAGATTACAGAAGTGTGGTCCACAGCATAGTAATAGTAGATGAGGAGTATAGTGAAAAACGGCGACTTTGTCTTTAAAATAAGAGCTTCATATTTGCAAGCATTGTGCTGGTCTTTTGTATGGCTGGGAGTTAATAGGAGATAGAAAAGCTAGAAGGGTATGGTTACCCGGACGCCTGCGGCAGTCTACTTACGTACCTTCAATCTTTTACACAAATATTAATAGATAATTATTGTTTTATGTATTTTTTTATCTTGTCTATATATTAAGCTCTAAGTCCAAAATGTATGTTTTTTCTAGTGTTAAAACGATGCGAAGAAATTTTTGCATAATATTAAAATCTTAAATTTAAACTGTACGTATAAAGTTACAATGTTAGTTTACTGTTGCAACACTAATATAAAATCGAGATGGTTTTCTTACAGATGCATATTTTCTTAATATCCTAGTTAATTTATGATAATTATACCAAAATTAAGTCAAACTTTACTAACGGAATACAAGACTTTACGCCATTTAATTAGTTCAAGCTATAAAATTAATAATTATTTTGTTTAATTGGCATCTATTAAGCTAACTGTAGAGATCAATTCGACAAATAGCGCGAGGCTATTACGTTATTTGGAGAAAAAAGATAAAGTGACAAGCAGACGTCTATGTCTGTTCGTTAAGCTTGAGCTACACCGCGTATTACATGCTATGCTTAAAAATTAAGTTTAATGTATAAGTATAGATAGTAATTCTTCATTTCCTTTTCCCTGCAATAATAGATATTGCGTTTTTTTTTGCTTTTTTATGTTTTTATTTAAAGTAAAAGTAATCGTATCTGGTTAAATAAGAGACTATGCTGAATTCCACCAAGTCTGTAGGATTGAGCAACTCAATTTTCTATTTTTACTAACGAAAAATTCTGGAAAATTCAATATATTATTATAATTAAGAATGCCAGAACTTAGCATAAGACAAAATATATTAAAAACTAAGATTTTAAATGAAATAACTTAGGCTTAGCTAACAAATAAAAAATATATTGGCTTGATTATACAGTAAGCAAATCTTGTCATTAAGCAAATGGACCACCACCATGTATAATATAATATTACTCTGTTGGATACCAATCTTATATCACCCGGTCCTCAGTACTATGTCGTCGTTGAACTGGTTTTTTTGCCTTTCAAAACCTCCACGTCTCCGCAAAAAGGTGAAAATGTAGCCTTTATGAAACGACAAATTTTATCTTTCAGAGTTGCCTAAATTATGTGATTTTTGTTCCTTAGCATTTAATTGGCATCTATTAAGCTAACTGTAGAGATCAATTCGACAAATAGCGCTAGGCTATTACGTTATTTGGAGAAAAAAGATAAAGTGACAAGCAGACGTCTATGTCTGTTCGTTAAGCTTGAGCTATACCGCGTATTACATGCTATGCTAAAAAGTAAGTTTAATGTATAAATATAGACAGCAATTCTTCGTTTCCTTTTCCCTGCAATAATAGATATTGCTATAATAATAATAAATAGGTTTTTTTGTTTTTTTATGTTTTTATTGAAAGTAAAAGTGCCTCGTATCTGGTTAAATAAGAGGCTATGCTGAATTCCACCAGTCAAAACCAAGCCTGTAGGATGGAGTGATTGAGCAGCTCAATACTGGAGAATTCAATATTTTATAAAGAATAAAGAATAAAAAATGCCAGAATAATAAAGAATGCCAGAACTTAGCATAAGACAAAATATATTAAAAATTTACATTTCAAATGAAATAACTTAGGCTTAGCTAACAAATAAAAAATATATTGGCTTGATTATACAGTAAGCAAATCTTGTCATTAAGCAAATGGACCACCACCATATATATAATATTACTCTGTTGGATACCAATCTTATATCACCCGGTCCTCAGTACTATGTCGTCGTTGAACTGGTTTTTTTGCCTTTCAAAACCTCCACGTCTCCGCAAAAAGGTGAAAATGTAGCCTTTATGAAACGACAAATTTTATCTTTCAGAGTTGCCTAAATTATGTGATTTTTGTTCCTTAGCCGTTGCTCGTTAAAACGGCTTGGCACGGTTACTTTTTTAAAATAATATTTTTTAATAGCTAAGTTCTTTACAAAATATAAATGAATATTTGTCAATGATATGAAGACTTTTTTTTATTTGAAGACGATTATATTTAAGAAAGCTCAAATCATGAGATTGTTATATAATTAAACCTTTTATTTAGCATTTTATTTTATTAAGCTTAAATTATCCCATATATAACAGAATAAGCAAGGGGAAGCTAATGTTAAGATACACTGTTCTCCACTTTCAATTTTGGGACATAGCGTGTAAAGTGGCGGAACTCGATGCCGCACTTTGGTTTGTTATCAAAACGAAGAAATGAAAATAGGTGGAATTCGAATCCACACCCGTCGTGTTGACATGCACACGCTGTGCCACGGTAACTTTAAAAAGCCTTTTTGTATCTTTCGCAACCTGCTTACTAATTATAAAATATCGTACTAATTGACTTCTATTAAAAAAGTCAATTTGCTTTTTAAATTCTGTAAAAGACACAATTTAAAAAGCAAATAAATTTATTTTAAAGCGTTAAGTGGGTTTAGACTTTAAAGCTTATAATGCAAGATAAGTAACTCCATCTATCGGTTGGTTGGTGTAGCCACCAAAACTACGTAACCAAAATATTTAATAAATAATAAAAAATATGCTAAATAAACGACAATAATACTATTATAATTGTGATAACATGGATGTAAAGTTTTGAATTTCATTTCTTATTAAATTTAAATAAAGTGTGTGTCCATTAAAAATCGATAGTTTTATGAGCCCCCAGGGACTGAATTATTTTTAGTTCTTCGCCACCCTACACGCAATATTTAAAAAAAATTTCGAATAGTAGAAAACGGAATATCTTAACTCTGGGTTCCCTCTACTATATACTTCATACAGCGTGGGGCTAGAATAGGTTTTACAATTATTTTTTTTAAATCTACGTATGAAATTGAGTATAAAGCTTTAGAACAAGAACAAATTACAACATAAACACATCTCAAGAATTATTAGCATCCTCTAAACTTTATTCATACAAGGAGTATTCCATAATCCATACCTATATTATAAATTCGAAAGTAACTCTATCTGTCTGTCTGTCTGTCTGTCTTTTACGCAATCAGGGCCCAACCGCTAATTTAATTGTCATAAAATACTCATATGGACTTACTTGAGGGTCTCGGGATGAACACAGGATACTTTTTTTCTCATATTTGTAATATTTTCGATACATATAAATAACAACGGTCGTTGCTAAGCTGTTTGTTGTTAGAAAACGTCACCCAAAATGAGCTTGCTTAACGCATCTCTCTATTAAAAACTGAAGATAATTTCATTAATATATTTAATAAATATTCTTATAGTTCAAGCGGGCGTAGCCACGTTTGGGTCCAGTAGTCTATATATATATATAAAAGGACTTGTCCTCACTGACTGAGGTAAGACGCACGCACTGCCGTAACCTCTGTGCGTAGAAATGTGAAATTTGGACAGATGTTTACTGTCGTAATCTGAACATCCACTAAGAAGGGATTTTGAAAAATTTTAAACTTAAAGGGGTCAAATAGGGGTTGAAAGTTCATATGGAAAAAAAAATCGGCACCAATTGTTATAAAATTTGAAATTTAGATTTTTAAAAGTATTTCATTGGACACATGTTTCATGGTTTATTAGAATTCACCCCTAAATGAGCAAGCGAAGCTGCACGCGTCCGCTAGTAAAGATATATATTTGTGTATATATATAAAACAAAAAGTCATATCCATTCATATTTGACATCAGCCAGTTACCATATTTGTAGAGAATAGAAGCATTTAGAGTCTTTTATGATAGAACGCACAGCAGTAAGTATGCAGGATCACGCGCCAGCGCTTGTATATACGAGTACGCACTGTATACTAGTTCTGTAGGTATGGCTAGAGAGACGATTTGTTTGTTGGGGTCAAACTGCAGTAGCTTCATCGGTACACATCGGTAATACAAATGGGGGAGGTTGTGTTGATATTTCTTAAGTTTTACTTGTATCTTTGTATAGTAATATATTGGGTATTGTCCATTTAGTGAGGACACAAGGAATTGGCTCTTAGAATACGTTATAAACACATATGTCTAGCGCTCTCCTACACAACCCTTTCTTACTCTTAGCATTTCTATTCGATTATAGAAGCGAAACCATAGGAAATTGCTAAGATAATTGTAATATCAAAATATATGGACTGAATGTATCATTTGTATTTTAATGAAAATATTTTAAGCAGACATGCATAGACCACACGTTATAACTTACAAGTTAACAAACAAAAAAAAAAATTTAATTTCAATATTCTTGCTTCTAGGTTCAGACTTGCTTCTAGGTTTTATTAAACTATTTTTTTTAAAACAAAGAAGTATAAAACACTGTATAAGAACTAAAAGAATAAAAAAAATATATACTTACAGTATTTTTTTTAACATACAATTTTTGTACCTCGTTCCGGTTATAACTTATAAAATTAACATACTTATACAAATTATACAAATCAATAAAAATAAACCACAATATGCTTAAGTACAAATAGTGATCTGCATTAAGTAACACAAATCTGTCAACCAGTCGCGCGACCAGTCCGTGCGGTCGACTCCGCCACATGTCTCCGTTACAAGCGCACCGAACCCCCTTTAATAGTTTCGATGCTATCGAAATTTGTAGCTAACAGGCGGAGGGGGGGAGGGGGTGACACGTGTTATAAAACTAAAGGAAACAAACGGTTTGTCTATCTGCATATTGTTATAAATTAAGTTTATTATTGCTTGTTGTAGGTTTTAATAGTGATTCTAATAAAAAAATATAATATTAATGAAAATATTATATTAAGTTTTCTAGAACCCTTAATATTACCATAATATCATACTTTTCTTAATGTGACACTGTATGCTTGTTAAAAACGACAGCAGAATTTGATAGGATCTCTTAGCGCTAATAGGTAAAAAGCTAATAGCCTTGCGAAGCCGCAAGGCCGCTGGTCTAACATGCAAAGAATACGGTCTCAGTACTTATATACATTCTTGTAAGTGGAAGTAATTTTTATTTCTCTTTCTGAACGTCTCCAAACCCATCTCGGCGTTTCACCAAAAACGATGCCGTGAAATAGCTTCTTTGTTCGCCCTGAATAATTATATGCAGCGAGCGAACAGACTTTTTGTACTGAAATATACTGGAGAGATAGATCTTTGCTCGAAATCTTGAGGGATGCAAGAAAATTTACTATTCACATCTAATAATCGGAAAGTATACAAGATGATCTCTCTCTCTCTCTCTCTCTCTCTCAGGAGATTCCTTTTGTGTGGTATAATGTGGTAGGGCCTTCGCAATCTACCTCTACTTACCGTACTTAATGTTTTAAATAATTTTATTTGAATTTTGGCATCACTAGCTGATAAAGCTGTTTGGGAAGAGCTGAAAAGGAAAGAGTTGCTCTTTTAGGCTAAAGTGCCAATTATATGCTTATATTTTATAATACGGAATCCATTCTCGATAATCATTTTCAGAAAGAGACAAACACATTATACAGAAATTTTCAAGCATTTCCTAGCCTTTCTATCATTTCTTCGCCGAGGTTTGTCTCGTTACCACGACAAGGAAATGAAAATATTAAATAATTCTTACAGCCACACACACACTGCGCCACTGCGCCACCAAGGTCCCAATGTTTTCATTAAGTTTATTAAAACGTTTCCCAAAATATATATTTATTAAAATATAGTTCTCTTTAGCGCGATGAATAATAATGTTATAACGACATAAATTCGCCCGGAGTCAGCTCCAAGCTAGCTGCGATATTAAACATGTTTGGTAATAAGCGTAATTATTATAAAGAAAATCTTTCTAATACGACATAAGTTCAATTTCCAGGAAATTAAATATTAAAGATATAAAAAAATGGGCGATTGTGGAAATTAAATTCGTTTGTAATCTTAGTTCTCGTTTATGGCTAATATTTTTTTAGCAATGTAAAAGTTATTTAAACCGTCTTCGTCCTTTTCCATTCGTTTACAAGTTTTCTTTTTAGACTCTTTCGTTTTTCGTAAATGTAGAATTTTTCAATTCTAATCTTTATTTAATAAAAATAAGGTTTATTTAATTATAATCGATTCATTTATATTTAATGAAACGTAATGTATTTTGCAAATTACATTTAAACAAAATCTATATACAGGATGGAAGAGGCCGCGCTTCTTTAATTGAAACTGCATATAGGGTAAAATATTTCAAACCCGGAGCTAAAGAAATTAATCAAGGTGCCTCAACAATTTGGACGTAGGATTTTTTTTTCATTTCATAATTTTTCTCCATACCTGTATTTCGTGTCACGCACACATACACATACTACTACAAAAATACTACTAAGCGTTGCCAAACTTCTACTTTTCATTCGTCAAAACATAACCGAACGAGAAAGAACGATATCTCGCGTTCTTTTTCACGCAATTACCTATTTATTATAAATCTAAATAACGTTCAAAGCTCTTACTAAAATTGTTTAATAAAATCCTACTTTAAGTCAATTTATTATATCACCTTTATTATGAAATTATTTAGAAATACTGCATAGTTATTGAACCACCCACAAAATTATATTCAAAATTTTTAACACACAAAATGATATTGAACTACGATAGATAGATACTTACATTTAACATTAGTTTTACATCGTCGTTGGCGCATTCTCCTTTTACTACCACCAATATTTACATCATAAGTAATATTAAAAACTCAACATTTGTTTGAAATGTCTTAAAAGAATGTATGTTTTGATAGTACACTCAAATACTGACACACAATAGTTTCACATTTGAGAAAAATACTCAGTAATCACATCATCACGATCACGAAACATTCATCACGACTTTAGAAATCCGATTAATGATAAAATTAATATTAAACAACATCCAAATAATTTAAAACACTTAATAATTATTCAACG